>JAQGDG010000520.1:0-123743 GCA_029844215.1 Przewalskia tangutica | reverse complement strand
GCCTTAGTGAAGTTTGGATTCTTAAGAGTGGAAGTATTTTACTTAAAGTACATAGAGTCTTGAAAAGGAAGTCGTTTCCAAACCTTTTGCTAGTGCCTTAGTTCCAAAACCTAAAGGTCATTATAATGACTTTAGGAGTCAAATGAGTGATTTACTTAATTGTTTTAAAAGAGGAGAAATGACATGATTTAAGAGAAGTAACTTGTTTTAATGGTGTGAGTTACTTGAGGTTTAAAAGTAGAAGAAACTTGTTTTCTATAAATTAAGAGACTCGAAGTATTTTGAAAGATTAAGGAACTTGATTTGAAAGTTTGTGATACTTGGTTTTAAGTATAAGTCTCGGTTATAAAAGAATGAAATTGTCTAAAACCATAAAGGGTTATAACGGCTTTATGGGAAGTTGGTTATAACGGTTTTATGGAAGGTTTAGAAAGTTGTCTATTTTGATTAACGGGCATAAGTTGCCTAGATTGTGAAAATTTGAAGTTACTTGGTTTCAAGCTTTGAAATGAGTTTCTAAAAGTGTAGTAACTTACTTTGAAAAATAGATACACCTTGATACTACGTGTTAGTATCTTGGGGTTTTACATAGAAAGGAGTTCATTGAAAAGAATGTATGACGTAGTACTTTGGCTTGTTTAATTGAGAATTATTCTATGTGTGCCTTGATAAGTACTTTGGCTTATTTAATTGAGAATTGCCTACGTGTCGGTAATAGCGGCTGTGTGCTAGTGGTATATCAATAATTTGGGTCATTCCGTTTGCAGATTTGCATATTCCGTGGATTTGCTACCACGACGCGAGGAATACCTCGCGAGTCCGCGCGGCTTATGCGGTGAAATAGTCCCACGCGGCGGATACACCATGCGAGGAATACCTCACGCGAGTCCGTAAAGGCTTACGCGGGTGAAATAGTCCCATGCGAGGAATACCTCACGCGGGTCCACGCGACCCACGCGGTGAAATAGTCCCGTGAGTAGGATTGCTTAATGACATCGCGCGGTGGTCCCGCTTTGATCGCGAGCTTCCTAGTTTATATTGTAAGTGATACCAATATTTGCTCTCATTGTTAGTAAGGCACAGTAATCGTGAATTTGATTATCATACATGTTCCTGGGCTTTGTTTTAAACTTATGATGTAATCAGAGTATTTTCTGGCCACATACTTGGTACATTCTTCAGATCGACCTCCTTCGAGGTCGCGTCATGCCGCAGTTTAGGTACGCAGCTTGGTAATCGGTGTGTAGGACCGCCGCAGTTTTTGGATAGTTCCATCTGCTCAGAGTTTATCTTTGTATAGATCCTTCAAGTGCTTTTGTACAAGCATGGGTACTACGGGCTTTGTCCTGGCATAGTTCAAAGATAACTCTGTAGGTCCGTATTCATATGTGGGATCGACTCATGCATCGCAGTGTCTTTTGTTTATGTATATTACGGTAGCCTTTCGCTTTGCCTTGCACGTATGTTGGTTTTGGAAAAAATGAGGTGTTATTTAAATTTCCGCAGCTTACTTAGTTGTTAAGGTAGAAGGGCGCCTGTAGGCACCAACACGGCCCGGTTCGGTGTGACACTCCTCCGTCAAGAGTCAGATCTCGACATCAGATCATAATCTGGATCTCATCGTCGCATCTTTACCTCCTCAACGATCAAGACTTAAACCTCTCGTGATCTAAACCCATTAACCTTTGAAACAAATAATCGAACCCTCTGCTCTAGAGTCGATGAATCTCACGCACCACGCCCCGCCTATCGGCCGCCATCCGATGCACTCACCCATGATCCACGACTAAGAGCATCTTTAACCGGCTTGTCTTTCCTGGTATAGATATCAATATCACAATCCTCGAGTAACTCTAACCACCGCCTGCCGTAAATTCACCGCCAGTCTCAAGATATACCGGAGGCTCTGTGGTCTGCATAAATATCCATAAAGTCTATAAAAGTAATGCCTCCAAATCTTCAAGGCACGATTAATCGCCGCCGACTTAAATGCAGCGAGTAGCGTAATTCTTTTCTAATGCTTCCTCAACCACCGGAAACATAGGCTCTAACCTTATCGTGGTCACAAGACACAACCTAGCCTAACACCCAAAGTGTTACAATAATAACTCTAACCTCTAGTCTCTCATGAGGGTTAGAATCAGAATCGTGGTCAACTTATCTTCCAATAATCGAAGCCTTTCTCGCATTTGCGAAATATTCGGCTTCTTAATCTCAATTAGGGTTCCTGCTTTCCTTTCTCAAGGTAACCAAACTTGGTCACTAACTTAGATTTGATTCCTTTGCTTGCCTCTACGGCTAAGACTTCCGCCAATCACAATTTAGGGGGAGATTTCTTGATCTTGTCATGAGTAATCCTATTATTCTCTCCACTGCAGAGCTTATAGCCAGGTGTTCAACCTCACATCATGGTATTACATAATCCAATGACTTGTCAAGATTTCTTATCGTTCGAGTGTCTACTCGTCTTTCCTTATATAAGTTATTTCAAGTTGTCCTGGGGTCCCTTACCCCCCGTATTTTCTAACAATCTTTCTGGTCGCATTGCATGTTACCACCTTTCTCGAGGTGTTCTTATCGCCATCATTTACTAATGGTCTTTACACTAGTCTGGGGTAATCATATCTCGTGCAACTTACATAACCATAGTTGCATTCTCTTTTATCATTCTGGTCATAACCCTTCCTCATGCTTCTTATTAGCAAAAGTATTTCTATCTTGATTCATAATCATACAATTTCATGCATGCGCATTTACTCGTGATTTATATCCTTACGACACTTCCTCGACCATTTCCTAACGTCATTCTCAATTACCCCAACACAATACTTTTCCCACGGTTATCTAAAACTGCAAACTATGGCATAACGATACTGAAGACCTTACCAGTCTCCTATCCTTCATCTAACAAATACGGGTACACATAATCTGCTAATACGAAACTATCCTTTTATTGGGAGAGAACTTATCTCCTTTCAAAATCTTAATCATCACGCTACCACCTTATAATCGATAGATTTTTAAAACCTACCAACGATGTCTTCTATTTTCCGCAGCAACACTCAGACTTATCTTATTTGCTGCGCTTTCCCGAAATTATCCCGGCGTCGACAGGAGGAGATGACGGGGAAGCAGAGTGAGGACATGAGGAAGAGGTATCCTCACTTATTCCCACACCTCCGTGTAACTCAATTTCCTACTTGCTGGTTTTAATTTTCATATGTACTTAAGTGTTTTATTATGGCCATGTGGCATTTGCAAATTGTTTAAGTTGTGGAACTTTATCGTTATCCTGCTCAGAAGGAACATTCGACGAATGTTTCTATGAGGGGAGAATGTTATACCCCAGACTTCCATAGTATGTATGCGAGACGACGATATTTGTACAAACCCTAATTAGGTTATGGATGAAATTGTGAACTTTCAACGGAAAAGATTTCAACCTCAAGGAAATTCTATGCTTTTAATATTTTAACCGACACGGATTTTTCGAGAGATGAAATATTTTGACCAATAGAGGTACATGTGTCACCCTTTAGTTGACATGGGTTGACGAACGAGAGCCAGTGACAAGTCAATCGGGTCAAGTCTTGCAAGATATTTTCGGGTTGGGGGTAGGTATGTTTGACGGTTTGAGCCTGAGGCCACATGGCTCATCATTGTTGGTACATATGTCCCAATGCCAGGTGACATATGTCCCAACATTGTGGTGGACACTGTGGAAGACTTCTTGAACAAGCTACCAAATCTACACCTCCATTTGTTTTAATTCGCCTCGTGGTTCTATAAATACTCCTCTTGTGCAAGACTTCTTCATCCACAAAACACTTTCCAAGTCTCCAAAATCCTTCCCTTAGTTTCTAAGTTCGCCCAACTCCTCCCCTTGCCTAGTTGTCTCGTCCAAGCAACACCCCTTGGTAGAAAAGTATTCTCCAAGTATAGTTACTATTCCAAAATACCACACACCAAATCGCCCGTGATCGTGCCTTACCCTGCACCCTAGGACACAACATCGAGTAATCATGAACATAAAACAACAAATGAGATAAATGTAAATATAAAACAATAATCAGGAAAACTTGCCTTTCGATATATATAACCATCAACTCTTTTACAAATGAATGCCTTAATCCTTTTTACAAACCCCGCCACAACAAAGATGCTGCACTTCTAAGAAATGATACGATAACTATGGCGGACAGATTTCGCCAAACCCCGAATGTAAACACTTACTACGACAGGACTATACCACCGATAAGCCTCCGAGAAACGAGCTTCCCAAACGCCAAATCGTGGACTCGAGAGCTAGGATCAACGATCGTGTACTCTCAACTCATGATTTAACGCACTTCTCAAGCGAGGTCGCACAACAAAACCGAGTATGTGAAACTAAAAATACCGTAAATGAAATCATAATAGTCTATAAAGCAGAGACATGTATGATAAGCAAACTATACCCACAACAAATAAGCAATATGTCAAGTCGTGGACTCACGCCTCAAAGTTATCACAATAAAACCAGACGGCAAGTGCAAGGCATAGCCGACTACTAAGACCCACAAGCATCAAAAATACCACAAATCAGATCCCGAGGTCTTGCACCGCACCATACGATCGGCCGCCACCGCCCGCAATATCAATGCGCAAGGCTTATTCTCGAACTCTCGCAGCCCGCATAGGTCACACACGGACCCGCATGAGGTATTCTCGAATCACGGTCCTGCATCACTGAGGTATACCTCGCATCGGGCGCAAACAACCTCAGATCCGCTTAGGCTCCCGCAACCCGTATAGTCTCAAAAGACCGCATAGTCTCAACAGACCGCATAGGGAATCCCCGATCAAAGCAAACACCCGAATGATCAACTCGAGCTACCGTGACTCGCATAGTCACGCAGGACCGCATAGCCGGAAAGACCGTGATCAAGGGTGGCAAGCCCTCGATAATAAGTCGGCGGGTATGGATACAATAATAAGATAACGGGCTTAACGCTTAACAACGAAGCACAACAGAGGACTTCACATAATAATCACAAGATACTAACACACGTAAAGATCCTAACATGCTTACTTATCAAGTCAACAAGAAAGTATTACAAGGCTATCACAAACCAATACAATCAAGTTATTCACACAAGGTACTTTCTACTAACAAGTTCTGTACCTATCCCCAAAGCACTTCATACATTAAATCTTTACAAGATAATGCTATTTCACAAAACCACACAATACCAAGAGATATTAACATAGAGTGATTATCTTTAAAGTAAATCAATCACTTCTTTGTAAAATCAAGTAGCAACATTCTTTCCAATGTTTAAGTTTGCCTAATTTAAATGTTCGAGTTTCTCATTTTAGAACGGTTTCAGAGTTCATAATCTTATTCATTTAAGAATATAATTCTCCTTTAAACAACTGAGAAACCTAAGCCTTACGTGAGTAGGATATTCTTGTTTATAATAATCTTATTACAAAGAGCATGATCTAGAAATATCATTTTGTCTCATCTTAGTTTCTATGCAGATGGAAGTTTCTACTGTTTTATTAATACTTAATTAGTCGTAACATTTTTATTAACGCCGCAGTTGGTTTGTCGATACACATTCGATTTCAAATCAAGAAACATTCTAAGCCGTTATACCTAACCTCCCATAAAGCTAGTATAACTCTTAAGTTTTCAAAACCAAGATTACTTCTTCTTTCAAAATGATTCAAAAATCTTTGAAATACTTCAAGTTCTTTATTAACACATAACAAGCCGCTTATAGTTCAAATCGCCACCTTTTAAAAACCACATGTATTTTCTAACCAACATAAAGTCGTTATAACCAACTTCCCATAAAGCCGTTATAACACTTTATGTTTTACACCAATCAAATACATTTAGCACACGACGCCTACCGTGACTACATAGTTCACACATATCATGCTAGAAGAGATAGGAAGAGGTTCACATACCTCGCGACGAGCATCGACTAATAGCAAAACGCCCAACCGCCGGCTACTCCTAAGCCGCAGATCGCGCCACACGTAGTACTCCCACCTATAAGGCCACAAGGCGCTTTATTAACATTAGTCTCTTCAGAACATTCTACCAAAATTCTAAAGACTCTCCCCGCAATAACAGAAATCTCCTCCTCTATCGAGGCCGCCACCAAGCCAACCAGGGTTATACATCTAACCCTAACGGTACAACTCTACTCCATGGTACTACTACACAAGTTCACCGTATACACCCTATGTAATTACAACAAGATTTTCTTTAAATTCAGCTTAAGTCGCAAGACATTGCCGAAGTATTATTCAGCTTAAGTCAAAAGACATTGCCGATAACTACGCTCAGTTCTATTATATAGTATACTTCAACTATATATTCAAGCAATCATGTAATTTCCAATTACAATAGAGGACAAGATAATTACCTCGATAAGCCCATAATTATCCTAGCTTAAAGTCGATCCTGCAATCGCTTAGCTCCAACTCCGAGCGCCCAACCCGCTCTAAACCACCCTTAGAAGTTCTAACCAACTTCTACACAATACTCCAAATCTGACTATGGAGATTTTCCTAGGGTTTCGGTTTTGTGACCGACGGGAAGTATAATAGTATTTTCTGGCTTTTCAGATAGTATAACCTGTAATACAACAAGGTATATGGCTAAGGTAATTGGGCATTATAACAATACTTTGAGAGTATTTCTACACCACAAACTGGGTACATAATACGAGAACAACACCACAAGCGAGGGGCGAAGTCTCGCCACAAGGCCAACTCAGGGGAGGGCTCTCGCTGGGGAAAGGACGAGAACGAGGTAAGTGGAGGAGGAAGAGCTCACAAGACTTAGGCATTTTGGACGAAGAAGTCTTCAACCTGGGTATTTATAGTCAAGGGATGGCCAACCAAAGGCCAAGATCAATCCATGTGTTAGGCAAGTGTAGGCCAGGGATTTACCAACACAAATATCCTACCAACTCCTTGACTTTTCCAAGGCACCAAAAACGTGCTCCACTTTGTCCAAATCGCCCAAATGGACGCTCAAGTCCACCAATTGGAGGGTGCCAGTGTCGCCTCCCGCTGGTCCAAAATGTTTCGCCTCTAAAAATCCGCAAAATTAGAAATGACATAGCCGGAAATTCTCACGAAAGTCGTGAAAACGCTTTAAAAACGACTTAAACGCAAAGTCAGAACAAAATTAATTCGCCAAGCCTTAGTACAAGTTTCAAATTTTCACGACGCCCCACGCATACTCCGAAATACGGTATAACATTCTCCTCTCTTAGAAACATTCGCCCCGAATGCTCCTTCTAAGTCTCAAAACAAACGCGCTACTACTACTATACTTACGAGCACAATCCCGCCACATCCGCCACGTAAACACCTCGCATAAAAACTTACATCCAAGTCCACGAGGAAACACCTCTAACATCACCAAATGACACCACTTTGTCACTTTGTCGCGAGCCTTGCTCCGACGACCCAACAATGGTACCGGCCGCTCGCGATCCCCGAGGTCGCCGTGACACTGAACTCTTACTATATTCGACATCGCTCAAGATTCAAAACTCGGTTACTATCTCTAACGTGGTCATCATTAATCGGGAACACTGACGGATCTTCGATACTTTCCAATATAACAAAACGAAAGACCGACGCCCCGCCTCCTAAGCCTGACGACAAATGCTAACATATAGGCAACCCGCCTATTCTTCGCATGAACTCACAAAGGCCCAAAGTAACTCGCTAAGTTCCTCTGCTTCCCAAAACTCGCCACACCCAATCCGGTGGTACCTTCAAGAAGACCGATCCAACTCAACTCTGCCATTGCCGCCGCTTATCCGCACGATATCTCCGAGCCGTAACTTTCTAGCCAAGTTTCACTATCCATACCGGAACAAGCTCGCACTAATCGTCAACCTTGCCAACATCGAACCAATCGACCTAAGAACTTACACTTCCGCCTTACAAGGCTTCATAAGGCGACATCTCGAACATCAAATGGTAGCTTAAACGCCTCTACAGAGACAACAGTCCCACAACTACCCCCAAGTCCACACCGCCCGGGGCGAATGCGATTCGAGACTCACCGAAGTTCTTAGCATGCTGGTAAAACTTCCAAACAAAAACAGTGAATTGGCTCCACTGTCGCCATAAGGTAAAGGTAGGCACCCTGCAACCTTACAACCTCTTCTCGATAAATCAACATCGCTGAGTGAACGGTCCCGATCAAGAACACGATGGGTCGCTTCATCGCCCGACCACCGTCGAACGATCCACGAACTCGACTGGTTAACTAAACTGGGCCTAACACCAGAATCCTAACACAAGGCGACCACCACAAACTGACCCCACCACCAAACCTACCGCTGGTTGACCGCAACGGCCCCAACCCGACCCTAAGAACACGCAAAATACTAGCTCCCGATCCGAACAATCTCACTAAACACGCTACGAAAAACCTAGCGGTCTTCTTAGCTCAACTACCCTTTCATTTCACACTACTTGTGGACCTATCCCAAACGTGAGCTCACGCACTATGCACTCCAATAAGGATCAAACACAACACTACACCTTTACATCGAGATGGCCTTACCTCTAAGATCTCTACGTATAAAACTCTAAGGTTCACACTTTCTATCCCCAAATCTTACTTGGTTAGCTAACCAAGATTTCTAATCACAACATTAACACTGCTATCAAAACATAAAGACTTATGATATACCCATCTTATCACACATAATCGAACTCTGAGGGTTAAAGATCTATCTCAGAATTCATCGCTTTCATTCCCTTAGTCGTTTAATCAAACTCGCCTGCAGGCGATAGCTTAAGGCGTGACGAACTACCACCGCATCAAGGCAAAGTCCTCCTACTAGGTCACTCTTCGACACATGGCCCTCGACGGCCGCAGTACAACAAGTACCAACTAAAAGACGACATTCCCGGATGACGCTCGCTATACATCGCGGAACCGAAGCCCCGAGTTCACCAACTCCCGCATACCGAACGCCCCAAATCCGAAGACCACTGCGACCGCGGAGGTGCATAATCGACCACGCGAGGCGATCACGAAAGTTACCAAAGGACCTTGCCGCTCGCCCTCTTCTCGCGCCCTCGTTAACCCGCCGATCTCTATTTTCTACCGCGCATAAGCCCGCATACGTGCCATGCTCAAGTTTAATCAAGGATTACTCTGCACACCCTTCTCTTAGGTAGTCATCAAGACTCGCGATACATCGATACTCTCGCAGCCAAATCCATACTAGTAACAGGTCGCTTTCTGCAATCTAATTTCACTGCTCTGGCCGTGGAACTAAAGGTTCAATGTCATGGCCGCCGCAGAGGAATCGCCGCTGCCATAAACTTTATCAAGCTAGTGACGCCGCAGAATCCTCGAACGAAGCATTACCTAGGTAATGATTGGGCCTGCCCACGCAACCTCTCAATTCTACTCGCAGCCTCCTGGCCGCTTTGCCCTCCCGGCCCGGGCTTCACGCGAGGCATAACGATAGGGAAAGAATTTCGCGAGGGTCCAACTTACAACACAAATCTAAGGCACGATCTCAGAGTGAGAAGAATAGAAACCAATCCTAAATATCCTATAGCCTCCTCGATTATCGTGGTGCACAACACACCGATAATCAAGACTTCATCGATACGGTCAGACACTTTCCGAGGATTAATCGCTCGATACCACTTTTGTCACGACTAAATCGCCTGGATCGTGCCTTACCCCGCACCCTAGTGACACAACATCGCAGTAATCGGGCGAACATAAAACAACAACATGAGATAAATGTAAATATAAAACAATAATCAGGAAAACTTGCCTTTCGCATATATATAACCATCAACTCTTTACAAACGAACACTTTAATCCTTTTACAAACCCCGCCACAACAAGATTACTGCACTTAAGAAATGATACGATAACTATGGCGTGACAGGCCCCGCCAAACCCCGAATGTAAACACTTACTACGCATGGACTATACCATCGATAAGCCTCCGAGAAACGGAGCTTCCCAAACGTCAAATCGCGACTCGAGAGCTAGGATCAACGATCGTGTACCTCAACTCGCGCAGATGAACGCAGCCTCAAGGAGGTCAAGATAACAGTAAGTATGTGAAACTAAAAATATCAGAAATGAAATCATAATAGTCTATAAAGCAGAGACATGTATGATAAGCAACCATACCCACAACAAATAAGCAATATGTCAAGTCGTGACTCACGCCTCAAAGTTATCACAATAAAACCGTGACGGGCAAGCGTAAGGCATAGCCGACTACTAAGACCCACAGCATCAAAAATACCACAAATCAGATCCCGAGGTCTTTCTGCATCGCACCATGATCGGCCGCCACTCGCCCGCAATATCAATGCAAGGCCTATTCCTCGAACTCTCGCAGCCCCGCATAGGTCACACACGACCCGCATGAGGTATTCTCGAATCATGGTCCTGCATCACCGAGGTATACCGCATCGGGCGCGTACCAACCTCGTATCCGCCAGGCTCGCAACCCGCATAGTCTCAAAAGACCGCATAGTCTCAATGCATCGCATAGGGAATCCCGATCAAAGCTAAACACCCGAATGATCAAACTCGAGCTACCGCGACTCGCATAGTCACGAGGACCGTGATAGCCGTGAAAGACCGCATCGGGTGGCAAGCCCTGTGATAATAAGTCATGGGTACGTGATACAATAACAAGATAACGCTTAACGCTTAACAACGTAGCACAACAGAGTGACCCTCACATAATAATCACAAGATACTAACACACGTAGCATCCTAACATGCTTACTTATCAAGTCAACAAGAAAGTATTACAAGGCTATCACAAACCAATACAACAAGTTATTCACACAAGGTACTTTCTACTAACAAGTTCGGTACCTATCCCCAAAGCACTTCATACATTAAATCTTTACAAGATACGCATTTCACAAAACCACACAATACCAAAGAGTATATGAACATAGAGTGATTATCTTTTAAAGTAAATCAATCACTTCTCTTTGTAAAATCAAGTAGCAACATTCTTTCCAATGTTTAAGTTTGCCTAATTTCCAATGTTCGAAGTTTCTCATTTTAGAACGGTTTCAGAGTTCATAATCTTATTCATTTAAGAATATAATTCTCCTTTAAACAACTGAGAAACCTAAGCCTCATACATGAGTAGATATTCTTGTTTATAACAATCTTATTACAAAAATGCATGATCTAGGAAATATCATTTTGTCTCATCTTAGTTTCATGCAGATGGAAGTTTCTACCGGTTTTATTAATACTTAATTAGTCGTAACATTTCCTTCTATTAACGCCGCAGTTGGTTTGTCGATACACATTCGATTCAAATCAAGAAACATTCTAAGCCGTTATACCTAACCTCCCATAAAGCTAGTATAACTCTTAAGTTTTCAAAACCAAGTATTACTTCTTCTTTCAAAATGATTCAAAATCTTTGAAATACTTCAAGTTCTTTATTAACACATAACAAGCCGCTTATAGTTCAAATCGCTTACCTTTTAAAACCACATGTATTTTCTAACCAACATAAAGTCGTTATAACCAACTTCCCATAAAGCCGTTATAACACTTTATGTTTTACACCAATCAAATACATTTAGCACATGACGCTCACCGTACTACATAGTTCACACATATCACGCTAGAAGAGATAGGAAGAGGTTCACATACCGCGACGAGCATCGACTAATAGCAAAACGCCCAACCGCCGCTACTCCTTGCCAAGCAGATCGCGCCACACGTAGTACTCCCACCTATAAGGCCACAAGGCGCTTATTAACATTAGGTCTCTTCAGAGAACATTCTACCGAAAAATTCAAAGACTCTCCCCGCAACAACAGAAATCTCCTCCTCTATCGAGGCCGGCTACCAAGCCAACCAGTGGGGTTATACATCTAACCCTAACGGTACAACTCTACTCCACGGTACTACTACACAAGTTCATCAATACGTTCATGTAATTACGTCAAGATTTTCTTTAAATTCAGCTTAAGTCGCAAGACATTGCCGTAAGTATTATTCAGCTTAAGTCAAAAGACATTGCCGATAACTACGCTCAGTTCTATTATATAGTATACTTCAACTATATATTCACAATCATGTAATTTCCAATTACAATAGAGGACAAGATAATTACCTCGATAAGCCCATAATTATCCTAGCTTAAAGTCGATCCCGGCAATCGCTTAGCTCCAACTCCGAGCGCCCAACCCGCTCTAAACCACCCTTAGAAGTTCTAACTAACTTCTACACAATACTCCAACTGACTATGGAGATTTTCCTAGTGGTTTCTGGTTTCAGGACCGACTGGAAGTATAATAGTATTTTCTGGCTTTTCAGATATGTATAACCTTAGAATACAACAAGGTATATGGCTAAGGTAATTGGGCATTATAACAATACTTTTGAGAGTATTTCTACACCACAAAGTGGGGTACATAATACGAGAACAACACCACAAGCGAGGGGTGAAGTCTCGCCACAAGGCCAACTCTGGGGAGGGCTCTCGCCAAGGGGGAAAGGACGAGAACGAAAGGGAGGAGGAAGAGCTCACAAGACTTAGGCATTTTTGGATGAAGAAGTCTTCAACCTGCGGGTATTTATAGGTCAAGGGATGGCCAACCAAAGGCCAAGATCAATCCATGTGTTAGGCAAGTGTAGGCTAGGATTTACCAACACAAATATCCTACCAACTCCTTGACTTTTCCAAGGCACCAAAACGTGCTCCACTTTGTCCAAATCGCCCAAACGGACGCTCGTCCACCAATCGGAGGGTGCCAAGTGTCGCCTCCCGCTGGTCCAAAATGTTTCGCCTCTAAAAATCCGCAAAAATTAGAAATGACATAGCCGAAATTCCTCACGAAAGTCGTGGAAAACGCTTCGCAAAAACGACTCTAAACTAGTGTTGTGAACAAAATTAATTCGCCAAGCCTTAGTACAAGTTTCAAATTTTCTACGCACGCCCCACGCATATACCGAAATACGGTATAACAATACCTTAGCCCAAATCCCTTATAGTATTAAGTAGAAGTTGTTTAGAAACTTCTAAGGGTTTCGAGCTATCTGAGCGTGCAAATTGTGAGCTAAACGTTGTTCAGGATCGACATTAATCTTGGATAATTTTGGGCTTATCGAGGTAAATATCTTGTCCTTCTATTGTAATTGGAGATTACATAATGTAGTAGTATAGAAATGAGTATAAGATAACTAGAAGGATGGTATAAAAGAAGAGAATTGAACTGCACTTACATAGATCAGATTTACGAGACTTGAGTAGTTTGACGGGTAGGGAAGTGCTGCCAAATTTTCCGTAGAATTAAGAACATTCTGCTTAGAATATTCTACAGAGTAGTCTAGACGTTGATAGACGTATTTGACTATTATAGGTTGATACTCGCACACATATTCGATTTGAAGGTGGATTTCATTTATGAGATACGTGATTCTTCCTATCCTCTCGAGCATGATATTTTTTAAAATATATAAATAGTACTAGACGACGGTGTTAATCGAACTTGGTTTTACTCGATGTCTTTTGACTTGAGTTTTAAATAATAAGAATCTTGAAGTATTTCAAAAGAGTTGGAATCATTTTTGAA
Organism: Przewalskia tangutica; assembly: GCA_029844215.1. NCBI lineage: Eukaryota > Viridiplantae > Streptophyta > Magnoliopsida > Solanales > Solanaceae > Przewalskia > Przewalskia tangutica. The sequence goes on along the minus strand of JAQGDG010000520.1, from coordinate 110,114 downwards.
AGAAAAGTAATACTTGGTTTTAAAAGTTTAAAGAGTTATACTAACTTTATGGGAAGTTAGGTATAACGACTTAAGAAAGATAAAAGGAACGGTTTACTTAATTGTTTACGAAAGTCTTGTATTGATTTAAAAGTGTAGTAAGACGGTTTGATAAGTAAACATGCGCGATGCCACGCGTGTTGTCTTGTGACGCTGTGTAAGGGGTTATTCTTGTTGTGCTTACGTTGTTAAACGTTAAGCCCATTGTATCGTATTATATCACATACCCCGACTTGTTATACCGAGGACTTGCCACCCTTGACGCGGGTTTATACGGCTTACGCGGTTCGCGCGACTACGCGAGTCGCGGAGTTCGTGATTGATCATTCCGTGTATTATCCCGACGCGAGTAATGCCTCACGCGGTCCGCGTGTGACTACGCGTCTATGCGACTACGCGGATCGCGGAGTCCAGGAGGATACCGCGGTTAGCTACCCCGACGCGAGGAATACCTCACGCTGGTCGTGCGTGACCGCATGCGATCGCGGAGTTCCAGGATTAGGCTCGCATAATGATACTACGGGCGATTGGCCTTGCTTCGATCATTAGCGCCTAGAAAAGACCGCTTATGTTATACCTATTTTGCTTTTGGTTATGTGGCACTATGCGCGTATACATCGTTGTTTCGCATATATTTGTAAAATTGGTTTTAAAATGGTATGATTTCATTTAAAGTACTTTACGCTTCACATACTTGGTACCTATCAGATCGACCTTCCTGGGCCATGCTCATGCCGCAGTAAAGGGAAGGTGTAGCGATCCTCATCCTGTGATCCTTACCGTGTCGTGAGTTTCATTTCTCCGAGGCTCGACTTTTGGTACGACTCTCCCGGTGTTGTAGATATTTTGTACATTCAGGGCGGCATGGCCCCGTCCCGCCATAGTTGTTTACTTCCTGTAGGTCCGTAGTCATGTTGTAAAGTTGGGATGTAACTGCCAGACTTGGTTTATATATATATGCCGAAAGGCAACTTTTTCTCAAATAAACTGTGTTATATTTTACATTTGTTTCATGTCTTGTTTTATTATTCCGCTGATTACTCTGATGTATGTCTACTTGGGTGCCCGGGTAAGGCACCAGTCACGGGCCCGGGATCGGGTCGTGACAAAAGGAGTCTTTTGAAAAGAATGTACGTGCGTAGTACTTTGGCTTGGTTAATCGAGAATTATTCTACGCGTGCTTGATAAGTACTTTGGCTTGATTAATCGAGAATTGCCATGCGCCGGGTGATAGCCTTCGAGTGCAAGAATTATGTTTTATTACGCTGCCGCGACTTTCGGCCGGGAGTGGTCACCGCCTTGTTGTAAGTTACTCGACGCATCGACAGTTGATGGGATTCCACGTACGCTCCGCTATTTGTAGTACTGGGTTAAATTCTGCATTTTTATAAAAGACACGGTAGTGCTTATGTTTTGCTCACGGTCACTGAGCTAGGTAAGAGATAAATGGCGGTAAACCTCAAGACATTATACCCCGCTTACCACCTTCTCCAGTAAGAGTATAAACGGCGGTAAACCCCAAGACATTATACCCCTGCTTTACCACCTTCTCCAGTGGTAAGAGTATAAACGAGGTAAACCCCAAGACATTATACCCCGCTTACCACCTTCTCCAGGTAAGAGTATAAATGGTGGTAAACCCCAAGACATTATACCCCGCTTACCACCTTCTCCGTGGTAAGAGATAAATGCAGGTAAACCTCAAGACATTATACCCCGCTTACCACCTTCTCCGTGGTAAGAGATAAACGAGGGTAAACCTCAAGACATTATACCTCGCTACCACCTTCTCCAGTGGTAAGAGATAAATGAGGGTAAACCCTCAAGACATTATACCCCGCTTACCACCTTCTCCAGGTAAGAGATAAATGAGGTAAACCCCAAGACATTATACCCCCGCTTACCACCTTCTCCGTGGTAAGAGTATAAACGAGGGGTAAACCCCAAGACGTTATACCACCCGCCGCTTTTCCTACTGCCCGCATGCTTTTAGGACACATGCGGACTTGGTGTTCATGTACGCCATCGTGTTATATTATATCGTGGATCGCCGGCAGCCGGCGGCGATTCCACGCATGATTGATATTACGGGCGCGAGACCCATGGTTATATTTAGAAATGACGGCGGCACGCGCCCCGACTTGTTATGATCGCATGTGTTGGTAATCGTAGGCTATCATACATGTCTCCTGCTTTGTTTAGACTGTTATGATTTCATTACGATTTTTCACCTTCACATACTTGGTACATTCTTCAGATCGACCTTCGGGCCGCGCTCACGCCGCAGTTTAGGTACGCAGCTTGGTGATCCGCAGTGCAGGACCGCCGTAGTTTTGGATAGCTCCTTCGCTCGGAGTTTATCTTTTGGTATAAGTTCTTTCAAGATGTGCTTTTGTACGCATGGGTACGTGGCCTTGTCCCGCCATAGTTCAAGATAACTCTAGAGGTCTCAGATTCATACGCTGGATCGACTCATGTACAGCAGGTCTTTATTATGTATATTATATGGCAGCCTTGTTGGCTTTGCCCTTGTACGTATGTTGGTTTAAAAAAAAAAAAAAGGGGGTGTTATTTAAATTCCGCAGTTTGCTCGTTGTTAAGGTAGAAGGGTGCCCAGGTAGGGCACCAGTCACGGGCCCGGGGTTCGAGGCGTGACAATACTGCCCGGTCCATTTCTGGGACATGGTAAAGTCACATCAGTCTGCCCATAAAGGTACATTTCCCGGTCCATTTCTGGGACACGGTAAAGTCACATAAGTCTGTCCATAAAGGTATACTGCCCGGTCCATTTCTGGGACGCGATCCACACATAAAGGACTGTACACATAAACTATCACAAGCAACTATGTGTCATATAAAATCCTCTTCTTACTTATCGCTAAGTCGTTATAACAACTTCCCATAAAGCTATTATAACAACTTTTCATTTTTGAGAACTTAAGGCACTTTATCACAGCTTCCTTTTTAATAACACTAAGGCATTTTCATAACTTGAAACCTTAGGGAAACTAAACCCAAAGTACTACGTACGTCTATTCTTTACAAAAGAATCGTTTCATGCAATATTTAGGGAGTTGAACCCAAAAGCACTTTCACTATTAAAACCAAGTTACTTACCCTAAGTAACTTACACTTTTAAAATCAAGTAACTTATGCCTTTAAATCAAGTTACTTATACTCTTTAAATTAAGTAACATCTACTTTTCAAATCAAGTTACTTATTCTCTTTGAATCAGGTAACATATACTTTTCAAATCAAGTTACTACACCTTTTTCAAAACTCAAGTCATTTATACTTTCGAAATCCAAGTCTCGTGTACTTTTAAAATTAATACTTTTATGAGCTGTGAATAGGTTATACTCGTTTATAACGATCTTGTTAAAGCAGCCATGATCTAGAAAATGTAATACAATTTTGTCTTATCTTAGTTTCTATGCAGATGGAGAATTCTACTCATTTCAATATAATTGATTGTCGATACATTTTTATTAACGCTGCAATGGCTTGTTCGACGCATATTCTCATTAGTGTAGTCAATTAGCAAAGTCAACTCGACTCCAATACTTCCTAACGACTCTTATCAACATCCCCCATAAGACTTTGTTAAGAACTTAGGAATATTTTAGACATGTCTTTAGCATAAAATCAATAACATTAATACTTCCTAATGACAAGGCAAGTACTTCAAGAAAACAATTCACGTATACTCCAAATAACAAGGCAAGTATACCTCAAGGATAATCATGTCGATAGAAGGAAGAAGTTCACATACCTCGTGACGACTAACCCAAACGACAAGTAGCAATACGCTCCAATGTACTTCAACCTTTTTAGATATTCCACCCTCCAAGTAGAATATGCTACACGTAGTACTTCAACCTATAATGACGATAGCACTTCTATCAATAACATACTTTCTAGTATAAGACTTATACCAAATAATACCCTCTAATTCTATGAAAAATTGGGCAGCACTTCCTTTGTTTCTACGTACTTTTCCACCATTCCCAAGGCCCGTATTTCAATAACCAATAAGCCACATTTAAGGCTCAACCAAACAGCTAACCAAAGGGGATTACACGCCTAACTGGACGTGTAAAATTCTGCCCCACAATTCACATAAACTGTCCAATAAAATCAGTCCACAATAACCCTTAAAAACTGTCCAATATACCTAGCAATTTAATGTCATTTCCGGTCATAACAATTCATCAACATAACTCCTTTCAATTCCTTAATATCCAAGTTTTTATTCCATAGTTTATACATAATACATATCAATAGTTACCCGACTAAATTTCCTTCAACGTATAACACATATATCGTGAAGACACCTTCAATATAACCCAATGATATAAAAAGGCCCAAATCGACCAAACATGAAAATATCCATATACGTCATTTGTTTCCGTTTTTCTTATTACACATCCTTCCCTTAACTATATCAATACACGACATGTAATTACATCGAAGGGAAGAAGAGATCTTACCACAATATAGCCCAAAATAATCCGCTTAAAGTCGATCCTTAGAGGTAGTCTTATCTCCAAATCCTTACGTTTCAATCCGCAATACTCGATCCTTAGAAGCTTATAATCAACTTCTCTTCTTGTTGATCTTCCAAAAGTTCATATAAAATTTTAGGGTTTTAGATGAGAAGGTGAGCTCAAAATCGTGAGCCTCAAGTCTATGGATAATGATCACTTGGCTTATTACTTCACTAGGGAGCTTGATCTTGGATTAACAATTAAACTTGGAAGATGTAAAAATCTTGTTCTTGCTTTCTTGAGAGAAAAAGAGAGTAAAATGTGCATTTGGATGAAGTCTTTCAAGACTTAGCCAATATATTAGGCTTTACTTGTCCCACAAGTTGGGAGGGACACTTGTCACCCTCCCATAGGTTCTTCACACAAATATCTTCTTAGACTTAGCCAATTTTCGCAAATTCCCGCGTCGGCACCACGGACCTGCATCCCGGCGCTGTGGCGCTAAAACTTCAGAGGACTTCAGGACTTACGGAGCCACGGCCCTGAAATACGGCGTCGTGGTGCCTGACTAAAACCTTTTTCCTCCTCTTCTGTCAGCTGAACTTGTAACGTCCATAACTTTCTACTCCGATGTCTTATCGACGAGCGGTTTATTGTGTTGGAAACTAAACTCGACGAACTTCATCTTAGGCTTTTGAAACGCCTAAAAACTCCTAATATACTAGGAGATATGCCACTCCAAAATTGACTAAAAATCTGTCCAAAAACATTATGCCAACTTTTTTTCCAAATTCAAATCTTATTTCCTTTCGTACGTTCTCATCTCATTCTCTTGGAATTACGGGGTGTAACAGGCCAACTGACATCTGAACATCCTGCCCTGCGGGGCGCATAACTATAGGAGATGCTGAATCAGCCACCGATTCAGTAGGCTGAGCTATACCACCAGTACCCTTTTTTCTATAACGACATGATCTTATCACATGGCCCTGAAGGCCGCAATACAAACAATCACCAATAGCAAGACAACATTCCCCAGGATGACGCCTACCATACTGAGAACACTGAGGCAGAGGTGGCCTCGACCGAATCGAACCCTTGTTCTTCCGTGAACTTGAAACATGGGAGCTCTAACCAAATACGAATAACCAAATGATCTATCCCTTTACACCGCCCTCTCGTGGTCGCCTCTACCTCGTGACACGCACGTCTCACGAGTAAACCCCTACGACAACACTACCCCGGCCACTAGCCTCACAAGAACATAATCAGATTCTTATGGCACTACCTCCACCTCGCTCGAGGAACTGAGGCTGGCGACGGCCTCGAGCCGCCTAAGCTCCTCCGCGCGGTGTAATGTAACTCGCCGATCGGGCGCACAATCTCAGGTATAGTCTGGGCCTGAGCCCTAGTAACTCTATGGGTCCAACTAGTAGCTCTCGCATCGACAGCTCTTCCGCCACTGCCGCTTTCCTCAGAGGCATAGTTGTAACACAATAATACGTTAGAGAGGGGAATTCTCCTAATAACACCGCTCTATCACACGATCTATGAGATGAAAGAATAGAAACCAATCCTAAATGCCATGTAGCCTCCTGCGTATAAGTATGGTGCACAACACATCCATTTACAAGTCTCTACTAGACATGGTCTGTAGACATTCCGAGGACTAACTGCTTTGATACCACTTTTGTCACGACCAACCCCTGCTCGACACGCCTATCCGGGCACCCTTATACCCGCATTCTCCCATATAACCAACTAAGCAAATAAAACTCATATAATAAAACAACTCAGTGATAAAACCGGCAAGACGATAAGGCCGCCACTGTATATAGAAATGTCCGAATAAATGTGACTGTACATATGTCCAACACACACATGACTACAGACGTCTAAGAGTATAACAGGAACTATGACGGGACAAGGCCCCGCCGTACCCCTGAATGTACATAAGCCTGTAATAGCCAAAAATGTACCAAAAGACTAGACTCCGGGACAATTGAGCTATCTCAAGAGCTAAGCAAAGATCATAAGCACGTGGATCAAGAACTGAGTACCTATACTCGCAGACAACGCACTCTATAGTGGGTCGCATAACAGTACCAAGTATGTAAACATAAAGTACAATAAATAAGATCATAACTGTACAAAAGATGACAGAGACAAGTACAATAATCAACATACCAGATCCAACCTTTGTCATATAAAATAATAGTCAATTGTACCTTGTACAATATAGAGAGTCAACTGTGCCTTTTAAAATATGCCTTTTTAAAAATGTAACATTTCAACATATGAAATCAACTATACCATTTCAAAATATGAAATCCACCGTACCTTGTTCAAATATGAAAGTCATGTCAAATCAGGGACACCTGCCCTCATAATCATTATGCATATCCTATTCATGTGACTCGAACCCATATCATGGAGAGCTAATCCATGGAATAATATAATATCATGGGACTTGAACCCGCCCGGAACTCGAACCCACAACTATATATATAGTGTTGTCGGCCCTCTAGTGAGGGACGCGGTGATGTGGAAATATAACACTTGCACAAATAGCTATCATGAGCAAACATATGCAAGTTAAATTATTTTTGACTCTCATTAGAATAAAATGAATGAACTATCATTTTAGAAAACTCAAGGCACTATCATGTCATGTAATACAAGGGACTTGAACCCAAAAGTACTATGTTCATTTCTTTTTCAAAAATAACCATATCATGCAATATTAGGGACTTGAACCCAAAAGTACTATGTACATTCACCGTACATATCATGAAATATTAGGGACTTGAACCCAATAGCACCATGTACGTCCTCCGTACATCCTTTCCTTTATAAAATCCCAAGGCACTAGCCTTGTAACATCAAGTCACTTACTCTTTAAAAGTCAAGTTTACACTTTTAAAATCAAGGCACTTACACCTTTAACACCAAGTGACTTATAATTTTTAAATCAAGCCAAGTATACTTTTAAAATCAAGTAACTTATTCTTTTCCAATCAAGTCACTTATACCTTTTACATCAAGTAACTTCCTTCATAAACCACAATGAAATCTAGATTCATTTAAAATACATACGTCCACCGTACACTCATTTTATAAAGTTCATTCCAAAAGAAGAAAGGAAGAGTTCACATACCTTATAGGCTATACCAACTTGACAACTAGAATATGTCTCAAGTAGTACTTCAACCTATAATGACAATAACACGTCTATCAATTCCATGATACTAGTATACACTTATACTACATAATGAATCTCTTTTCGTATAAAAATTCGGGCAGCACTTCCCCTATTTATACATACTTTTCCATCTTATAAATAAGGCCAACAACATCAATAACCAAGCACCACTTAAGGGCATAACCAAAACAACAACCAAGGTGATTCATACACCTACTTCTCATGTTAATCCGGCCTCTTAATCCACATAAAAACAGTCCATAAAAATAGTCCACAATCCAACAACAACGAGGGTAAAAAGTGAGGCCTTTCAACACCTTTTTATACCTTTATTCCTTTAGGACTTACATTGGCAATTACTACACTTAAACATGCATATTGGTGGCTAAATTTTCAGAATTATAACGCCACAAAACAGTCACTAAAACTGTATAACAATATCCAATAGTTTTATATAGTTTCGGCCAACAAGACTACAAACCAAAGCCCTTTTTCCATAACTCTTTATAATCCAATTTGTGACAACACTTTCATATAACAGTTTATACCTTTAATAACAAGATTTCCTTCATCTAACAACATGTAATATGTGATGATAATAATCAACAATAACCAACGAATCCAACAACGCCAAAACTGTCCATTCTCGGCTAACACGCCAAAAATGTCACATGCATTTCTTATTCTCCATTCTTCTTAGCACAAGTTCATCTATTAACTATAATAACATGTAATACCCAATTAATTCAAGAGGAAGAAGAAATCTTACCTTATTTTGAGCTCAAAACAGTCCACAAGTCACACGGCCAACACCTCCACTTTTACACCACTTCTTCAAGTTCCAATCACACACATGTATCCTCTACATGCTTGTAACCATCTTCCTTTCTTGTTTTACTTCCTCCTAAAAGTTCATAACAAGCTTTGGGTTTCAAGACCATGTTCTCGGCAAAACCGTGATCACAAACTTTTGAAGGTTAAATTGGCTTAAAACTTGTTTAAGGAGCTTAATCTTGGAAAATATAAGTTAACTTGTTCTTCTAGGCTATGGGGTTTTCGAACCATGAGGGTTATATAAAAGATAAGGGTTTGTAGATGAAGATATTTTGGTGTAGCAAAGTCTTGCAAGACTTGATTTAAATAGGTGTACAAGGCACAAGTGGAGGGGACCTATGAACTCCCACTTGTCCTCTCTTCACAAAATAATATCTCCACACTTAGCCAATTTCTCAACAATTTCGATGGCCTCGTTTTTACAATTCCAAGACTTAATAATTTTAACACTAAGTCCATAACTCTATTGGAAATAATCCAACTACTAGTATTAATTCTTGTCATCACGTTAGCCTCAAAAAAATTCCGTATAAGAAAATGTAAAAATCCTTTCCTTCCTTTTGGTCTTCCTCCTCTAGTAAGGTAATGGAATAACATTCAAATCTCATTTCCATAATCATGTTCTCATTTAGTAGCTATGGAATTACGGGGTGTAACAGGTTCATTCCTTCATCCCTCCGTTGTTTTGGCATCATGCGCTACAAATGACTACAGATCTACTTAATATTCTTCCTTCTAAAGGTTTGACATATGTTTCCCCTCTTCAAGTTTTATACAATAAGACTGTTATACCCCGTATTTCCAGAGTATGTACGCAGGGACGTACGTAGGAAATTTCGAACTTGAGAATAGGCTTGGCCGAATTATTTTTGTGCACAACACCCGGTTAGAGTCGCTTTCTACAAACGCTTTCACACCTTCGTAGGGAATTTCCGGCTATGCCATTTTTTATTTTTGCGGATTTTTCCGAGAGACGAAACATTTTGGACCAACAAGAGGGCGACACTTGTCACCCTCTCATTGGAACACCTTGGGCGGAAATGGCTTGGACGATTTGGGGTGGCTTTTGTCAAGTAGTAGGTAGGATATTTTGGTGGTAGATGGATAAGGTGTACTTGGGTGAATCTTGGCCCTACACTTGCATAGCACTTGGCTAGATCTCGCCATTGGTTGGCCTTGGCTTGTAGTATAAATACCTCCCTTTGATGAACTTCTTCATCCATAAATTTGCCTAAGTCTTGAAAGCTCCTTCTCCCTCCTCAGGTTGAGTTCGGCCATGGCCTCCCTGTGGTCGAGAGCACCCTCTAGGGGTGCTAGCCGAGAGTGTACCCCTAGCCTAGTTGTTTTCAGATAATACCTCCATTTGTGGTGTAGAAATACTCTCAAAAGTATTGTTATAATGCCCAAATTACCTTAGCAGATACCTTGTCAGATTCTAAGGTTATACCTATACTAAAAGCCCGTAAATACTATTATACTTCCGCTACAAAACCGAAACCCTAAGGAAAATCTCCATGATCATTGAGTATTGTGTAGAAGTTGGTTAGAACTTCTAAGGGTGGTTTAGAGCGGGTCGAGCGCCTGAGTCGAGCTAAGCGCCGCCAGATCGACATTTTAACTCGATAATTACGGGCTTATCGAGGTAATTATCTTGTCCCCTATTCTAATCGAGATTACATGTTGTTAGAATATATAGTTGAAGTATACTATATATAGTACTGAATTTAGTATCGTGGCAATGTCCTCGGACTTAAGCCCAATTTAAAGAATCGAATCGAACTGTAATTACGCAGGATCAGACATGCAGACTTGCAGTTTGACTGCAGTGGCGGCCCAATTTCCCGTAGATCTTGTATCTAGATTTATTCTACCGAGTAGTCTAGACTTTGATAGACTTGTGTAACCCGTATAGGTTGAATGTTTCGCGAGTAGCTGCGCTACTGGAGAATGGACCAAAGCTAGCGTTATAGCCGTGGAGCGATTTGCTAATAGTCGATAATCGCCGCGAGGTACGTGAACCTCTTCCTATCTCTTCTAGCATGACGTGTGTATAACTATGTAGTACGTAGACGACGGTGTTAATTGAACGTAGTTGTACGACAATGTCTTTGACTTAAGCCCGACAATAATAATCTCAAGAGTTCAAGAGAATTAAGAATCGCTTTTAAAAGAAGAGTAATACTTGGTTTTAAAAGCTAAGAGTTATACTAGCTTTACGGGAAGTTAGGTATGACGGCTAAGAAAGATAAAACGAATGATTTAATTATTTTAGAAGTTAAGAGACTTGATCTTGTAAGATAAGAGACTTAACTTAAATGAATTATGTGAATTTTGTGTGAAACCTCATTCATGAGTAATGAGTACTTGGTTTTTAAAAGGGTTAATGTTTTACCGATTTCGAAATCGTAAATGTATCGACAAACCACCGCAAATACTAATAAAGGAAAATGTATCAATAATTAAGTATTATTAAAACCAGAGAAACTCCCATCCGCATGGCCAAGATTTAGACAAAATGATATTTCCTAGATCACTACAGAATAAGATTGTTATAAACAAGAATGTCCTACTTATGTTTCTCGATCGCTTAAAGGAGAATTATATTCTTAAAAGAATAAGGCTATGAACTACTAAACCTTTCTAAAATAAGAAACGCGAACATTTGAAATTAGGCAAACTCGAACGCTTGGAAAATAATGTTGTTACTTGATTTTACAAAGGTAAGTGTTTTGGTTTACTTAAAAAGACAAATACTCTATTTTATACTACGTATCAGGTGACTTACGTGGAAAGCAACTGATCATTTAAAAGATTTAATGTATTTAAGTACTTGTGGATAGATACCCGAACTTGTTAGCATAAAGTACCTTGTGTGAATAACTTGATCAGGTTGGCTCGAGATAGCCTGTAAATACTTTCTTGTTGACGTGATAAGTAAACATGTTAGGATGCTACGCTGTTAGTATCTCGTGTGATCGTGATGTAGGGGACATTCTTTGTCAGGCTTACGCTGTTAAACGTTAAGCCGTTGTACTATTTTTGTATCACATACCCTTTGACTTATTATACCGAGGGCTTGCCACCCTCGACGCGGTCTATACGCCTATGCGGTCCTCGTGACTACGCGAGCGGAGTTCCGTGGATTGATCATTCCGGTGTTTAGCCCGACGCGGATTCCTACGCGGTCCGGCTGAGACTACGCGCCTTTTGAGACTACGCGGTCGCGGAGTTCAGCGATAACGGGGTTAAGCCGCTTCGACGCGGTATACCTCAAAGCGTCCGGGACCATGATTCGAGGAATACCTCACGGTTCGCGGTGACCTACGCGAGTCGCAGAGTTCCAGTGGATAGACGCCAAGACATCGATATCGCGCGCGAAGGCCGCCTTCGATTACGTGGTGCGGCCTAGAAAGACCTCGTGGATACGCTTTATGATATTTTGGTATCGCTGGTCTTAGTAGTCGCTATGCCTTCGCATTGCCCCGCACGCTTTTATTGAGATAACTTTGGCGCGAGTCCCCGACTTGACACGATCGCTATTTATCAGGAATCAGAGTTCGTTATCATACATGTCTCGCTTTATATAGACTACTATGATTTCATTTACGATTTATTTTCGCCACATACTTGGTACCGCCAGATCGACTTCTTCGGCCGCTCATGCCGCAGTAAAGGTACACCGGCCATCGATCCTCGCCTAGGGTCACGTCATTGTTGGGAAAGCTCCGCTTTCTCCGAGGCTTATCGCCGTATAGTCCTCGTTGTAGGTGTTTACATTCGTGGTATGGCGTGGCCCCGTCCCGCCATTGTTGTCGATCATTTCTGTGAGGTCCGTAGTAATCAGGCGTGTGGTTGTAAAAAGGATTAAACTGCTCACGTTGAAAACGTTGTTGTTTATATATATGCCGAAAGGCAAGTTTTTCTCGATTATTGTTTCATATTTCATAATATGTCTCAGATCGCTTTATGTTCCGCCGACACTGATGTTGTATCACTAGGGTGCCCGGTAGGCACTACCACGCCCTAATCGGTCGTGACAAAAGTGGTATCGTGAGCGCTTAATCCGAAAGTGTCTACGCATCAGATCCAAGAGAGTCTTGATTATCGCTGCGCGCGCACCACGCCAATAATCGTGAGGCTATAGGTATTTAGGATTGGTTCCTATTCTTCTCACTCGAGATCGCGCCTCAGAGTCGTGGTTGTAAGTCGGACCTCTCGACGAAATTCTTTCCTTATCGCTATGCCTCCGCGCAGGCAACCCGAGCCTGTGAGGCGCGCAAATGGCGGAGTCGCGAGTAGAGTTCAGAGGGTTACGTGGGCACATGCCCAATCATTACCTAGGGTAATGCTTCATTCGGGGATTTCTGCGACGTCACTAGCCCCAATAAAGTTTAGCACGGCGGGCGCAGCTTCCATCGCGCCATGATACGCGAACCTTCGCCCATGACCGAACAGATAATATAGATCGCAAAGAGGCAACCTCACATTAGCTATGGATTTGGCTACCAGAGTATACCGATGTATCGCGAGTCTTGATGATTACCTAAGAGGCGTTGTGCAAGAGTAATTCTTCGCTTAGGCTTCGAGCATGGCTCGCACGCCTATGCACAGCAGCCGAGAAACGTAGAGATCGACGCGTTAACGGCGACAACGTACAGGCCGAGCAGCAAGGTCCTTTGGTAACTTTCGAGGCGAGTCACCTCACCGGCAGATTAGATTATGCACCTCCGCCAAGGCAGTGGTCTTCCACTGAGTTCGTGATATTCGGTACGCAGGAGTTGGTTAGAACCTGTGGCTTCCGCTCACTGCGATGCACGCCATCCCGGGAATGTCATTTTTTTAGGTTGGTACTTGTCACGGCATGACCGTGGTCCGTGTCAAGAGTGTCCTCAGGAGGACTTAGCCTTCGTGATCGCGGGTAGTTTGTCATCTCCTCACCATGCGCCTCACATGGCAGTTTGATTAGAACGACATGGGATAAGCAGACGCAGCATATCTTTAACCTCTAGAGTTTTGTTTTTGTGATAAGGTGAGTATACCTTAAGTGCTATGTTCGATAGCAAGGTGTTAGTTGTGATTAGAAATCTCGTTAGTTAACCAAGTAAGATTTGGGGGTTAGAGAAGGTGTGAACCTTAGAGTTTTGTTACGCAGAGACCTTAGAGGTAAGGTCATCTGCAGTAAAAGACGATGGTTACGTTGATCTCATCGGTGCCGAGCACGCGAGCTGCGTTTGGGATAGGTCCCTAGTAGTGTGGAATGAAAGAGGTAGTTGAGCTAAGAAGACCGCCAGGTTTTCGTAACGTGTTTAGCGAGATTGTTCCGGACGGAGCTAGTATCACAAGGCCGTCGGGTTGAGGCCACGCCATGCGTCAACCCGCGGTAGGTTTGGGCGCGGGTCAGGTTGTGGTGGTCCCACCTGTGTTAGGGCGCGAGGGTGTTAGGCCCAAGTTTAGTTAACCAAACAGACGAGTTCGCGGACGCTCGACTGGTCGGGCCACGGGGGCAGCCCATCGTGTTTCTTCGGTCAGACCGCTTATTCGCCGTGTTGAGTTATCCAAAGGTTGTAAGGTCGCACGGTGCCTACCTTCACCTTATGACAGCATGCAGAGCCTGTGGTACACTGTTTTTATTTCGTAAGTTTTACCAGCAGGTTAAGAACTCAGCGAGTCTCAGACCGCATTCGCCGCCGCTTGGATTTCAAGGATAGTCGCTGGGATTGTTGTCTCCCGTGGAGGAGTGTTTAAGCTATCATTTCGTTGTTCTGATGTCACCTTTGAAGCCTCAGGGGCGGAAGTGTAAAGTCACGGCCGATTGGTTCGATGTCGCGCGTTCAGATAATTGGTTCAGCTTGTTCCAAAGCAGACCGTGGATGGGAAGCTTGTTTAGAAGAGGTTCGCACTCGAGGAATCGTATGGATAATCTACGACGACGCTAGAGTTCAGCCGACGGTCGGTCTTCTTGAAAGTACCACCCCGGCAGGTGACGAGCTTTGGAAAACAGAGGAAACTTAGCCCGAGTTACTTGGGCCTTTTTTCATGCGCGAATAGGCCAAAGGTTGCCTATATGTTAGCATTTGCCGTCCGACGTAGAGGCAAGACGTCCGGCCTTTCAGATTGTTATGTTCGGAAGTATCAAGATCCATCCAGAGTGTTCCCGCTAACGATGACCACGCGAGATAGTAACCTCGAAGTTTGATACCGGCAAAGATTTAAATGTGGTAAGAGTTCGAATGCACGACGCCTTCAAGATCGACGCAGCCGGCATCATTTGTCGGGTCGCTCGGAAGGTTAATGCCTCGTGCAAAGTGACAAAAGTGGTATCATTTTGGTGATGTTAGAGGTGTTTCTCGTGACTCGATGTAAGCATTTTGCGCAAGTTGTTTCGTGACCAAAGCGCGGCAGTGTTTGATTCTCGTAAGTATAGTAGTGAAGACTATATCGCGCACGCTTGTTTTGAGATTCTGAAGGAACATTCGACGAATGTTTCTAAGGAGGGAGAATGTTATACCCCGTATTTCCGCAGTATGCACGCAGGACGCACGAGGAAATTTCAACTCGAGAATAGGCGGCCGAATTATTTTTGTGCACAACAATCTTGCTAGAGTCGTTTTCGCAAACGCTTTCACCTTTCGTAGGGAATTTCCGCTATGTCATTTTTTATTTTTGCGGATTTTTCCGAGAGACTAAATATTTTGGATCAACAAGAGGCGACACTTGTCACCCTCTCATTGGAACACCTTGGGCGAAATGGCTCGACGATTAGGGTGGCTTTTGTCAAGTAGAGGTAGGATATTTTGGTGGTAGATGGATAAGGTGTACTTGGGTGAATCTTGCCCTACACTTGCATAGCACTTGGCTAGATTCGCCATTGGTTGGCCTTGGCTTGTAGAGTATAAATACCCTCCCTTTGATGAACTTCTTCATCCATAAATTTGCCTAAGTCTTGAAAGCCTCCTTCTCCCTCCTCAGGTTGAGTTCGCCATGGCCTCCCTCAGGTCGAGCATCCCCTCTAGGGTGCTAGCCGAGTGTACCCCTAGCCTAGTTGTTTTCAGATAATACCCCCTTTGTGGTGTAGAAATACTCTCAAAAGTATTGTTATAATGCCCAAATTACCTTAGCCAGATACCTTGTCAGATTCTAAGGTTATACCTATACTAAAAGCCCGTATTTACTATTATACTTCCCACTACAAAACCGAAACCCTAAGGAAAATCTCCATGACGCCGGAGTATTGTGTGGTTGGTTAGAACTTCTAAGGGTGGTTTAGAGCGGGTCGAGCACTGAGTCGAGCTAAGCGCTCAGATCGACATTTTAACTCGATAATTACGGGCTTATCGAGGTAATTATCTTGTCCCCTATTGTAATCGAGATTACATGTTGTTAGAATATATAGTCAAGATACTATATATAGTAATCAACTTAGTATCGTGGCAATGTCCTCGACTTAAGCCCAATTTAAAGAATCGAATCGAATCAGTAATTACGTAGGATCAGACATGAGACTTCAGTAGTTTGACGGCAGT
This sequence comes from Przewalskia tangutica, assembly GCA_029844215.1. Lineage (NCBI taxonomy): Eukaryota > Viridiplantae > Streptophyta > Magnoliopsida > Solanales > Solanaceae > Przewalskia > Przewalskia tangutica. Next base: position 94,028 of record JAQGDG010000520.1, on the reverse strand, counting down.
GGGTCGCCCAATTTCCCGTAGGATCTTGTATCTAGATTTATTCTACCGAGTAGTCTAGACTTTGATAGACTCAGGTAACCCGTGATAGGCCGAATGTTCTCGCGAAGAAGGTGCTACTTGTAGCGTGGACCGTGCAGCCGTTATACCGCGGAGCGATTTGCTAATAGTCGATAATCGCCGCGAGGTATGTGAACCTCTTCCTATCTCTTCTAGCATGACGTGTGTATAACTATGTAGTACGCAGACGACGTGTTAATTGAACGTAGTTGTACGCAATGTCTTTGACTTAAGCCCGACAATAATAATCTCAAGAGTTCAAGAGAATTAAGAACTGCTTAAAAGAAGAGTAATACTTGGTTTTAAAAGCTAAGAGTTATACTAGCTTTATGGGAAGTTAGGTATGACGGCTTAAGAAAGATAAAACGAATGATTTAATTATTTTAGAAGTTAAGAGACTTGATCTTGTAAGATAAGAGACTTAACTTAAATGAATTATGTGAATTTTGTGTGAAACCTCATTCGTGAGTAATGAGTACTTGGTTTTTAAAAGGTTAATGTTTTATCGATTTCGAAATCGTAAATGTGTATCGACAAACCATCGCAAAGATTAATAAAGGAAAATGTATTGAATAATTAAGTATTATTAAAACCAAGAGAAACTCCCATCCGCATGTAAGCTAAGATGAGACAAAATGATATTTCCTAGATCACTACCAGAATAAGATTGTTATAAACAAGAATGTCCTACTTATGTTTCTGATCATTTAAAGGAGAATTATATTCTTAAAAGAATAAGGCTATGAACTACGAAACCTTTCTAAAATAAGAAACGTGAACATTTGAAATTAGGAAAACTCGAACGTTTGGAAAATAATGTTGTTACTTGATTTTACAAAGGTAAGTGTTTTGGTTTACTTTAAAAAGACAAATACTCTATTTTATACTACGTATCAGGTGACTTATGTGAAAGCAACTGATCATTTAAAAGATTTAATGATGAAGTACTTGCGGATAGATACCCAACTTGTTAGCATAAAGTACCTCGTGGAATAACTTGATTGTGTTGGCTCGAGATAGCCTTGTAAATAATTTCTTGTTGATGTGATAAGTAAACATGTTAGGATGCTACGGTGTTAGTATCTCGTGTGATCGTGATGTAAAGGGACATTCTGTTGTGGCTTACGCTGTTAAACGTTAAGCCGCTGTACTATTTTTGTATCACATACCCTTTGACTTATTATACCGAGGGCTTACCACCCTCGATGCGGGTCTATACGGCCTATGCGCGTCCTTGTGACTACGCGAGCGCGTAGCTCCAGGATTGATCATTCCGGTGTTTAGCCCGACGCGGGATTCCCATGCGCGTCCGCCGAGACTATGCGTCTTTTGAGACTACGCTGGTCGCGGAGCCCAGCGGATACCGGTTAAGCCGCTCGACGCGGGTATACCTCAGCGGTCGGGACCATGATTCGAGGAATACCTCACGCGGTTCGGTGACCTACGCGAGTCGCGCAGAGTTCCAGTGGATAGACGCAAGACATCGACATCGCGCGAGTGGCCGCCTTCGACATGGGTGCGGTCTAGAAAGACCTCGTGATACGCTTTATGATATTTTTGGCACCGTGGGTCTTAGTAGTCCTTATGCCTTCGCATTTGCCCCGCACGCTTTATCGAGATAACTTTGCGGCGCGAGTCCTCGACTGACATGATCGCTATTTATCAGGAATCGTAGTTCGTTATCATACATGTCTCCCGCTTATATAGACTACTATGATTTCATTTACGATTTATTTTCGCCACATACTTGGTACCGTTGCCAGATCGACTCCTTCGGGGCCGCTCATGCCGCAGTAAAGGTACACCGGTCATCGATCCTCGCCTAGTGGTCACAGTCGTATTGGGAAAGCTCCGCTTTCTCCGAGAGGCTTATCAGCCGTATAGTCCTCGTTGTTGTAGGTGTTTACATTCGTGGTATGGCGGCCCGCCCCGCCATTGTTGTCGATCATTTCTTAGAGGTCCGTAGTACCGCTGCAAGGTGGTTGTAAAAAGGATTAAACTATTCATGTTGAAAAGTTGTTGTTTATATATACGCCAAAGGCAAGTTTTTCTCGATTATTGTTTCATATTTCATAATATGTCTTGTATCGCTTTATGTTCCTGACACTGATGTTGTATCACTAGGTGCCCGGTAAGGCACTACCACGCCCGACCGGTCGTGACAAAGACTCCTTAGTATTCTCATCTTAGGATCTTTGGATGCTTATGTTATCCACTGTTTTCATCCACCACAATTAACAAACTTCAGACACGTTATACCCCTTGTGTATTTTTGGGTTACCCGTTAAATCATCGTATTTATAAATGCTTTGATTTGTCATCTAAACGAATCATCATTAGTCGCCATGTTCTCTTTGATGAGTCCCAATTTTAATTTTTCAAAGTAGAAACACCCGTGCCTAGTTTGTATGATTTTTTGGATGATGATATCTCCACTTATATTCTCCGTCATTTTTTGGATCTGTCCCAAAAATCATCGTCAGCGCCACGTCGCCTTCCATCCAGTGACCAATAAATTTTGACATCATTGTCAGCACCGCGGCGCCTAAGTTCCAATAGCCACTGGAACGAAGTCGTCGCAGCGCCTTCGACGGAAATTTCTGAATATGAGCCAACAAGCCCACTGCCTGCTGGCCAGTCCATACCATCTCTAGAAAATTCCCAAAATTCACTCAATCTAGCCTAGAGTCATGATTCAATCACTCGCAGTCAATGAGGTATTTTTAAACCAAAAAGATATTTTTATTTTAATTCTAATGTTCTTAGGTCACTCTTACCCCGTAATCCCGTGTCTGCCTTAAATGACCCTAATTGGAAAATTGTCATGACCGATGAATATAATGCTCTTATTGATAATAAGACGTGGGAGTCGTACCGCCCATCCGGTTTCAATATTATTCGGCCTATGTGGATTTTTGCTCATAAGGAAAATTTCACGGCTCGCTTGCAAGGCATAAGGCTTGTCTTGAAAGCGATGGTAAGACTCAGCAGTTGGTGTGGATCAGGTGAGACATTTAGCCCGGTGGTCAAGCCGGCTACCATTCGCACTGTTCTTAGCTTGGCTCTTTCTAAATCATAGTCCATTCATCAGCTAGATGTGAAGAATGCTTTTCTACATGGTGATCTCAAGGAGACAGTGTATATGCATCAGCCATTGGGGTTTAGGAATACTAGATATCCTAATCACGCCTCGCTTGTTGAAGAAGTTTTGGTATGGGCTTAAGTAGTCTCCACGAGCTTGGTATAAGAGGTGTGCTGACTATGATTCGACTATGGGTTTCTCTCATAGCAGGTCTGATAATTAATTATTCATATACTGTCATGGTTCTTCGATGCCTTATATACTATTATATGTGGATGATATTATCTTTATTGCCTCTTCTGATGGTTTGCAAATCTATTATGACAATGCTCAATTCTGAGTTTGCCATGAAAGACTTGGGCCCATTGAGTTATTTTTTGGGGATTGTTGTCACTCGTCATGCAGGTGTATTGTTCTTATCGCAGAGGAAGTATGCAGCAGAGATCATTGAGAGGGATGAGATGTCATCTTGTAATTCCACTTCTACTTCAGTTGATACTAAACCCAAGTTGGGTGCTGCAGCTAGCTCTCTCTATGAGGATCTGACCTGCTATTGTAGTATTGCAGACGCCCTTCAGTAACTTACGTTCACGCGATCTGAAATTACATATGTCGTACAACAGGTGTATTTATTTATGCATGATCCCAGAGTTGAACATATGAATGCGCTCAAATGCATTCTTAGGTACATCATGGAACACTTGATTATGGCTTGCATTTGTATCCTTTGTCGACGCTTCACACTAGTCTCCTATACAAATGCTAATCAGGTGGTCGTTCGACACCGCATTTGCCCACGCCCGATATTGCATGTTTTTAGGTAATAACTTGGTCTCATAGTCTGTCAAGCATCAATCCACGTGTTACGCCCCGTAATTCCAAGAGGATGAGATGAGAACATACGAAAGGAAATAAGATTCGAATTTGGAACAAAGAAAAACAATCGCGTAATATTTTTCGACTACCAAATTTGGAGCAAGATATCCTAGTATTGTTATACCTGTTGTTCCGTGGTATGTATGCGAGGACGCACGCACGAGAATACATGTAAATTTTGGAAAGAAAGGAAGACGTGATTTTTCACTAAAAGTTTCCGCTTTTTGTGAAGAAAAAGGTTCGCGAACGGGAATTGATTCTGATTTGGTATTTGGGCTTCGGATAATATTAGAATTTTGAGATTTTATTTTCTGAATGGTCACGCTGGGCCCACGAGAAATTTACTTTTATGGGGCCCGCTTTGTTTTTGAGATTTTCGATATTTTGATATTTTCTAAGACGAAATATTTTGACGAAGTCCGCGACACGGTCACCCCATGTGGCACCTTGGTCGAGGCGGGACAAGTGCCAGACACTGTCTCGTCGAATGGTTTAACAAGTGGCAAGCCACTTGTCTAGCAATTTTGGCCATGTGGTGTGGTGGGACCTACACACACATGGCCCAATCTTGACCATACACTTGATAATATCTTGGCCCTTAATTCCCTATAAATACCCCCTTAAGGTCAAGAGTATTTCATCCACACTTCAAGATTTTCCATAGCAAATACTCCTCCCTTTAGCCCTATTTCGTCCCTCCCCACTTGTGTAGAAAATACTTGAATATTATTGTATAATCCCAAATACATCGCCTAGTATCCCTAGTAGTAGTCCAAAGTTATTTCAATACAGAGCCCTAAATACTACTTTATTCCAATAGCCGTAAAGTGAAACCCTAGAAAATCTTCCTAGCTTGGTTGAAGTATTTAGAGAAGTTGTTTGAAACTTCTAAAGGACGCTTGGAGCGGTCGAGCGTAAGGAATCGAGCTAAACGCTGCTCGTGATCGACTTATAAACTTGATAATTTTGGGCTTATCGAGGTAATAATCTACGTCCCCTATTGTAATCGGATATTACATATCAGAATAATTTGGAATCGAGTATAAGATATATTGGTATGGATTGAACCGTATTTACATTGATTGTATTTACAGAGAATTGTGTAGTATTATTGTGAAGTAGAATTGTACACGCCCTGTTAGACGCGCGACCTCTCCCCGGAGCTGTCGCCCGGTAGCGCCCGAGTAGAGAGGAGGAGATTTATGTGGTTGCGGAGGGGAGGTGCCGCCAATTTTTCAGAGAATAAGAATCTTGCAGCTTAGAATATTCTACTAAGAGAGCTAGAAGTTGATAGATGTATTGTGGTTATTATAGTGGATCTTCTACGCGCATACTTGACTTGGCTTATGGTTTAAGCTAAAAGGTATGTGATTCTTCATATACTCGAGTACGATTGTTGTGGAACTATATAGTACTAGACGACGCAGGTGAAATGAATTTTGTTTGTCTAAAACATAAAGTGTTATAATGGCTTTACGGGAAGTTAGTTATAACGACTTTACAAGATAAAAGAAAGATTTGGTTTGATGTAAAAACGACTTGATTTTGAAAGTTAAGAGACTTGATCTTGAAAGATAAGAGACTTGACTTATAACGACTTGTTTTCGAAAAGGAGAAGTAACTTGATTTAAGTATAGGTTACTTGTTTTGAAAAGAGTAAGTTAGTCAGTTTTAAAAGAGTATACTTGATATTGTTCTAAAAGAAAAGCACTTGGTTTAAAAGTATAGAGTACTTGATTTTAAAAGCCTTGTAAAGATTTTTACGAAGGTGAAGTAATTTGGTTTTAAAAGTAAAATGTTTTCTTTATATACTACGAGTATTAGTATCGTGGCTTTTACGTAACAAGAGGTATTTTTGAAAGAATGAAAGATGTAGTATTTCTGATTGTTGATATAAAATGAAAGTACATTAAACTCGCTTATGCTCATTGTGGATAGCCTTGTTGCGCGTGTTGTGATTCTGCGCTACCGCGTTCTCGGGAGGACCGGTTATCCGATTGATTGTCGGACATACCGACGCGCTGGATTTTCCACGCAGTACGCTACCCACTATCGAGTATTATCCGGTTATTTCTTTTCGACATACCGACGCGCTGGATTTTCCACGCAGTACGCGCCCACTTTGAGTATTATCTTGTTATTCCTTCGACACGCCGACGCGACGGATGTTCCACGCACGCGCCCAAGGATGGTTTCGGCGCCATGACTTCCGAGGCGAGACGCCGGTACGCGGTCATCGCGAGGTTCAGTTGTTAGTTCACGGACCGCTAATCCACGAAGCTTACCGCGCGACGAGCGATCACGGCTTGATTTGTACGCGTGGTTCGTGCACACTTTAGATACTTGTTCGCCATTTTCTCGTGTACCAGAGCCTCGCAGATAGCTTAAGATACTTGCCTCGGCCATATTCGCGAGACTGAGGCTATCAGACGTTAGCTTAAGATACTTGCCTCGCAAATGCGTGGCTAGCTTTGATCGGTAGTCGGCTTCCGCATTTTGCCCGTGATGGGATATGACTAGCTTGACCGGTAGTTGGTCGTTCTACTCGCCCGACGGTTTTGACGACGCAGCAGTGATCTAGTGTTCGTGTTCACATACGGGTGTTGTTTTACATCATGCGCTTCGGCAATGAGGAATGAGTTCCACGGGCACGAGTGATATTACGGGCGCGAGACCCATAGTTACGCGCGAGTGATTATTCGGGATACGTGTCCCCTTACTTGACATAATTGTTTACTTATTGCGAAATGGTTTTATAAAATGATGAAATGTGATTTCATTACAGATTTTCGCTTCACATACTTGGTACACGCCAGATCGACTCTTCGGCCGCGTCATGCCGCAGTAGAGGTACACCGCTTGTCGATCCTCGCCATGGATCGCAGTCAGCTGAAGTCTTCCTCCGAGGCTTACCTTGCATAGTCCCCGTCATCAGAGGTACTTGTACATTTGTGGTACGGCGGCCCCGTCCCCGCCATAGATGTTGTTACATTCTGCAGGTCTGTAGTACCGCCAGGCGTAGTTTGTAAAAAGGATAACTGTTCGGGTTTTTATGTATGTGTACAGAAGGAAACTGTTTTGGTTGGCCTGTTTATTTATCATATCTCTTGTTTCATGTTTATGTTTTATTTCCGCCGATTTTCTCTCGATGTTGTATCACTAGGTGCCCGGTAGGCACTACCACGCCCGGTTCGGTCGTGACAAGTATATTTGAGTTTTTAGGTGTTTTAAAAGCCTAATACGGTTCATCGAGTCTAGTTTCCAACGCAACAAACCGCCGCCGATAGGACATCGAGTAGAAAGTTATGGATGTTACAAGATCACCGATAAGAGACAGGTCAGCGCCACGGGCCGCAGGCCATGGCGCCGAAAACCCTGAAATTGTCTGAAGTTGAAGGGCCGCGGCGCCGAGGCGGGAGTTTTTGCGGAAATGGACCAAGTCTTGCTAGATTAAAATCATTTGCAAGACTTCACCCAAAATTTGCTTTTCTCTTCTCTTCTCTCTCAAATGGTTAAAACCCTAAGCCTAAATGAGATTTTTGGAAAGGCAACAAGAAGGAAATATGTCGAGCCAGGTGGGTCTGCAGAGGTGATTTTAAGTGAAAAAGAAGTGTTATGGAAAGAGGGCTAAAGTGGCGAGATTGTTGGACTGCTCTGGGCAAAATACCAAGGTAAATTCATTCTCCTTCAAATAAATTATGTCATATGTTGTAGAAATTGAGAAGCGGTATTTTGACGAGTAAAATGGATATAAGAATCGAATGTCATGTTATAAATGAAAGTATAAAGGGCGCTGAGCCTCTAGTTTGTCGGATTTATACGGTCGTTGTCTTCACTTTTACGCGGGGTTTATCAAGTGATTTTAGTAGTTGATAATTGATCATGTGAATTATGATCAAGATTGATAAGTGTTATAGAATATCGGGAGCCTAAATCCGAGCATGAGCTTATTAGCCATCAAAGTACAATACAAATCGGTCGATAGCTATAATCGCTGCATGTTATCTAAATAAGGGATTTTAGTTGTTGAAATCGTCATACTATATAACATGTTGGAACGACAATATGGATTGAAAAGGGAATTGGAAAAGATTGTATGTGGTTGTACATCAGAGCTGGCGATGACATTTAATAATGAACAGTTTTATGTAAATTGTGGGGCAGAATTTTACACGTCCTGTTAAGGCGTGTAATCCCCTTTGGTTATTGATTTCGGGCCTTGAAAAAGGTGGAAAAGTATGTAGAAACAAAGGAAGTGTTGTCCAATTTTCCGTAGAATTAAGTGACTTTACACTTGGAATATTCTACGTTTGAAGTTAGAAGTTAATAGACGTATTGTGGTCATTTTAGGTTGACATACGACGTATGGCATATTGGACTTAGCAAGTGGATTGAACCGAAGAGGTATGTGGAACTTTCCTATCTCTTCAGCATGAGTAGTTGTGAATATATAGTACGGTAGACGTACGAGATTTTGATGAATCTAGTTTCATTTGATATCCTTGACTTGTTTTAAGAATGTCCAAGTTGGTTGAGTTAGGGAGTTAACTCACTTGTTTTAAAGAATAATGATATATTAGTTTCTAAAGATAAGAGACGTAAAGTATTTTTGAAAGTATATGATACTTGGTTTTTTTATGGAAAGTTTAAGTTTCTTGGTTATAAAGAAGAATGTAAGTGTCTAAAGCATAAAGTTAGTATAACGGCTTTATGAGAAGTTGGTTATAATAGCTTTATGGAAAGTTAAAAGGATGGTTTACTCTAGCAATGTAAACTAAGATAAAATGACTTGAAAGGAAGAATGGCAAATTGATTTGAAGGCATCAATTGCTTAAAGTTTTAAAGTAAAAAGTCACTTGATTTAGAAGTCTTTAAATGTAGTTCTAAAAGGTATTGTGACTTGTTTTGAAAAATAGATATGACTTGATACTACTGCTATTAGTATCTTGGAAGTTTTATATGAAAAAGAGTCATTTTAAAAGAATAGAAGCACGTAGTACTGGGTTAAATTCCTGATCTTATAACGACACGTTAGTGCCTTAAGTAAACTAAATGAGAGTGTATATGATCAAAGCTAATAAGAAGTTAGGGATTTCTTAACTTGCTTATGATAATTACGATAAGTCGCTGGTGCTTACGTTATGTATGATATAGCCAGTAGTGCTTATGTTATGTATGATGTCGGTAGTGCTTATGTTATGTATGATAGCCGGTTGTGCTAGTGATATATTGTTCATTACGGGGCCATTCCCCGGGTTTGTGGCATTTACATATTCCGTGGATTTGCTACCCATGATGCGAGGAATACCTCATGCGAGTCTGTAGGGCTCATGCGGGTGAAATAATCCTATACGGGCGACCACCCTATGCGGCGAGATTACCTACGCGGTCCATACGACCCATGCGCGGATACGCCATGCGAGGAAATTACCTCACGCTGGACGGCTCTAGGTTAATCATGAGCTTCATGTTTTAAAACCGGCAAAGTTTATTCTTGTTTACTCTCATTGTTAGTAAGGCACAGTGTACTGTTAATGTGGTTATCATACATGTTCCCAGCTTTATTTAGACTATTATGATTTCATTACAAGATTTCTGGGCCACATACTTGGTACATGTCAGATCGACTTCCTTCGGGGCGCTCACGCCGCAGTAGAATTATACAGTTGCTGATCCTCACTCTAGTAGGATCACCGCTCGCCTATCGAGAAGCCTCTATTACTCCCGAGGCTTGTCATCGTCTGCATCCTCGTATTGTTGGGTTGTTGTACATTCTGTGGTACGGCGGGCCCCGTCCCGTCACGCTTGCTATGTTAAAATTCTTAGAGGTTTGTAGTCACGATGTGGTCGGTTTGTAAGGAAAATGATGTAACCGATTTTGACTAGTTACGTATATATCCAGAAGGCAAATTTTTATCGGCCAGCCGCTTGTTTAATTTACCGATTTAAATCGTGTTTTATGTATGTTCCGCTGGTTTTCTCTGATGGTTACCTGTAAGGGTGCCCAGGTAGGCACCAGCCATGCCCGTGGTCGGGTTGTGACAAAAGTGGTATCGAGCGCTTAGTCCTCTAAAATGTCTACGCACCGTGTCTAGTAGAGTCTTGATTATCGCGTGTGCGCACCACATCTATAATCGTGAGGCTACAGGACATTTAGGATTGGTTTTCATTCTTCTCACTCTAAGATCGTATGACAGAGCCGTGTTGTTAGGTCGCCTCCCTAACGGGTTATGTTCATCGCAATGGCGAGAAAGGCAAAGAACGACCAGAAGGATTACGTGGATCGCGATCCGTGTCGGGTAATAATTATCAGATAGTTGGTATTATGACATACAACTATATGGATTTACGATTTAGGTCGACGCTGGTCGCTTATAATGATTTTAGATTACCAAGAATCGTAAGGACTAAATAGATATCGGCGGTATAAAATGCTTTAATGAATTCTCATCAAGGTTTTACGACTAATTTGAGAAATTAGAGACGATGAGTTGTCCGAGAAGGAAATGAACCCTTAAGAAGTTATGATTAAAGGACTTAAGGAAGACTATGTTAATAGATTAAGCTACGAGTATACTTATGAATTGTACGGACGAGATCCGTATGGAGTAAGTATGGTCGCATGATTAAGACAACACGACATGGGTTATAAAGTTATTTTACCCACATTGGGACCGATAAGTAGGCTCGAGCATGGAAAGTGTGAGCCTAAGAATATTGATAACCGCCGAGACGACAAAAGACCCACACCCAAGTTCCATAGCTTTTGGTTCGCTATCCCGATCATGATTTTCCTACCCCCAGAGGGAAAGGTACTTCCCTTGGGCCGGCCATGCGAGGAGGGATTCAACCCCGACACCGTGGTTCGTAGCCACGTGCTCTAATCCTCCGAGCTACAGTGCCCCACCCCGCCTCCACCGGATCTGCTCTCGGAGTACCTCAAAAAAGGAACCTTTCCTCTCCCCACCATTTCGGGTTAAGATGCGAAAGCGCGCTTTTCTCTATAAAGGCGCGTAAGGCCTTCTTGGCACAAGATTTAATTCGCACTCGCGGTAAGAGTTAAGTACGACGCTGGTCCGCCGAGGACCTATCGCAGTCGCCCCATAGTCAATCGAGTGGGTCAATCGGTAGTTCCGCCACGCGACGTGGTCACGCGATGCCGCACCCAAGTCTAGTTGTTGTTTTACGTTCGTGGACGATTCCACCGAACCAGTGTCGAGAGCCGAAATGGGCTTAAATTGTTCAACGAGGTAGCTCCAAAGATCGGAGGCCGAATTAGTACGGAAGTTATGACGATGCTAGTATAAGTTTGGAAGTACGGAAAGAGTACGACCAAATGAGAAAGAGAGCAACCAAGTGTAAAGGAATAGAGCCCGAATCCATGAGAACCTTTCGGCGTGACTACACCCGCGAGTGACGGTGGTAGCCGAAATGCGTATATAATAATTTCTGCGACGATACAAGCCGTTTGACCCCAGCGCACTAGCAGAGCAGTCATGACATGCAGTTCGAGGTCCCATGGTACGGACTAACGGGCTTCTTGTATGCCAATGTTGACTATAGAGAGAAGTTGGTTCGATTCCAGTTTCCCGGTGAGCCGGTTATCGATGGGAAAGGAATGGAAGTGCTAGTAAACTGTAAGTTACTACTTCCTTCTTTGGCATGAAATTGTGGAGTCTATGTGACTTGTTTTATTAAAATTATTGAAGGATTTTATGTTAAGCGCCTCGGAGGTACTTGAATTGGTTTAATGTGGCGTCGTGGCCACGACATTCGAATAATTTCAGAAAATGCGCAAGGCAAGAATAAGATAAGTATGAGTGTTGTCGTGGAAAATGTAAGACATCGCTGGTAGGTCTTATAAATCTATACGATTATAAGTGGCACTTGATGATTAAGACGGTGAAGGATATAAGCTCTCTCCCCACGTAGGCGATAGTTTTACGACTACGGAGTTATGTGTACCTGTGGTATTAGACGATGGACGCGAGACAAGATCTCTGTGGTCGCCATGCAATAAGTTACAATTTTAAATAACCTGGAAAAAGGTATTGGGACGACACTAGGAAATAGTTGAAGGTTGTCGTAAGGATATAAACGCAGTAGTACGCATGAATGAAATCAGAGGATCAAGAATCAAGATAGAAATATTTTTGCTAATAATGAGCCTAAGGAAGGGTTATGACCAGAATGATAAAGAGAATGCAACTATGGTTATGTAAGTTGCACGAGATATGATTACCCCATACTAGTATAAAGACCATTAGTGAATGATGTGCAGTAAGAACACCTCGAGGAAAGGTGGAAACACTTGTACTGACGAGAAGGATAGTAGGAAAATACGGGGGTAAGGACCCGTGACAACTTGAAATGAAATATAAAGGTAAGACGAGTAGACACTGAACAATAAGAAAATCTCGCAAGCCATTAGGATATGTAATACCATGAATCGAGGTTGAAAACTCGACTATAAGCTCTATGAAATAAAGAAAATAATAAGATTATTACTTGACAGATCGGAAGTATCCCCAAATTGTGATCGCGTGAAGTCTGAGCCATGAGTCAAGTAAAGGGGTCGAATCTAAGTATAGTGACCACGTTTTGTTACAACAGAGAAATGGAACCAGGAACCATAATTGAGATTAATGATGCCCGAATATTTCGCAAGTATGAGAAAGGCTTTCAGTTATTTGGAAGTAAGATGACTACGACTACAGTTCTAACCCCTCCTGAGGCCTGAAGGACTATAGGGTTAGGTTATTATGGTAACTGATCGGTGTATTTTATATACACTTTTCGAGTCGCTTAGTTAGTCTTTTGTCCCTTTTTGTACAAATAAGTGCCGTGTTAGGATAGATTTTCTTTCTTTTGAGTCAAAGTGGTTAAAATGGCCCAATGGCGGAAAAGGAGCTAAAGGAGGGCGAAAGTGGAGGTTCCAGAGCTTAAAAGCAGAGAAAGTGACGAACGAGGCGTAAAACAAAGCCGTGTCCGCGTGCCCAATATCCGTAAATACCGCAGGTTGCAGTACGCGCGCGCTCGCATGCCAGAACTGGCCGCGCGCCAAATCATCCGGCATCGCAGGTTGCAGCGCGGCGCCGACGCTGGAAAATCAGTTTAATGACGAATTTTGGGGCCAGCCCGGCGGAAAAGGTCGAGGCGGTTTGAGCCTATAAAAGGAGAACCCTAGGCGCTTTTAAGGGTTCCTTTCGCACAACACACGCATTTCTTGATCAAGATCGAGACCGTAGTCTAGTAATTTCTTTTCTTTTCTTTTATTTCGCTTTGATGATGAACTTTGAATTAGTTCTTATCATGTCAATGGCTAGAACTAATTCTTTTATAGGTTTTCCATGTTAATTCACTAGAAACTTATGTTATGAATTGACGCATGTTATGGTTACTCTTCTTCTTATCGAGATTTATCCAATAATTGCTTTGAATGCTTGGTAATTAATCGATCACTAATTATCATTATTTATATGATTTCTAATCAAACTTCAAAGGATGAGGTTGTGAATATGCTGTAAGTTGGGTAGACATATTTTGGATCGGGGATGAAAATACCTCAATTACTTACGTAGCGTTAACGAGAGGCTTAACAACCCTAATTTTACGCACGGCGCATTTACTGCTAACTAGGTTTTTGGTCTTAATCCTCCTATGAGTCATCCTTATCACCGAAAGGTAGAAATGAGCAATACTGGGTCGAGTGTTTATATAGCCTTAACGGAGTATAAAACGATTTCAGAAACACGCTAGCTCCAAGAGAAGAAGAACCATAATTCATTGCATTAATAAGTAACATGTTGATAGTCGGCGAGACGCAAGCCCTATTCCCATCACAACCAAGTAATCCTATAGTTAATTAGCCTTTATAATTAGTAGTTATAAACAACAAAATTCAATATCGCTACCAAATAGATACCAAAAGATAGATAATCGTACTTGAACACTAATCCTTGTGGACTATATTCTGGCCTTACCAAGACTATATTACTTGTCACGATAACGCACTTGGCTAAAGTGTGTGTGCATCTTTTCGCGCATCAAGTTTTTGGCGCCGTTGCCGGGGATTAGGCATAGTTCAATATCAATTTTTTCTATTTTTAATTTCTAATTTGGTTTTTAATTTTTTTTTATTTTGGCGTTTTTTATTGATTTCGGTAAAAATCAGGGTGCCATGATTTGTTGTCTGTTTTTTATCTATTTCAGGAAATCAGTTTATGCGAAGGAGAAGAGGGGCAGACACTCTTGTTCCCTTCAATCCGTAGATTGAGAAAACTCGTAAACGTAATCGTAAAGAATCACGGATTGCAACCTCGATAGAGACGGACTGTTCAAAACAACAATACGATGAGAAGCGGTTAGGTGAAAATCAACTTAACTCAGTGAATGCCCCTGCAAGTACCTATGGATGTCGAGGAAAGAGTTCAAGTCCGCGCAAAGAAGCTTGGGAGACTATGTGCCGAGGTGAATGGAGCACGACATGCATCGTGCCCCCGCACAGAGCAAACAACTTTGAGATAAAACCGCGATTCTCGAAGACGCGCAAAGACACAAAGGCAATTGAGGATCGCCATCGAGGATCCACATATGCACCTAGCTAATTTCGAGCTTTGTGCAACTTTCAAATATAACGGGCATCGATGATGCCGATTGAGGCTATTTCCTTCTCACCTGTATAGAGCAAAAGTATGGTTGAATTCTCGCCACCGATTCGATTTTTACATGGCAAAGAGTCGGCACGTAAATTTTTGGCCAAATTCTTTCCCCCATGCAAAGCAGCAAAATTGAGAGGGGAGTTGAATAACTTCTACCAAGCAGATGGAGAGTCCTTATACGAAGCTTGGGAAAGGTTCAAGGATTTACAGAGAAAATGCCCACATCATTGCATTGAGTCAGGAACTTGGTCCACATCTTCTATAACTGCTCAATGAACAACTAGAACCATTATAGATGCAAAGAAGTGGGGACATTCATGAGGAAAACAGCCCACGACGCCACGAATTATTAGAAGATATGGCCACCAACAACCATGTCACGTAAGAGAGATCAATGTTGGGAGGAGAACAAATGAGTCCACGAAATAGATGCCATTGTCGCTAATGCCTGGCCCTTTGGCTAAACAATGGCAAAGAACATACAAGACGTTGAACGCAGCAGATGCCAAAGAGTCAGGAAATCGCGAGGCCCACATACATTCGACAGGTGTCCATCACCGATCCTAATAATACGCCAATCGAAAGCAGCGTAATGTCAGGCCGTGGGTAACTATCAGAGGCCACAAAACAATCCATACTCCAACACATATAATCCAGGGTGGAGGAATCACCCAAATTTATCATGGAGAGGAGACCAGGGGTAGCAGAATCAATACAGGGGACAGTACCAAACCCAGCAGCACCAAAATCAGCAGCCCTTTACTCAAGCCCCACATCCTCAACAGTTCAATGCACCGGTTCAGCAAGAAAAGCCAGACGAGCTGAGAGAAGCTTTGTTGGCACTCACCAATGCCTGCACTCCGCCAGGATGTGCTAGATCCTCGCTCAGAACTTGGAAACACAAGTGGGTCACTAGCAAAGCAAGCAAACAAGAAAGCTGTGGTACACCGCCAAGCAACACAGAGGTGAATCCGGAGGAGCAATGCCAGCAAGATAATCGAGAAGTGGCAACAATGAGAGAAGAATACCTCACCAAAGAGTTGAGCAAAGCGGCGTAGATAGAAAAAGAGAAGGTGGTTGAATCTAGCCCAAGAGTAGAGAAAACCTGCAGAAGGAGTATGCCGAGAAGATCCCATTCCCCAGAGATTACAAATGAAGGCGTTGATAAACAATTCTCCAAATTTTTGAGACATTCGTAAAGGTGCATATCAACATACCCTTTATAGAAGATTTGAGCAGATGCCTCCTATTTCAAATTCATGAAGGAGATCTGGGGAAGAAGAAGAAATCGTGGAGTATGAGATGGTAGCACTAACTATGAGTGCAAAGGCTATCTTACGAAGAAGTTGCCCCTAAACTAAAAGATCCGTGAGCTTTACACTACCTTGCACATCAAGGTGGTAACACGCAACAGTGGCTCAGGTGATTTAAGGGGCAAGTATAAATCACGCCTTATCTGCATTTAAACCATTGAGTCAGCGAGGCCAAACCAACCACGTGAGCCCGCACCGACAGATAGGACAGCTGGTTCATCCAAGAGTAAGATTGAGGACGTGATTGTTAAAGTAGGAAAATCTTCTTTCCCGCGACTTCCTCATTCTCGATACGGAAGAAGATGCAGTAAATCCCTATCATATCGGGAGACCATTCCTAGCATACGGAGAGCCTTGATCGATGTAGAAAGAGGAGAGCTGACACTAAGGGTGGAGAAGGGAGAAATGGTGTTTAAAGTATTTAAACACATCATTGAGCCACCAACCATGAGCAGGTGTTTTGCAATCAGCACCATCAAACCTCCCTGTGAGCCCATACAAGCCAAACCAAGGGAGATGAGCCCACGAAAGCAGGCATGGATGGTCGAACCTCCACAAAAGCAGGTATGTGTTCCTGAACTTCCCCTTAACGATAATGCTAAGAGGAGAAGAAGAAAAAGAAAACGAAAAATGCGGAGAAAATGGATTAGTTGTGGGGTTAATCCACCCCACATTTATTGAGTTAAGGAACTTGCGTCCGACTAAAAGACGTTAAAGACAGCGCTACTTGGGAGGCAACCCAAGGTATTTGATTTATTTTACTTTAATATAATAGTTTTTTTATTAAGAACGGTCTCACGGAGGTAGTGTTTATGTTGTGGATCGATGTATAGGCCAATAAATTAAAGCGGCTAAAATCAAGAACAAACACTGTGATTTCCGTAAAACGAAATTAGCCACGCGCCGTGGAGCGCGCCAAAAGAGCATAAAAGGCGCTGAAGTTTGCCGCGCGCACAGAGCGTGTCGCGCGCCAAAAATCCGTAAAATTGCTGTCTAGCGCCGCGACGCCTGCAATGTGGTCGCGCCGTAAATTCCCGGGCGAGTGCAGACATCAGCCGCGCGCTAAAAAGCAGGTGCTACGCACGGCAAATTCAGAAATTAAAAGACGCCCAGAAATCAGATTTTCCCAATTTCAAAACCAAAACCTAACCCCCTTTCTCCACAAAACCCACGAAAATCCATAATTTACCCACAAATCCTTCACAAATCAAACCCAACCACAACCAAAACTCTTAAATTCCAAAAACCCTTAGCTATGTCAACCAACAAAACTCCATCCCATTGCCTCAAATCACCATTAGAAGCAAGAACACCTCAAGAACACCATAAAAGGTAATCTCCATTTTTCTCAAAGCTTTCAATAGTTAAAGATGGTAGTAGTTTGGAGAAGTGTTGCATTGCAAGTAGTTGGTGTCAAAAATTGGTGGAAGTTTGCAGAAGGAGTAGACAAGGCGCGGGTATCGGGGTAGTAGAGTCAAGTTCGGGGGTGTTAGTAAATAGTCATAATTGTTGATCAGGTTGGGAACATTTGTGCTATTAAGTCGTAAGTCGCACAAAGTGATTTAACCATGTCCGCCGTAAAGAGAAGAGCCTCCACATCCACCTCACCCGCAATACGATGATACTAGGTTCATAGCCACTAAGCTTATACAAGATACAAAAAGCTTAAGACTAGGCCCTTAATCCTCGAAAGGGAACGGACTACCAGAGGAGTCGTCAGGGATGAGGATCATGAGCCCATTCGGCAATGATCGAGACGATGGGTGGAAGAGATTTGTAAACCCGAGAGGATAGCACCAATGAACACAAAGATCGTACCCGAATTCTATGCTAACTTTCCTGAGAGGTGGATAACAAATGCTGGTAGGGGAAGATATATGCCCGTGACGGCAGAAAGAATAAATATGTCTCTAAAAACAGCTTGACGCTACGAGGAATCGTGATTGGAACCATTTTAGAACATACGGTCTAGAGCACCAACAACATCAATCGAATACCGTCGCAGACACGCTGAGCTACCCCGGGTCGCTGATATTGCAAGAAATGGGTCGAGAGCATCGAGCAAAGTGCGCCAACAAAGCAACAAGCGGTTGGCTATATTTTCGCCGCATGATTCCATCCACGCACTTCACCAGAGTGCCAGAAGATAGGATCAAACTGATATATGGAATTATGAGGGGGATGACGATTGATGTGGGGAAAGAGATAGTGCAGAGCATTGAATAAATCAGCAGGTTGGTGACAACAGGTGGATTGGGACATGGCTCACTTATCACCAATTTATGCCACATGAATGGGGTCCCAGTCCTACCCACTGATACTAATGAGAGAAACCAACTGCCGGTGACATATGGGATAGTGCACTCTTTCCCAGACCCAAGCCCCCCAGCAGCAAGAAGAAGAGCACAACCACCACCACCACCAGCAGCAGAGGCCGCCATGGACGAAGATGAGCCTGAAATAGAGGCTCAATATGCGGCAGACTCCAGCCACTCACCCAACCACGTAAGGTAACCTTCAAGGCCTACGATGGAGCAGCATCTAAAATTAGATGAGGATGATGCAGAGTTTGGACACGGTGATACAAGGACAACAAGAAACGCGGCAACAAATCAACGAGATGAGTTCCTTGTTCAACCAGTGGTCCATGCACTATCCAATGCCACCACCACCACCACCATTTTAGCCAAGTCTGTAAGTGTCTTGTTTTCTTTTATTGTTTTTGAGTCTACACACATTGGGGACAATGTGTGATTTAAGTTTGGGGGGGTGTCTTATTTGTGTCTTAGTGTTATAGTATGTTTGAGTATTTTTTATTGTTTTGTGTATATTTTGAGTCACAAAATTTTTTCTTTTGAGTCATAGTTGTCTGTCAAAGATCATGTATGCTGTAGTTACTAGAAACACCTAGTGAAGTAAGGTGGAATAATGTAATGGAATTAGAAGCAACCATCTAAACACCTAGGTTAGATAAGCCAAAAACTCACAAAACTGCCTCATGTGAGTTTCGCTTAAATGATGCATGCTAAATGATGAAAACCTATGTGTTATGATTGCTTGCTATTTGAGGCGAAATAGTTAGGATATGCATGTTAGGGAGATGACTCGGGCGTTTCTTTGATAGCCAATTCTTACCACTCTTTTCTATCCCTGACTTTAAAAGTATCCCTAGTCAGCCCCATTGAGCCTAAAAATTGAAACTTTTTCTTTGACACCCTATATTCCCATACTTGTTCCATAAGTAAACATGTGAAATAGTGGAATAAATTGTGTTAAAAAAGAGACAAAAAGAGTGAACAAGCTTGTTGCACCCCAATAAAAAGTAATAAGAAATAGGCAAAAGCCCAAGTTTGGGGGTGCTTGTCATTATTATATACTTCACTCTCCCAAAACAAAAGAGGGGAAAGATTGATTTGAAGTGAAGAAAAGAATAAAAAAGAAAAGGGAAATACTGAAAAGCTAAAGAGCTTATGGTACACAAAAATGAGCCTAAATTCCTATTTTTACCTACCTATACCTAAGCCTACATTATAATCCTTAAAAGTCCTGAAGATCTCTTTTATGCATATCCAGGATTAGTGGAGAATAGCAAGTAAACATGTCATAGGATTTTTTCTATTTTACAATCATGATTCAGTATATTGACTTCCATTAAGCATGATAAAAATGAGTTTGCGAAATATCTAGCTTAATGTGTTTAGTGTGCTAAAAATTTCATGCATATGTTCCTCAAGATATTATTCTCGCTAACCTTCATGTTTTTCTAGATAACATCAATGTAGCAAAAGTGATCAATGTCATGAGTCTTTTATTTTCGCTTTCGAGTCTTTAATTTTTCTTTTATCTTTGCTCGAGGCAGCAAAGGTTAAGTTCGGGGGTATTTGATCTGTATTTTATATACACTTTTGAGTCGCTTTTAGTTAGTCTTTGTCCCTTTTTGTACAAATAAGTGTCGTGTTAGGATAGATTTTCTTTCTTTTGAGTCAAAGTGGTTAAAATGACCCAATGGCGGAAAAGGAGCGAAAGGAGGGCGAAAGTGGAGGTTCCGGAGCTTAAAAGCATAGAAAGTGGCGAACGAGGCAGAAACACAAGCCGCGCGCGCTCACGCCAACAAGAGCAGGACGCGCGCCCAATATCCGTAAATACCGCAGATTGCAGCGCGCGCGCTCGCATGCAGAAACTGGCCGCGCGCCAAATCATCCGGCATCGCAGTTTGCCGGCGCCGACGCTGGAAAATCAGTTTAATGACGAATTGGGTCAGCCCAAGGGAAAAGGTCGAGGCGGTTTGGAGTTTATAAAAGGAGAACCCTAGGCGCTTTTTAAGGGTTCCTTTCGCACAACACAAGGTTTCGATCAAGATCGAGACCATAGTCTAGTAATTTCTTTTCTTTTCTTTTCTTTTATTTCATTTTGTACGATGATGAACTTTGAATTAGTTCTTGTCATGTCAATGGCTAGAACTAATTCTTTTATAGTTTTTCCATGTTAATTCACTAGAAACTTATGTTATGAATTGACGATGTTATGGTTATTCTTCTTCTTGTTGAGATTTATCCAATAATTGCTTTGAATGCTTGGTAATTAATTGATCACTAATTATCATTATTTATATGATTTCTAATCAAACTTCGAAAGGATGAGGTTGTGAATATGCTGTAAGTTGGGTAGACATATTTTGGATTGGGGATGAAAATACCTCAATTACTTATGTAGCGTTAACGCAGAGGCTTAACAACCCTAATTTTACGCACGGCGCGTGATTCGCTAACTAGGTTTTTGGTCTTAATCCTCCTATAGTCATCCTTATCACCGAAAGGTAGAAAGGAGCAATACTGGGTCGAGTGTTTATATAGCCTTAACGGAGTATAAAACGATTTCAGAAACTCGCTAGCTCCAAGAGAAGAAGAACCATAATTCATTGCATTAATAAGTAACATAAGTGGATAGTCGAGGAGACGTGGAAGCCCTATTCCCATCACAACCAAGTAATCCTATAGTTAATTAGCCTTTATAATTTGTAGTTATAAACAACAAAAATCAATATCTGCTACCAACAGATACCAAAAGATAGATAATCGTACTTGAACACTAATCCTTGGACGATATTCGCCTTACCAAGACTATATTACTTGTCACGATAACGCACTTGCGCTAAAGGTGTGCATCTTTTCGCGCATCAAGAATCCTTCGAGTGTTTGACTGGTCAGGCGCGGATGCAATGCGATAAGGTAACAACCTATATTTTCTTGGCAGCACGGAACACGATAGAGGAGCTCGTGTTCGAGAGGTTGCCGAGTTTTCTCGCTGGCGAGGTGAAGAGGCGACAAGATAAGGATCTAATTTCGGGCGACCTGAGATACGGCTCCAAGATGAGGAGGACTCAGATGGGTAGCACCGGATAGGGTGATGTGATATGAGGAAAGATTGTGTGTGCACAATGCTGCAGGACTTGTCAGCAGGTTTAGGGGAGGCACACAGTACTTCTTGCTTTATTTTGTTCGGGGTCGACTAAGGTGTATCATGACCTCATATGTATGTATTGGTAAGATGGCCTGAAGAGGGACGTAGCAGAGTTTGTTGCTTAGTGTCCAAATTAGTAGCAGGTCAAGGTTGAGTACCAGAAGCCCAGTGGGCTATTACAGGCGATTGAGATCCTGACTTAGAAATGGGAGGTGATTAATATGGATCTTGTTACAGGGTTGCATCATACTCAGAGGAAGTGCGACTCCTTATGGTTTATGGTAAACAGGCTGACGACATCAGTCCATTTTCTTTCGGTCAGGACCACTTACTCGGCTGAGGTTTATGTTAGATTATATAGCAAGGAGATTGTGAGACTTCACGGTGTTCCTACATTTATGATGTCAGACAGATGAGCTCAGTTTACGGCTAACTTCTGGAGGTTTTCCAGAAGGTATTAGGGACACATGTAAGTCTCAGTGTGGCATTTCACCCTAAGACCGACGGACAGGCAGAGCGAACTATCCAGGCACTTGAGGATAGGTTGTGGGCCGGTGTTATTGATTTCAGAGTTATATGGAAGAATTATTTACCTCTTGTTGAGTTTGCGTATAACAAAATCTACCATTCCAAAGATCCGCACGCCCTGTATGAGGCTTTGTATGAAGAAAATGTAGACTCGCCAATTGGTTTGTTCAACGTAGGCGAGGTTCAGATAATTAGCCCGGACTTGATTCAGCGGGCTGTGGATAAGGCGAAGCTTATCCAGAAAAGATTATTAGCAAGCTCAGACATCGACACTTGGAGTTCAGCCGACGCTTTAGCATAAGTATTGTTATATGGCCAGCGTGGCAAGAGTGATTACGCTGGGTGTAGTCAAGGACTATGCCAATATCCGTTTAGATTGGATCCGAAAGAACATTCGGGGACGATTGTTTCTAAGGGGGGAAGAATGTTACGCCCCGTAATTCCAAGAGGATGAGATGAGAACGTAAGAAAGGAAATAAGATTCGAATTTGGAACAAAGAAAAAAAATAAAAAGTTGGCAGAATATTTTATGGACAGTTTTTCAGTCAACTTTGGAGCAGTATATCCCCTAGTATATTGGGAGTTTTTTGGTGTTTCAAAAGCCTAATATGAAAGTACAATACAAATTGGTTAATAGCTATAATCGTCGCATGTTATCTAAATAAGGGATTTTAGTCATTGAAATTGTTGCGACTATATAACATGTTGAACGATAATACGGATTGAAAAGGAATTGGAAAAGATCAGATGTGGTTGTACATTGTAGCCAAGGATGACATTTAATAATGAACAGCTTTATGTAAATTGTGTGGCAGAATTTTACACGCCCCGTTAAGGCGTGTAATCCCTTTGGTTAGCTAAATTGTCGAGCCTCACATGTGGCGTTTGGTTATTGATTTCGGGCCTTGAAAAACGTGGAAAAGTATGTAGAAACAAAGGAAGTGTTGTCCAATATTCCGTAGAATTAAGTGACTTTACACTTGGAATATTCTACGTTTGAAGTTAGA
This sequence comes from Przewalskia tangutica, assembly GCA_029844215.1. Classification (NCBI taxonomy): domain Eukaryota; kingdom Viridiplantae; phylum Streptophyta; class Magnoliopsida; order Solanales; family Solanaceae; genus Przewalskia; species Przewalskia tangutica. The sequence continues at coordinate 71,044 of JAQGDG010000520.1, read as the reverse complement.
AGTTAATAGACGTATTGTGGTCATTTTAGGTTGACATACGACGTACGACATATTGGACTTAACAAGTGGATTGAACCGAAGAGGTTTGTGGAACTTTCCTATCTCTTGAGCATGAGTAGTTGTGAATATATAGTAAGGTAGACGTACGAGATTTTGATGAATCTAGTTTCATTTGATATCCTTGACTTGTTTTAAGAATGTCCAAGTTGGTTGAGTTAGGGAGTTAACTCACTTGTTTTAAAGATTAAGGATATCTTAGTTTCTAAAGATAAGAGACGTAAAGTATTTTTGAAAGTATATGATACTTGGTTTTTTTATGGAAAGTTTAAGTCTCTTGGTTATAAAGAAGAATGTAAGTGTCTAAAGCATAAAGTTAGTATAACGACTTTATGGGAAGTTGGTTATAATAGCTTTATGGAAAGTTAAATGATGGTTTACTCTAGCAATGTAAATTAAGATAAAATGACTTGAAAGGAAGAATGGCAAATTGATTAAGGCATCAATTGCTTAAAGTTTTAAAGTAAAAGTCACTTGATTTAGAAGTCTTTAAATATAGTTCTAAAAGGTATTGTGACTTGTTTTGAATAATAGATATGACTTGATACTACTTATTAGTATCTTGGAAGTTTTATATGAAAAGAGTCATTTTAAAAGAATAGAAGCACGTAGTACTGGGTTAAATTCGGATTTTATAACGATACGTTAGTGTCTTAAGTAAACTAAATGAGAGTGTATATGATCAAATCTAATAAGAAGTTAGGGATTTCTTAACTTGCTTATGATAATTATGATAAGTCATGGTGCTTATGTTATGTATGATAGGCAGAAGTGCTTATGTTATGTATGATGTCGGGTAGTGCTTATGTTATGTATGATAAATGCCGTGCTTAGTGATATATCGTTCATTACGTGGTCATTCCTGCTTGTGGCATTTACATATTCCGTGGATTTGCTACCCATGACGCGAGGAATACCTCACGCGAGTCCGTAGGGCTCATGCGGTGAAATAGTCCTACGCGCGCGACTACCCTATGGCGAGATTACCTCACGCGGTCCATACGACCCATGCGCGGATACGCCTATGCGAGGAAATTACCTCACGGACGGCCCTAGGTTAATCATGAGCTTCCTGCTTTAAAACCGCAAAGTTTATTCTTGTTTACTCATTGTTAGTAAGGCATGTTAATCGTTAACGTGGTTATCATACATGTTCCCAACTTTATTTTAGACTATTATGATTTCATTACAAGATTTCTGGGCCACATACTTGGTACATGTCAGATCGACTCCTTCGGGGCCGCTTATGCCGCATGTAGAATTATACAGGTTGCTGATCCTCACTCTTAGTAGGATCACTGTTCAGCTATTGAGAAGCTCTATTACTCCGAGGTTGTCATCGTTCGCATCCCCGTAATGTCGGTTGTTGTACATTCGTGGTACGGCGGCCCCTCCCGCCACACTTGCTATGTTAAAATTCTTATAGGTCAGTAGTCATATACGTGGGTCGGCTTGTAAGGAAAAAGGATGTAATCGCTTTGACTAGTTATGTATATATATCCGCGAAGCGCACTTTATCGCCAGCCGCTTGTTTAATTCTACCGATTTAAGTCGTGTTTTACGATGTTCCGCTGGTTTTCTCGATGGTTACCGTAGGGTGCCTGTGTAGGCACCGCCGCGCCCGAGTCGGTCGCGACACCACGCCACGCTCATGCGATGTCGAGTATCGAGGGGTAGCCAATGTGGTTTCTGAGTCATGTTAGTTACGAAATCTACTTTTAGAGTTTCATTGTCCTATCGAGAAAGCTACATTAGTGTATTGTGACAATATAAGTGTCATCTACCTTTCTGGTAATCCAGTTCAGCACCAGCGTACTAAACACATTGAGATGGATATTCACTTTGTTCGAGAGAAGGTAGCTAGAGGACAAGTACGCGTCTGCCATGTTCCTTCCAGATATCAAATCGAAGACATCTTTACAAAGGGTCTTCCCTCGGTCCTTTTTGAAGATTTAGAGACAATCTCAACAGACTACCGCTATGATCGCGGGGGTGTTAAACAGAGGCCCAAAGATCGCGCCCAAGCCTATCCAAAGATCGCGCCCTTCGACGTAGTCCACCTGCACTCCAACACGGGAAGTGGAAGATTTTATGTATATTTGGTATATATTAGAATTAGCCTCAGACCTTAATTAGATTGTAAAATTACCATAATTGTAGTTAATCTCCTTATAGAATAGAGATTTAGATGTGAGACAAGGATTAAGAACGCTATTAAGGTTAAGATTCTGATAAGGGTATGAGATATAATTATACAAGCTACTTAACACGCTAATGAGTATTTAAAATGATAAGTTATTTATATTTCTCTTTTGAGGATTATTACATATTGTGGGAATTACGACTTGGAGAATACGAGACCTTATGGAATTCCCGGGAATTAAAGGAAACGGATATCAAGATTTAAATAAATAGATTAAGGTTTACTACTTTGGGGATTAAATTAGTTTAATAAGCACTTGGAGGGTTAAAGTGTAAAAAGAAGGGGGACCTAAGTGCACTTTTAGAAATCTGAAAATTAGCACTTAAAAATGCCTAACAAGTTCATTTTTCTTTTCTTCAACACAAAATTGAATCTTCCTTTCCCTTTTCCAGAAGCCTAGGTCGAAAATCTCCCCCTTTGCAAGAGAAAAATTCAAGCTTTTTACTTCACCTTGTTAGATTAATTAATCTACATCATTAAGCCAAGAATTAGAACATTTTTGGACCAAAAACAGTGGGGTCTCGACGGGAATGCCCAGCAAATTTTAGGAACGAAAAATTCGAATTTTGATGCAACTATTGGGAAGGAAAAACATGTGTAGATGTTGGGTAACATGGTAGAAGGATTGCATGTCATTTTGGGTTGAAAGAGAAGAATTTGGGCTAAAAATCGACAAAAAGAGGCGTAAATCGCTGGGCAATGCAAGCATCAAGGGCTGTTTGAGCTTGAAAATTAGTAAACTTTTGTCCCTTTCATTTGATATTTGATATATTAATTGACAATTATAGTTAGGAGAATTATCCTTGTTAAGGAAGAAATAGAAAGAAGACAATGCATGCGATTATTAGAAGACGAAACCGATTTAGAACCCATTTTTGGCGACATTGAATTGATTAATTATGTTGGTATGTTATTACTAATTGCATGTAAAAATTTAGATGAAACCTTGATGTTTAAAGTACTAGTTGTTATATGAAGTGTTAGAAGCTTAATTGAAAAGTAAGGAATTTTGGAACAGTTTTGGAATTGTAATGGTGTTACAAAAGTTGATGGAAATTATCAACATTGTAGTAATGTATTACGCTGAATTGGTGTTGAAAATAAGTTACAAATACGATAGGTATCGAGGTAGTTACCTATACATGCCTTGAAAAGATTAAAGTGTAGAAAAGTGTTAATTTTATATTCTTGAATTGGCGATGTTGTTAGAAGATTGGATTGCTCCCATGAATAATTCTAACGTAACTAGATGATTGACTACTATGAGAAATAAATGTAGTAGTTGTCTTGGTTATTGAAGTTGTTAAATGGAATAATTACAAAGAGAAGGTATGCGCACTAACGACGTAAATGGAATGTTTGAGATAACTTTGACTACATATTGAAATGATAGTGATTATTGATTTGATTTGGATTATTGGTTGGATTTGAATTGTGATTATTGGTTTGATTTGGATTATTGGTTGGATTTGAATTGTTGATTGATTTGGATCATTTCTAAAATTGTGGATACGCACATAAACAGAGGAAATGCTGCTCAAATTTCTATAGAAATAGGAAGTCGCTATTCAATATAACTTACGTTAGAAATCATAGAATTGATGTACGTATTCCCCTTATTATAGGTTGAAGTATTAGACGAGGCATATTCTAGTAGTGAGTTGGCTAGCGCGACTATAAGGTATGTGAGCCTACCCTTCTTTCTTTTGGCATGATTACATGAATTCTTATTCTTTTCATTTTGACATATGTCTTGAACATAGTGAATGTACGGCGGACGTACATGACCTCTTCACAGTCCAATTCTTAGTAATATGCGTTATGGGAAGTACATGTGATTGTCTAGTAAGAAGTTTATCTAATGGTTTTAATGAGAGCCGAGAAATGATTTAGATTGCATACAGTTGCTCATGATATCTACTCGTGCTAAGAGTCATTTTTTCCACTTCACCGCATCCCGGGCCGGGCAAATTCGTGCACAGATGTCAGGATGATTCACTGCGTCCCTCCTTAGAGGGTCGGGCAGTTTATGTATACCTATGTGATGATTCCACGGACAGGCATTTCTGATGCGGGTACAGATACCCAGGATAATATATTTCACCGCGTCCCTCACCCAAGGGTCGGGCAGCTTATTCATTTACTTATATCTGATGATTTTATGACTAAGCATTCATGAGTACTGGTATGACTCTCATTCTTTTATGACATAGTTGACTCTCTACATTATAGGACACAATTATGATCTTATTTACAGTATTTCATGCTTTCATACTCAGTACATTATTTCGTATTTGTTACACCCCGTAGTTCCAGGGTATGTATGTGAGGACGACGCATTTCGAGAATACGATAAAGAATATCGGAAAGGAAGAAAGACGTGATTTTTCGACTTTAAAAGTTTCCAACTACTAAGGAAAGAGGTTTATTATCGAGAATTGGATTCTCAATTTTGGTATTTAAGACTTTAAGAACTTATAAGAATTATGGAATTTATATTTTTATGATTTGGTCACGCTGGGCCCACCCGAGGAAATTTTACGCTTTGTGGGCCCACGAGGTTACGGAATTTTTATGGACGAACGAGAGGCGACACGCGGCACCCTCACATGTCGTTGGACGATTTTTGCAAGGATATGATGGTCATTTGACCATCAGGATGAAAGTCTTCAAGCTGAGTGTATCGACTAAGTCAACTTGTCCACTTGGCCATTATCCATGTGATCTTCATCCTAGCCACACATTTGTGATAATCTCGACCCTCCATTGTTTTATATATACACACTAGTGCAAGACTTGTCTTCCAACACTTAGAAAATTTATCACAACATTTCTTGTTCTTCAGAAGCTCACTGCCTGAGGAAATCCCACACAAAAATTGTAGTTTTGTTCCAATATTCACAAGACTTAAACCCAAGGTCCCTAAGGGTGTTGTAAGGTTATCTCAATAGAAAGATTTCGGAAAAGTGGCTGTGATTAGTCGCAAGGCGGAAACTTAAGTTCTTCAACTTTGAAGTCGAACTCAAGCACGGGTTCTTCATAGGCTTCTAATGAGTGCTCGAGCGGATTGAACTTAAGGAAAGGAGCTAAGAATCGCTAAGGAGCGACTTTGAATCTTGGAAATTTTAAGGGCTTGTAAAGGTATAATTTTGTCGCTTTAATAATTAAGATTACTACTTGTCAGTAGCTTTGGATATTAGCAAGTATGAGGTGTTTATATTATGAAGTTGATTAGTGTTACGGATATCGAACCCTAACCCAAAACTAGTATGTTAGCCCTTAAGATTGTAATTCAATTTGGTTACTAGTTTAGTTGTCACATGTTATATAAAGAGGGAATTATAGTCATGAAATTGTTTATGACTATGTAGTACGGAACAACAACTTGTATTGAAATAGAAATCGAAAGAGAAGTAGTGTTGTTGTTAGCCGAGAATAACATCAGATAATCGATTGTATCATGGACTAGTTGGTAGTAATTGTGGGGTGAATTTTACACGTATTGTTGGGCGTAATCCCCTTTGTATTTGCTGAAATGTTCGAGCCTTAAACGTGGCGCTTGGTTATTGAATTCGCCTTGAAAAAGGTGGCAAAGTATGTAGAAACAAAGGAAGTCTGTCCGATTTTCCGTAGAATTTAGTGACCTTGTACTTAGAATATTCTACTAAGAGAGCTAGAGGTTAATAGACATTTTATGACCATTATAGTCAAGTACTACGAGTAGCGATTCTACTCGGGCGGTGGAAAAGGCCAGCGCGGTATAGTACTGGAGCGCTTTGCTAATTGTCGATAATCGCCGCAGGTATGTGAACCTCTTCCTATCTTTTCTAGCACGATTGTCAGAAACTATGTAGTACGGCAGACGACGCGTGCTAAATGATAATGGTTATTTAGAACATAAAGTGTTATAATGGCTTTATGGGAAGTTAATTATAACGACTTTACGTAGGTAAAAGAATGGTTGATTGTTTTTAAAAGATAAGAGACTTGACTTGTATTTGACTTGAATTGTGTTAAAAAGTTGTGAAACCTCATTCGTGAGTAATGAGTACTTGGTTTTTAAAAGAATAATGTTATATTGATTTTTCTTAAATTCCAAAGTAAGGAACTTGTTTTCTAAAAAGAAAAGAGACTTGAGGAATTTGAAGTGTTTTGGTTTAAAAGAAAGGCATGTTTTTGTCTTAAAATGGTTTTAAAAGAAAGGCATGTTTTTGTCTTAAAATTGTTTAAAAAGAAGGCATGGTTTTGTCTTAAATTGGTTTACTTGAAATGATAGTTACTCTATTTTTGATACTATGGGTATCGTGTGACTTTTGTAAAAGAAAGGGGTCTTTTGAAGAATTTAAGTACGTAGTACTTTAGGATTAAAACCCGGATTGTTGGCACAAAATGGGAATACTTGAGTTTATATAAATGGTGAATCAATTTACATGTTAATGAAAGTCTAAAAGTATGTTGAACTTGCCTATGCTAGTTGTGATAGCTTTTGTTGTGCAAGTATTGTATTTCTATACCACCGCTGCCTCTCACGGAGGTCTGACTTGTTGAATTTACTGACGCATCGCAGCTGACGGAAGATTCCACGTATGCTTCCATTATTATTGTCACACGGGCATGTCTACACCGACGAGGATTCCGGGCACGTGACCATTATTGTTATTCCACGGACTAGCTCTCCATGAGGTTTTACCGATTCGCCTCGCTATCCGGTAGTTAGCTCGTGACTTGCCCTGGCCGTGGCTGATTCGGCTTTGGTTCCGTAGTTAGCCTTCAGACTTGCCCGCTCGCTTTGTGGCGGTCTCGTGACTTACGGCCGGATCCGTGGTTAGCTCGTTATTTCCGCCGCCACGCGGACGCAGTGGATCTCGCAGGTTATCACACTTGCCACGCGGTCGCCTTCGCGCGTGAAGATCGTGACTTACGCCAGGATCCGTGGTTAGCTCGTTACTTGCCCCGCCGCCTACGTGGCGCAGGAGGATCCGCAGGCTATCCCACTTGCCATACGTCGCCTTCGCGAGTCGCTGCTTGGACGGTTTCGTGACTTACGGGGCGGATCCGTGGTTAGCTCGTTACTTGCCCGCCGCCACGCGCAGGAGGATCCGGTAGAGGCTATCGCGACTTGCCACGGTCGCCTTCGTGATACGGTTGTTTAGTATTATCGTACGGTAGGTTCTCGTAGCCGGCTTGATTTGCCCGGCCAACACGACGCAGTCGATCCGTAGCTATGCCTTCGACTTGCCCCGTGACGGTTTTTTGACACGCGGGACCCGTGTTCAAGTGTACTCGTGTTGTTACATCATAGATCGCCGCAGCGAGGAAGGAATTCCACCGCATGATTGATGTCATGGGTGCGAGACCCATTATTATATTTCGAGCGACGTCTTTGAGGCGCGAGTCCTCGACTTGACATGGCTACTTATATGTCAGATAACGTAGTTTGCTATCATACATGTCTCCCGCTTTATATAGACTATTATGATTTCATTTACGTGATTTTTCGCCACATACTGTAATTGCAGATCGACTCTCCTTCGGGCCGCTCATGCCGCAGTAGAGGTACACCCGTTGTCGATCCTCGCTCATGGATCGCAGTCATTGGGAAGCCCGCTTCTCCGAGGCTTATCTTTCGTATAGTCCCCTCACCGTAGGTACTTGTACATTCTGTGGTATGGGCGGCCCCGCCCGCCATAGTTGTTGTTACATTCTAGAGGTCCGTAGTACCGCTGGGCAGTGTTTTTGAAAAAGGATGAATCGCTCGTGTTTAATTATTTATTTATGCAAAAGGTAACCGCTGGTTAGCCTGCTTTCTTATTATCTTGTTTCATGTTTAAGTTTTTATTTCACGATTTTCTCTCGATGTCAGATCACCAGGTGCCCGGTAAGGCACCAATCGCGCCCGAGGTCGGGTCGTGACAAAAGTGGTATCGAGCGCTTAGTCCTCTGAAAGTGTCTACGCATCGTATCTAGTAGAGTCTGATTATCGCGTGTCAGGCACCACATCAATAATCGTGAGGCTATAGGATATTTAGGATTGGTTTCATTCTTCTCACTCGAGATCGCGCCTCAGAGCCGCGGTTATAAGTCGACCCTCCGACGATTTCGCTTTTTACCGCTTATGCCTCCACGCAGTGCAACCCGCCCGTGGCGGCAAGGCAAATGGCGGAGCCGCTAGTAGGACACAGAGGAGTACGAGGCGCAGCCTGGCCATTACCGATAAGGCCTCGACGGCGAAGTTTTGGCGACGCCGCCACCAAATTTCAGCAGAGACGGGTTACGTGGAGACGGCCCGGGCCAGCCGTGATCGTGGGCTGCATACGAGGATAGCCGACGCAGCAGCCCAAGCACCCGTGGTTCACCCGAGATCGGATAGTTTGAGGCTACGACTTTCTCGAGTCGCACCGCCGTAGTTCTACGGTCGAGGCTCGAGGATGATCCGCAGGAGTTCATCCGATAGTTACGCCGATCACGAGAGTGATCAAGGCTTCGAGACCGAGCCGCTGGTCTTAGGTTCGTGACGGCCGCGCGTGATACCGCAATGATCGTTTGATTCGCGAGCTGTCCCGGAGTGCACGCGCCACCAGACGGGCGTAGTTCTCCGAGGCATTCCTTGGTCATTTCTTGCCGCCACGCATGGCGAGAGCACCGCCGACGATTTTTGACGCCGAGACAGAGGACGCACGCCGGGAGTACAACGCTGAAGTTCGACTCATTGCCTCGAGCATGTCCCTCGCGTTAGTGGCAGATATGGAGGACAGAGTGCACCGCCACGCCACGGCTCGATGACTACTTGGCGTGCTTGCTCGTGTAGCTCTTCACCGCACGGACATTTCCCGATACAGCTTACGACAGGGACGGAGGAACGTAGAGACCGACGCGGGATCGATCGCATAAGAGGCCAAGACAAAGCAGGTCCTTGGTAACTTTCGAGGCGGACCGCCTCAAAGAAGAAAGTTAGTTATACACCTCCGCCAAGATGCAGTGGTCCTCCACGCCTTCGTGGCGCCCAGGTATCTGTGAGCGGGTCGAGCTCCCAGATTTCGATTTTCCGGGAGTAGAGTCACTGGACGAGGCTACCCAGATCTCGCTGTATCCGCTGTGGTAAAACCCATGGGGAGTGTCGCACTAGTTTGGGAGATTGCTATACTTGGCGGCAGGCCATTTTGCGAAAGAGTGTCCGACTGCAGGTAGCGGCAAGGGAAAAGTGAAGCAAGAGTTAGTGTATATCCTTAACCTCTAGACTAGTATGTATTGATGTTATGATGACGTGTTAAGTGTTATGTTCGGATAGCTTTGTGTTAAAAATGTGATTTAGAAGCCTGGTTAGTGAAAAGGGTAAGTCTGGGGATGAGAGAATTTTGAACCTTAGAAATTATGACAGATGAGACCTTAGATGTAAGGCCGTCTTGAGTAAAAGACTTTACGGTTAATCTTTGTCAGAATACATAGTATACGTGGAGTATTTTTGTGATAATTCCATGGGTAGTTGTGATAGAATGGTAGCTTTCATGACGCGAATTAGTAAGAGTGTTCCGGATCGGGAACGAGAGTTTGGCACGATAACGGGTCGGTTGAGGCCGTGTCGCGGTCAACCCGCAGCCCTGAACGAGCGGGCTGCTTGAGGTGGTCCCGCTTAGCGTGGGGTCACGAGGGTGCTAGGCCCAAGTTTAGATAACCATAGCACGAGTTCAGACGCGCTTGACCGTAATCGGATCGTGAAGGCCGGAACGGCCTTAGAGGAAATCGAGGCTAGTAAGATGACCAAGGTCGAGGTAGTAACTCCAAGGTTTTGGAAATCAAGAATGAAGGAAGTACAAGACGCGGTACTAGAAAGAGTTCGTGTTCGAGAAAGGTACGACGAGTAAAGCAAGGAGGAATACGTGTTAAGAGAAGGGAAGTGATCATTTCGTAAGTAACGAGGTGAAGAAAGTATCCTTTAGACCACGGGTGGAAGCTTTGTGACGTTAGAGATCATTCCTCGCTGGCTTGGATTAGAGTTTTATGTGATGTGTTATATTATGGCCAAAGCGTGGCATAATTGGTTTTGTAAGCATAAGAGTGAAGACTATACCGCGCTGTATGTTTTGAGATTTAGAAGGAACATTCGGATGAATGTTTCGGCGGGGAAGAATGTTACACTCGTAGTTCCGTGGTATGTATGTGAGGACGCACGCACGAGAATACAAGAATATCGGAAAGGAAGAAAGACGTGATTTTTCGACTTAAAAGTTTCCGAACTACGCAAGGAAAGAGGTTTATTATTGAGAATTGATTCTCAATTTTGGTATTTAAGACTTTAAGAACTTATAAGAATTATGGAATTTATATTTTTATGATTTGGTCACGCTGGGCCCACCCGAGGAAATTTTACGCTTTGGGCCCACGAGGGTTACGGAATTTTTATGGACGAATGAGAGGCGACACGTGCACCCCCTCATATGGTCTTGACAATTTTTGTAAGGATACGATGGTCATTTGACCATCAGGATGAAAGTCTTCAAGCTGAGTGTATCGACTAAGTCAACTTGTCCACTTGGCCATTATCCACGTGATCTTCATCCTAGCCACACATTTGTGATAATCTCGACCTCCATTGTTTTATATATACACACTAGTGCAAGACTTGTCTTCCAACACTTAGAAAATTTATCACAACATTTCTTGTTCTTCTCAGCTCACTGCCTGAGGAAATCCCATACAAAAATTGTAGTTTTGTTCCAATATTCACAAGACTTAAACCCAAGGTCCCAAAGAGTGTTGTAAGGTTATCTCAATAGAAAGATTTCGAAAAGTGGCTGTATTAGTCGCAAGGCGAAACTTAAGAAGTTCTTCAACTTTGAAGTCGAACTCAAAGACGGGTTCTTCATAGGCTTCAAGGAGTGCTTCGAGCGGATTGGAACTTAATGAAAGGAACTAAGAATTGCTAAGGAGCGACTTTGAATCTTGGAAATTTTAAGGTTGTAAAGGTATAATTTTGTCGCTTTAGTAATTAAGATTACTACTTGTCAGAGCTTTGGATATTAGCAAGCACGAGGTGTTTATATTATGAAGTCGATTAGTGTTATGGATATCGAACCCTAACCCAAAACTAGTATGTTAGCCCTTAAGATTGTAATTCAATTTGGTTACTAGTTTAGTTGTCACATGTTATATAAAGAGGGAATTATAGTCATGAAATTGTTTACGACTATGTAGCACGTTGAACAACAACTTGTATTGAAATAGAAATTGAAAGAGAAGTAGTGTTGTTGTTAGCCGAGAATAACATCAGATAATCGATTGTATTGTGGACTAGTTGGTAGTAATTGTGGGCGGAATTTTACACGCATTGTCACGGTAATCCCCTTTGTATTTGCTGAAATGTTCGAGCCTTAAACGTGGCGCTTGGTTATTGAATTCGCCTTGAAAAAGGTGGCAAAGTATGTAGAAACAAAGGAAGTGTTTGTCCGATTTTCCGTAGAATTTAGTGACCTTGTACTTAGAATATTCTACGAAGAGAGCTAGAGGTTAATAGACATTTTACGACCATTATAGTCAAGTACTACGAGTAGCGATTCTACTCAAGGGTGGAAAAGGCCAGCGCGGTATAGTACTGGAGCGCTTTGCTAATCGTCGATAATCGTGAGGTATGTGAACCTCTTCCTATCTTTTCTAGCACGATTGTTGTAAACTATGTAGTACGGTAGACGACGTGTGCTAAATGATATTGGTTGGTTTAGAACATAAAGTGTTATAATGGCTTTATGGGAAGTTAATTATAACGACTTTACGAGGTAAAAGAATGGTTGATTGTTTTAAAAGATAAGAGACTTGACTTGTATTTGACTTGAATTGTGTTAAAAAGTTGTGAAACCTCATTCGTGAGTAATGAGTACTTGATTTTTAAAAGAATAATGTTATGTTGATTTTTCTTAAATTCCAAAGTAAGGAACTTGTTTTCTAAAAGAAAAGAGACTGAGGAATTCAAGTGTTTTGGTTTAAAAGAAAGGCATGTTTTTGTCTTAAAATGGTTTAAAAAGAAAGGCATGTTTTTGTCTTAAAATTGTTTAAAAAGAAGGCATGGTTTTGTCTTAAATTGGTTTACTTGAAATGATAGTTACTCTATTTTTGATACTATGGGTATCGTATGACTTTTGTAAAAGAAAGGGGTCTTTTGAAAGAATTTAAGTACGTAGTACTTTAGGATTAAAACCCGGATTGTTGGCACAAAATGGGAATACTTGAGTTTATATAAATGGTGAATCAATTTACATGTTAATGAAAGTCTAAAGTATGTTGAACTTGCCTATGCTAGTTGTGATAGCTTTTGTTGTGCAAGTATTGTATTTCTATACCACCGCTCTCAATGGAGGTCAATGACTTGTTGTGAATTTACTCGACGCATCGCAGCGACGGAAGATTCCACGTATGCTTCCATTATTATTGTCACACGGGCATGTCTACACCGGCGAGGGATTCCGGCACGCGACCATTATTATTATTCCACGGACTAGCTCTCCACGAGGTTTTACCGATTCGGCCTCGCTATCCGGTAGTTGGCTCGTGACTTGCCCTGGCCGTGGTCGATTCGCTTTGTTCTCGTAGTTAGCCTTCGATTGCCTGCTCGCTTTGTGGCGTAAGTCTCGTGACTTACTGCCAGATCCGTGGTTAGCCCGGTTATTTGCCCCCGCCGCCACGTGACGCAGTGGATCTCGCAGAGGTTATCGACTTTCCACGGTCGCCTTCGCGCGGCGTATCGTGACTTACGGCCAGATCCGTGGTTAGCTCGTTACTTGCCCCCGCCGCCACGCGGGCGCAGTGAGGATCCGCAGAGGCTATCGCACTTGCCACGGTCGCCTTCGCGAGTCGTTGCTCGACGGCTTCGCGGACTTACTGGCCAGGATCCGTGGTTAGCCCGGTTACTTGCCCCGCCATCTACGCGGCATGCGAGGATCCGGTAGAGGCTATCGCACTTGCCACGCGTCGCCTTCGTGATACGGTTGTTTAGTATTGTTGGTACGCAGGTTCCGTAGCCGGCCGATTTACCCTGGCCACTGACGACGCAGTCGATCCGTAGCTATGCCTTCGTGATTTGCCCCGTGACGGTTTATGACACAGCGGGACTCGTGTTCAAGTGTACTCGTGTTGTTACATCATAGATCGCCAGCTGAGGAAGGAATTCCACCGCATGATTGATGTCGCGGGCGCGAGACCCATTATTATATTTCGAGCGATGTCTGAGGCGCGAGTCCCCGACTGATACGGCTACTTATATGTCAGATAATCGTAGTTTGCTATCATACATGTCTCCCGCTTATATAGACTATTATGATTTCATTTACGATTTTTCGCCACATACTTGGTACCACAGATCGACTTCCTTCGGGCCGCTCATGCCGCAGTAGAGATACACCTGTCGATCCTCGCTCATAGGATCGCAGTCAACGCTTGGGAAGCTCCGCTCCGAGGCTTATCTTTCGTATAGTCCTCACACGTAGGTACTTGTACATTCAGTGGGTATGGCGGGCCCCGTCCCGCCATAGTTGTTGTTACATTCTTAGAGGTCCAGAGTACCGCAAGGGTGCTTTGAAAAAGGATGAATCGCTCGTGCTTAATTATTTATTTATGCAAAAAGGTAACTGCTTGTTAGCTTGCTTTATTATTATCTTGTTTCATGTTTAAGTTTTTATTTCCGCGATTTTCTCTCGATGTTGTATCACTAGGTGCCCGGTAAGGCACTGCGCGGCCCGAGGTCGGTCGCGATGATTCACCCCTTTCTGGGATCGCTCATGCCCGCAGTACAGCGATCGCCAGCGACCCTTCGCTTAGGACGCCTACTACCATGGCGAGCTCCTTTGTTCCGAGCCGCCTATTTTGGTATGCACTTTATCTTTCAGACTTATGCTGATTTTGGGCACGACGAGGTCTTGTACCGTCATATGTCAAGATTGACTCTTGCAGGTCCGTAGACCGCTGGTCGGACGCTTGTACCAGATTGGCCTCGCGATGTTGTTATACTTTACGTCGGGATGTTCTGCTATTCCTGTTATTGTTACACCTCGTAAGTCCGTGACATGTATAAGAGAATGTACATAAGGAACACAAGACTTGAAATCGTACGAAAGGAAGAATTGTTTTTCCGACTAAAAATCTTCCGAACGCCTGAAAGAAAAATGTCCGCTGATGAGAATCGATTCTCAAAATGTATTATTTGAGGATTATGGAATGTATTATCATTATGGAAATTTATTTTACTGATTTACGCTGGGCCCACCCGAGGAATTTTACGCTTATGGGCCCACGAGGGTTACGGAATTTTACGGACGAACGGGAGGCGACATACGGCACCCCCGCACGGTCTTGGACGAAAAATAGACAAGTGGTAATATGGTCATCGACCCATGTAGATGAACAAGTCTTCAAAGCTGAGATTATCGACCAAGTCAACTTGTCCACTGGCTTAATATTTAATTTCCTTCATCCTAGCCACACATATGTTGTAATCTCGACCTCCATTGTATTATATATACACACTAGATGCAATACCAAGTCTTCAACACTTAGAAAATTTCACAACATTCTTGTTATCGTAGCGTGCTTCCTGTTCAAGGTTTTTCCCACACAAAAATTTTGTAATTTTGGTTCATTATTCACAAGACTTTAACCCAAGGTCCCTAAGGGTATTGTAAGGATATCTCAATAGAAAGATCTCGAAAACGGCGCTTTCACGTTAGTCGCAAAGCGCTAAAACCTAAGTCGCTTTCATAGGTTTTGATTGAAATGGAAGAGAAGTTGTTTGTGAACTTCTAAGGGCTTCAAATAATGGATCGAGCGCAAAGGAAAGGAGCTAAGAATCGCTAAGGAGCGACTTTGAAACTTGGAATTTTATATGGCTTAACAAGGTAACAAACTTGTCGCTTTAGTAATTAAGATTACTTATCATTGTAGCATGGATATAAGCAATCATGAGGTATATAGTATTAAGTTTGATGTTGTATCGCTATCGAACCCTAATCCGAAACTAGCATGTTTAGCCCTTAAGATTACAATTCAATTTGATTATTAGTTTAGTCGTCGCAGGTGTATAAAGAAGGAAATTGTAGTTGTTGAAGTTGTCTATGACTATATAACATGTTAGACCTAAGAACTTGGATTGAAAAAGAATTGGAAAGCGACTTAGGATTGGTTATATTGGCCGAATGCCCTTATAAGTGCTGGATTGTCTTATATTAATTGTGGGCGTAATTTTACACGACAGCGCGGTAATCCCCTTTGATCGTTGTTGTGTCGAGCCTTAAACGTGGCATGTTGGTTATTGATTATCGGGCCTTGAAAAAGGTGGAAAAGTATGTAGAAACAAAGGAGGTGCTGCCCGATTTTCCGTAGAATAAGAGATCGTTTACTTAGTATTATTCTACTCCACTCCTTGATTGTACTTGGATTGCCTAATATAGAAGTTGTTCTATATACTTCCTTGATTGTACTTTGGATGTTTAAATTCAAAGTTGTTATAATCCATTACCTTAATGAAGTTTGGATTTTCAAAAGTAAAAGTATTTTACTCAAGACATGTAGTCTTGAAAAGGAAGTGGTTTCCAAATCTTTGGCAAGGCCTTAGTTCCAAAAACCTAAAGGTTGTTATAATGACTTTAGGAGAGTCAAATGAGTGATTTACTTAATTGATTTAAAAAGAGGAGAAATGACATGATTTAAAGTTAAGAGACTTAAAGTATTTTGAAAGTTATGTAACTTGATTTCTAAAGTTAAGAGACTCAAGATTTTGAAAGTTATGTAACTTGATTTCTAAAGTATATGATACTTGATTTTTAAAGTATAAGTCTCTTGGTTATAAAAAGAATGAATTGGTCTAAAACCACAAAGGGTTATAACGCTTTATGGGAAGTCGGTTATAACGCTTTATGAGGTTAAGAGAGTTGTCTATTTTCACGGATATGTATGAGTTGCCTAGGTCAGGTAATTAAGAGTTACTTAGTTCAAAGCCTTGAAATGAATTTCAAAGGTGTAGTAACTTATTTGAAAAATAGACATGCCTGATACTACGAGTGTTAGTATCTGGGGTTTTACATAAAAGGAGCCTTTTGAAAAGAATGCACGACGTAGTACTTTGGCTTGTTTAAATGAGAATTTTTCCATTCAGGCCTTGATAGTACTTTGGCTTGTTTAAACGAGAGTTATTTTATTTTGTGCCTCGATAGTACTTTTGGCTTGTTTAAATGAGAATTATTCTACGTGGTCTTGATAAGTACTTTGACTTGCTTAAATAAGGATTTCTCTTGGTATATGTAAAAAGTTAAGGCATGATAATTGTCTTGGTATATGTAAAAAGAAGGCATGGTAATTGTCTCAGATATGTAAAAAGAAGGCATGGTAATTGTCTCTGGTTATGTAAAAGGAAAGGCACTATTGTCTTGGTTTATGTAAAAAGGAAAGGTACGGTAATTGTCTTGATTTGTGTAAAGGCATGGTATTGTCTCGCTTGCTTGCATACGGGTTGCTCATATAGACATTCGCAAAGTGCATATTTCACATCTCCGCCCCTCCATAAAGCGGCCAGAACTTGTTTCAAGGATACCACGGGTAGTTCACGGGGTGAGTGGTACACACTACCGCGAGCCTCAGATTTGACTCGCGTTAAATTCGGATATATATAAGCCATGAATTAGCTATCCGTGACGCGAGTATCGTGGTACCGATGACTCATCATGTCCACACGACTGCCAAAGTGGAATAGTCCATCATGGTGAAATAGTCCCATGATAGGTTACATTATAACACGTATGGTTGACTCGCATCGCACCCGCCTTCATGTTCAAACTAGTGATTTCATTAACGAAAGTGCGAATGTGTATGACTTAAAGTGAACAGCTTAATCTCATCATTAAAGGCATAACTTAAAAATATAAAAAGGATTGCATTACTCATGATTGCAAGGTTCGGTGCTCATTAATGTAGATTATATCACGGATCGCCAGCCGGCGGCGATTCCACGCATGATTGATTTTACGGGCGTAAGACCCACGGTTATATTCGAGTAATGACTTGAGGCACGATCCCTGATTTGACATGATTGTTTATGTATTGTGTACTGTAGTTTGGTTATCATACATGTCTCCTGTTATACCCCGTATTTCCAGAGTATGTACGTGAGGACGTACGTACAAAAGTTTTAGCCTTAAAGTAGGCAAAGGGGCGAAATTTGTGCACAACTAGCGAAAAGAGTCGTTTTCCGACGAAACGTTTTCCGATTCTTTAAGAGAAAATACTGGCTATGTCATTTATAATTTTTATGGATTTTTCCGAGAGATGAAATATTTTGATTAACGAGGGTGACATGTGTCACCTCAAAGTGGACGAAACCTCGGGCTTTTGCCTTCTTTTTGTCAAGGAGTTGGTAGGATATTTTGTGTAGTTGATGAGCAAGTGGGACCAACATACACATGTCCAAATCTTCACCCTACACTTGCCCACCACTTGGCTTGATCTTGGCCATTGATTGGCCTATAAATACCCCTCCAATGCAAGACTAAATCTTCATCCACAAATCATTTTCCAAGTCTCAAAATCCCTCCCTTGCAAGTATTCACCAAGGTCTCCCTCGAGAAGCCTTGGCCGAGAGTATACCCCCTTGCCTAGTTGTTTTTCAGAATACAACCCCTTGGTAGAAAAATACTCCAAGTATTGTTACTATTCCCAAATACTCGCCCAAATACCTTGTAGTATTCCAAGGTTATACCTATACTAAAAGCCCGTAAATACTATTATACTTCCTTTAGCCACTAAACGAAACCCTAAGGAAATCTTCATAGCAAGTCAAGTATTAAGAAGAAGTTGCGTAGAACTTCTAAGGGTTGTTTGAGCGTCGAGCGCACGAGTAGGAGCTAAACCTCGCTCAGATCGACATTTAATCTTGGATAATTTTGGGCTTATCGAGGTAAATAATCCTATCCTTCTAGTGTAATTGGAAATTACATATCAGAGTAGTATAGAAATGAATATAAGATAAATGTAAGGATATTACGTAAAAGGAATTGAATCAAATCACATCGTAAGAATATTAAAGAGTTAAGACCGAATCAGATTTACATGACCGTATTTACGTGAGAATCGTAGTTTGACGCAGTGAAGTGCCGCCCAATTTTCTCATGGGATAAGAAATCAGATCTAGAATTGTTTTACAGTAATAGTCTAGACGCTGATAGACTTATATGACCAATATAGGTCAAGCATCGCGAGTAGCGTATTCTACCGGCGTGGAAAAGGCTAGCAGGATTACAAGATTTGGAGCTATTTGCTAATAGTCGATAAATCGCCTCGAGGTACGTGATTCTTCCTATACTTTGAGCATGATATTTTAAAAGTATATATATATATATAGTACTAGACGACGCTGTTAATCGAACGTAGTTTTACGCAATGTCTTTTGACTTAAGCCCAATAATAAGCATCTCAAGATTTCAAAAGAATTAAGAAACCGCTTTGAAAGAAGAGTAACACTTGGTTTTGAAAGTTAAGAGTTATACTAGCTTTATGGGAAGTTGGGTATAACGACTTAAGAGTAATAAATGAATGGTTTATTGATTTTAAAAGTTAAGAGACTTGATCTCAAAAGATAAGAGACTTGACTTAATTGATTTAATATGAATTTTGTTAAAAGCTGAAACCTCATTCGTGAGTAATGAGTACTTGGTTTGTAAAAGGAATAATGTTTTATCGATTTCGAAATGAGAATAAGTATCGAACAAACCACAAAGAAATAAGTAATAAAGGGAAATGTAATGACTAATAAAGTATTATTAAAACCAAGAGAAACCTCCATCCGCATGTCTAAGATTTAGACAAAATGATATTACATTTCCTAGATCACTACCGCTTTAATAAGATTGTTATGAACAAGAATAACCTACTCACACATAAGGCATATATTACTCAACTGCTTTTAAAAGAGAATTATGTTATTAAATGATTAAGACTATGAACTATGAAACCTTTCAAAATAAGAGATGGGAATATTCAAGTTAGGCAAACTTGAACTTTGAAAAGAATGTTGTTACTTGACTTTAAGCATGAAAGTGTTTTGGTTTAATAAGAAGCGGCATAATATTACCTTAGTTGTTTTAAAGGAAAATTATGGTATTATCTTAATCATTTTAGCGAGCGCTTAAATGTATTTCACTGACTACCGCTCACGGAGATTTAACCGAATGTATTTCACTGACTACCGCTGCTCACGGGATGAACCGAATGTATTTCACTGACTACCGCTGCTCATGAGATGAACCGAATGTATTTCACTCGACTACCGCTCTCATGATGAACCGGAATGTATTTCACCACGACATCGCGTTTCATGGACGAACCGAATGTATTTCACTGACTACCGCTGCTCACGGATGAACCGAATGTATTTCACCACGATACCGAGTCCATGAGATGGACCGGAATGTATTTCATGCGACACCGCTGCTCATGGAATGAACCGGAATGTATTTCACACGATACCGCTGCTCACGGGATGAACCGAATGATACCACCTGATTTGATACCGAGTCCACGAGACGGACCGAATGATTCCATACGATTTCACCTCGAGTCCACGAGATGGCCGAGACATGTTACACGATCACATTGACTTATACCTAGATCGGCAGTGAGGAAGGAGTTCCACGCACGAGGGAAGATTTTGAGCGCGTAAGTCCCCGACTTGACATGATCGCTTATGAATCGTAGTTTTGTTATCATATATGTCTTCGCTTTATATAGACTATTATGATTTCATTTTCAGTATTTTTCGCCACATACTGTACTGCCAGATCGACTTCTTCGAGGCCGCGCTCATGCCGCAGTAGAGGTACACTTGCTGATCCTCGCCATGTGATCACAACAGATTGGGAAGCTCCGCTTCTCCGAGGCTTATCTTTGCATGTTTCGAGTTGTAGGTTCTCAGACATCTGTGGTATGGCGGGCCTGTCCCGCCATAGGTGTTGTTACATTCTTAGAGGTTTGTAGTACTGTTGCAAGGTGGTTTGTAAAAAGGATGAATCGCTCAAAATTGTTATATATATACGCAAGAGGCAAAATTTTTCTCGATAAATTGTTTCATGCATACTGCTTTGTATTGTTTTATATTCCGGTTACTCGGATGTATGTATCACTAGGGTGCCCGGTGCAGCACTACCACGCCCCTAACGTCGTGACAAAAGTGGTATCGTGAGCGCTTAATCTCTGAAAGTGTCATGCACCGTGTCTAGTAGAGTCTTGATTATCGTGTGTTGTGTACCACATCTATAATCGTGAGGCTTCAGGCATTTAGGATTGGTTTCCGCTCTTCTCATTCCGAGATCGCCTTAGAGACGTGCTGTAAGTCGGACCCTCCGACGCATTTCATTTTTACCGCTTATGCCTCCGCTAGTGCAACCCGCCCAGATGGGCAAGGCAGCCGAGGAGCCGCTAGTAGGATACAGAGAGTACGGGGCGCAGCCCGCCATTACCCGAGATAGTGCTTCAGACGGCGAAGTTTATGACGCCACAAATTTCAAAGCAGAGTTTAGGCCGCAAGAGCGGGCCGATGAGACCACGCACTGAGCCTCCACCCCACACCGAGCAGAGGAGTCGGGTACAAAGAGATGGCCCAGCTTATTGGCCAGATAGTGGCAAGATACGAGGATAGGCTGGATGCAGCAGTTCCAGCTCCAGCAGTACCCGTGGTTCACCCGAGATCGGATAGTTCGAGGCTACGGACTTTCGAGTCAGAGCCCGCCAGTTCTACGGGTCGAGGCCTGAGGATGATCCGCAGGAGTTCATTCGACAGTTACAGCAGATCGTGAGAGTGATCAAGGCTTCGGAGACCGAGTCGGTGGGCTGAGGTTCGCATCGGCCGCGCGATACCGCAAATGATCGTTTGATTCGCGAGCCGTCCCCGGGAGAGTATGCACTTCCACCGCATGGAACGAAGTTCTCGTGGGCATTTCTTGCACATTTCTTGCCTCCACAGATGAGAAGGGCTCGGACGACAGATTTTTGACGCTGAGGCGCACCGCGCACGGTCGAGTACAATGTGGAGTTTGACTCATTAGCTCTGACGCCCCCGCATCGCAGCCGATACGAGGACAGAGGCACCGCCACGCCACCGCTCACGACTACTTGGCGCAGGCTTGTTCGGGTAGCTCTTCACCGGCACGGACATTGCCCGCATACAAAGCTTATGACCGACGTGAGGAGCGGAGAGGTCGACTGAACGACCGAGATCGCCAGAAGAGGCCGTGACAGCAGGTCCTTGGTAACTTTCGAGGCGGATCGCCAAAGAGCAGTTAGTTATGTACCTCCGCCAAGACAGAGTGGTCCTCCGCGCCTCGTGACGCTCGGTATTCGAGCCGGTCGAGCTCCGTGGCTTCCGTTTACGATATACGCCGGTTCTAGCCACAGGATTCACGCCCTCAGCCATGCACGATGGCGTGCGCCATCCCGGAAAGTCGCTTTCATCGGGTGCCTGTTTCACCGCGCCGCCAAAGCCATGTGACGAGATCGCGGCTTATAGGAAGGGCGCAGCAGAATGACGCAGCCTACCGGTCGCGGTGTTCATCGCCTTCATACGCACGCAGGCGTGCCTATGATTGTGAGCGACGCAGATGGTACATGTTATACCCTCAGATTTCCAGAGTATGTACGTAAGCGGAATACGCACAAAAGTCTTGCCTTAAAGATAAGCCTGACGCTTTATTTTGTACACAACTCACTAAAAGAATCGCTTTCACTAAACGCTTCCACAGCCTTCAGAGAGTAAATTCCGCTATGCCATTTCTTATTTTTATGGATTTTTCCGAGAGACGAAATATTTTGGACCAACGGAGGGCAACACTTGGCACCCTCCCATCGATGGACTTGAATCGCCCATGGACGAAATTGAGAGCCAAGGCACGCTTTTTGTGCCTCAGGCACAAGCCGGGTTGGTAGGATATTTGTGTTTAGTTAATCCTCACCCTACACTTGCCTTGCACTTGTCTTCATCTTGGCCATCGTCGCCAAGGCTTGACCTATAAATACCTTAGAGACGAAGAGTTCTTCATCCACAAATCTTCCAAGTCTTGAAAATCCTCTCCTCTCCCTTTGTAGTCTTCTCGCCCAAAAACACCTCCTCCTCATGAAGGCCCTCGCCGAATACCCCTCTCTAGCCTAGTAGCCTGGCCGAGGCCCCCAGCCTAGCCAAAAATCTACCCCTCCCTGGTAGAAAAGTTACCTTCTTGTATCGTTATAATGCCCAAAATACCCTAGCCCAAATACCTTAGTACTTAGTTGAAGTCATGAAGAACTTCTGTGGTTCTGAGCATACAACTTGTGAGCAAAACCTCGCTCAGCGCCGACTTTTCTAGGATATTATTGGGCTTACCGAGGTAACTAATCCTAACCTCTTTGAATTAGAAAATATATACTGTTGTAGTATAAGGATAAGTATAAATACTTAGAAGTATATCACGTATTAGAATTGAACTGCTATCACAGTAGGCGGTTTAAAAGAAGAATAATTGAATCAGATTACATGTGATCGTTTACAAAGAGACTTATATAGCTCACCGCAGGGAAGTGCTGCCCGACTTTCCGTAGAATTGTGAACCTCCGCTTAGAATGACCTTCAGAGTAGTCTTTGATAGATATCTGTGACTATTATAGTCGACTCTCGCGCACATATTCAACTTCAAGGTGTGGTTTTCACGGTAAGGTATGTGATTCTTCCTAAAGCATGATATTTTACAATATATATATAGTACAGACGATACGTGTTAATCGAATAATAACTACGGCAATGTCTTTGACTTAAGCCCGATTAACACTTACGTAATGCCTCACGCTTAAGCCCGAATAATAAAGATCCAAAGCATTTCAAAAGAATACCGAATCATTTTAAAGAGAACTAATTGGTTTTTAAAATGTGTTTAAGAGTTATACTAGCTTTATGGGAAGTTAAGTATAACCACTTAAGATTGATAAAAGAAACAAGTTTGCCTACGTGTTTATAAATGCATTTATATTGTGAAAAGAATAATAAGATGGTTTGATAAGTAGACACGATATGATGATGCTACGTGTGTTAGCATCTTGTAACGCTTGTATAGCGTAGCATCCTTGTCAGGCTTATGTTGTTTAAAGATAAGTTGTTATGTTAGTATACTATCACTCACCTCGAGATGATACCGGGTTGTCGCTCCGACGCGGGTAGACTCAGCGGTCCGGGACCATGATTCGAGAATACCTCACGCGGTCCAGGGGCCATGCGAGCTACGAGTTCCGTGTTAGTACGCGGGTTATGCCTCACGCGGTCCAGGTGGCCATGCGACAATGAGTCCAGGACGACGCCGAGGAGTAGCTACCGACGCGGGTTATACCTCACGCGCCCACGCGTGGCCTATGCGACCGAGTCCGTGATTAGGCTTGCACGATGACGATGGGCGAGTGGCCCTGCTTCGATCATTCGCGTTCTGCAGACAAGACTCATTACGCTACCTATCATGTTGCTCTTTTTGGATGCGGCACTATGCGCGTTTCTCGTTGTTTCATACATATTTGTAAACCGGTTTTAAAAATGATATGTTTTCATTTAAGTACTTTACAGCTTCGCATACTTAGTACTCAGATCGACTCCTTCTGGGGCCGCGCTCATGCCGCAGGTGGGCAAGGTGCTAGATCCGCATCCTTAGGATCTCTACGCTGCGTCTGAGCTCCATCTCTTCCGAGGCTCTACTTTTGGTACGATCTCCCGTTGTAGATAGTTTGTACAGTCAGGTATGGCGGGCCCTATCCCGCCATAGTTGTATATTTCTTAGAGGTTCAGAGTCATGTTGTACAAAGGTTTGGATGTAATCGCGAACTATGATTATATATATGCCGAAAGGCGATGTTTTCTCACATAAATCGTGGTCTTATTTTATAAATCGTTTATGTCTTGTTTTATATTTCCGCTGATTTCTCGATGTATGACTACTGGGTGCCCTGCAGGCACCAACCACGCCCCTAACGGTCGTGACAAAAGTGGTATCGAGCGCTTAATCTCGGAAAGTGTCTACAGCATCGTATCTAGTAGTTCTTGATTATCGCTGTTGCGCACCACACCAATAATCGTGAGGCTATAGGATATTTAGGATCGGTTTCATTCTTCTCATTCTCGAGATCGTGCTTTAGAGCCGTGTTATAGGTCGACCTCTAACGTATTCCTTTCCCGTAATGGCTTATGCCTCCACGTAAGGCAACCCGCCCGGTGGCGGCAAGGCAAATGAGGAGTCGCCAGCAGACACCCAGAGTCACGAGGGCTCGTGCCCGGGCCTATACCGTAGACGGCGAGTTCTATGACGCCGCCAAATTTCAAAGATAGATTACGCACCCACACCTCCGCCCCACACCGGGCTGAGGAGTTAGGCATGCAAGGAGACGGCCCACCTTTGGCAAAGTCAGGCCCGACACGGCGAGAGATCGACGCGCAGCCCAGCCTCCAGCCCCCGCCGCACCTGCGGTACACCCGAGGCAGATAGTTTGAGGCTACGAGATTTCTGAGCCAGAGCCCACGAGTTTTACGGGTCGAGGTCGAGGATGATCAGTACGCCGAGACCGAGTCCGCGGATCTTTGTTCACATAGCCGCGGATACCGCAATGATTGGTTTGATTCACGGAGTTATCCCGGGAGAGCACGCGCCCTCGCCTACTGGGATGAGTTCTCGCAGGCTTTCTCACTCACTTCTTGCCTCCAGATGGCGAGGGCGCTGGCCGATAGATTTTTATCGCCGAGGCAGAGGACGACCGCCGTGAGTACAATGTCGAGTTTGATTCATCGCTCGATATGTCCCAAAGATTGGTAGCAGATATGAGGATAGGTACACCGCTATGTCACCGCTAGACGACTATATGGCCGAGTCACGTGCGGGGTTTCTCTCCACCGTATGGACATTACCCGCACGCAGCTCACGCCTGATGCGGCGAGCGCAGAGGTCGACGAGCGATGCAAAGCAGCAGGTTAAGGCCGTGACGGAGGGTCTTCCGTGGTTATCGCATGGGCGGCCTCGCAGCAGCCTAGATTCGCACCACACCACCAGAGCACTCCGCACCGCCCTCAAGACACCAGAGTTTTCGAGGGCGCACTGTGCCCTGTGGCTTCGTGACGCCCGCAGTAGCAGAGGCATCGCCGACGACCACCCCAGCAGTGGCCGATGCGCAGATCCCATTACGGGAAGCTGTGGTACTACTTATGGATCTTGTTACGCCAGGCGCCAGGTCACTTTGGCGAGGATCGTCCGACCGGGGCGCACGCGGTAGGCTCACCTTCGTGTTCTCGTGGCCGCCATCATCTCCTACAGCTTATCGCCCGAGGCGTGGTGCTCACGGGTCACAGGTCGCGCAGAGGTCGCGCTCGTGTCTCGCCTAGCGGTCCTCGTAACCGCATTTATGCTTTGTCCACCGACAGATCGTGAGGCCTCACCATGTCGCCACGTACCTTATCGCTCGGTTTGATGTTTATGCCTTGATAGATCCGGTTCTATCGCCCCATATATCTCCCTTGTTGCTAGTAGATAGGATAGAGCCCGAGTCCATAGACCCTTTCGAGGTAGCTACGCCAGGGTGATTCGCAGTAGCTCACGTATATAGGGCTTGTCCTCGTGACTATTTACGCCGCCGACTCCTAGCCGACTTGATAGAGTCGAGATGATTGACTTCGACGTGATTATTGGGACGGATTGGCTAGCTTCGCTATGCCAATGTAGACCGCAGAGAGAGTAGTACGGTTCCAGCTTTCCCGGCGAGCCATTGTCGAGCGAGGAGCACCAGATCGCCGGTGGTAGGTTTATTTCCTACCTCAAGGCTAGGAAGATGGTGCATGGCGGTATATCTACCATCTAGTTCGAGTGTTTGATATCGAGGTCATGTACCAGATTTTCACTGGGCCTCCCGTAGTCACGAGTTCCCAGACGCTGTTCCTGCACGACCTCCCTGCATCCTCCCGAGAGGAGATTGAGTTTTGTATTGACATATTAGCGACATACTTATTTCCATTCCGCCATACGTAACGGCACCGCCGAGTTGAGAGAGTCAAGGATCAACTTAGGATTTGCTGAGAAGCGGTTTCATTAGGCCTGTTTCTCCCCGGGGCGCCAGATTGTTCGCGAAGAAGACGACGCCGCGCACGTGTTGATTACAGCAATTAACAAGGTGACCATTAAGAACAGATACCCTCCCCGTGATTGATGATTTGTTCGACTCACTGTGGTGCGAGATGTTTTCCAAGATTGACCGCGATCGCTATCATCAAAGAAGTCGAGAGGCTGGATGTCCCTAGATCGCATTCCGACCCTGACGGCATTACGAGTTCGTGGTCATGTCTTTGGTTGACCAATGCCCGGCAGATTCATGGATTTGATGAACCGAGTGTTCAAACCATTTTTGGACACGCTTGTGATAGTGTTCATCGATGATATTCGTTTATTCTCGCCAGAGCAGAGCACGCGAGTATTGGCGATCGTGGTCGACAGCTTCTCCAGACAGCTTGTACGCCAAGTTTTCCAAATGTGAGTTTTGCTGACTTCAGTGGCGCTTTGGGCATATTGTCGGCTGATGGCATTCGAGTTGATACGCCAAGATCGAGGCAACCAGACTGCCGAGACCTACTACCCGGCTGCAGGTTCGCAGCTCGGGCCTCGCAGTTATTATCGGCGGTTCGTGGAGAAGTTTGCTTCTATCTCGCATTCATTGACTAGGCCGACTCGTGGCGCCAAGTTTCAGGATCGATGCCGCGAGCGTGGTTTCCAGCCGAAAGAGAGACCGACGACCGCCTCGCTCTTACTTCCGCAGGTCCAGATGGTTATGTCGCGGTATCAGGACGCGCCGCATCGGGTTGGGACGTGTATTGACGCAGCATGGCAGGTTATAGCATATGCATCCCGACACCAAGAAACACGAGGAACTACCCACCCATGATTTGAGTCGCACCGTGATTCACGCCAAGATCCTGAGGCACTATTTGTACGGGTTCACGTGGATATTTATACGCACTCACAAGAGCCTCCAAAGATATCTTCACAGAGGAGCCGAACTTACGGCTGCAGACGGTGGTTAGAGTTGCTTAAGGATTACGATGTTGATATCCTATACCACCCGGAAGGCCAACGTCAGGGCGTATGCCTAGTCGTAGTCGACGGGAGCCATCGATGCAGCCTGCAGAGTGAGGACATGGTTCGTGATTTGCATCGCTTAGCGAGCCTCGTGTCCGCTTGATTGATTCCGATAGCAGCTGGGGTTGAGTTCGCGAGGTTGCCGAGTCTTCCATCGCCGGCGAGGCAAGAGGCAACAGCTCGAGGATCCAGCCTTTGATTCGATATCACGATACAGCCTCTTCGTGAGGCGCGGTCCTTTCGAGGTAAAGACCACTGGGTGCTAAGGTTTGAGGGCGCATCAGGTGTTCCAGATGTTTCGTGACTTCGCACAGTTCGGGGAAGCACACACAAGCATTTCATCCATCCGGGTCGATCAAGATGTACCACGACCTTAGATCCGTGTATCGCGGACGGTCAAGAGGACGCTGCAGTTCGTAGCTCAGCGCCCGTGGTTGCCGCAGTGAAGGCAGAGCACCAGAGGCCCGTGGTTTGTTACGCATTTATCGAGATCCCGACCGAAGTGGAGGTAATCAACATGGACTTCATCACGTGATTACCTCGCACTCGCAGGAGACATGATTCTATACGGGTTATCGCCGACAGTCGACGAAATCAGCCCACTTTCTTCCCGCGTGACGACTTTTTCTACCGAGGATTATGCCGCACTTTACATCCGAGAGATCGCCGATCGCATGGAGTCCCTACTTCGATCATATCGCATGCAGGAGCCCGCTTACGCTAACTTCTGAGGTCCTTCCGCAGGGGTTTAGGACGCAGTGAGCCCGAGTATCGCATTTCATCCACGCATGCATCGACAGCAGAGCGCACTATCCGCACTTCGAGGATATGTCCGCGAGCCTGTTATTGACTTTAGT
Organism: Przewalskia tangutica; assembly: GCA_029844215.1. Lineage (NCBI taxonomy): Eukaryota > Viridiplantae > Streptophyta > Magnoliopsida > Solanales > Solanaceae > Przewalskia > Przewalskia tangutica. Next base: position 42,785 of record JAQGDG010000520.1, on the reverse strand, counting down.
GGTAGCTGGAGGATCATTTGCCTCTAGTTGAGTTCGCATATAATAATAGCTACCACCCAAGATTCGATGGCGCCACGAGGCCTTGTATGAGGAAGTGCAGACGCCTATAGGTTGGTTCGACGTGGGCGGCGGCAGCTATGGGACCAGATTTGCATACAGAAACTGGATAAGGTGAAACTTATCCGAGAGCGCTATCGATACCAGAGTCGCATGTAAGTCATACGCAGATCATCATCGCCGACATCTTGAGTTCGAGGTTCATGATCGGGTTTTCCTAGCGTGTCACCCATGGCGGTGTGATGAGATTCGGAAGAAGGAAGCTCACCAAGCGTACATCGGGCCGCTTCAGATTGTCCGCAGGTGGCAAGCGTTGCCTACGAGCTGATCTCGCCGTCCGACCGGAGGCAGCCAGATCCGGGTTTCACGATCTACGCCGGCGAGACGATCGGATCCATCTAGGTGCACCCGATTGACGATGTCCAGTGATCGGCGGGTTATCGGATGAGGAGATTCCCATAGCGATAGTCGATCGCCGTTAGCGCCCGCGACGGCGGACGCGGCTTCCACAAAGTCTCGCGCGAACGAGCTCGTGAGTGAGATGATACGGGAAGCCGAGGAGGACATGACGGAAGTATCCTCACCTATTCCCCACACCTCCGTGTAAATTCACTTTCCTACTTGTAAATTTTCGTTATCGCTTCGCCGTGCCGCTTCCGCGGGCCGTGTGGCATTTACAATCGCTAAGCTTCTTCGATAATCGTTTCAAAGGAACATTCGACGAATGTTTCTGGCGAGGGAGAATGTTATACCTCAGATTTCCGCAGTATGTACGTAAGGGAATACGCATTTAAAGTCTTGCCTTAAAGATAAGCTCGACGCTTTATTTTGTACACAACTCACTAAAAGAATCGCTTTCCGACGCAAACGCTTCCACAGCCGTAGAGTAAATTCCGCTATGCCATTTCTTATTTTTGCGGATTTTTCCAGAGACGAAATATTTTGACCAACGGAGGGCAACACTCGCACCCTCCCATCGATGGACTTGAATCGCCCATGGACGAAATTGGAGAGCCAAGGCACGCTTTGTGCCTCAGGCACAAGCCGGGGTGGTAGGATATTTGTGTTTAGTTAATCCTCACCCTACACTTGCCTTGCACTTGTCTTCATCTTGGCCATTGTCACAAGGCTTGACCTATAAATACCCCTTAGAGATGAAGAGTTCTTCATCCACAAATCTTCCAAGTCTTGAAAATCCTCTCCTCTCCCTTTGTAGTCTTCTCGCCCAAAACACCTCCCCTCCTCTTGAAGGCCCTTGGCCGAATACCCCTCTCTAGCCTAGTAGCCTGGCCGAGGCCCCCTAGCCTCCAGCCAAAATCTACCCCTCCCTTGGTAGAAAAGTTACCTTCAGATCGTTATAATGCCCAAAATACCCTAGCCCAAATACCTTAGTACTTAGTTGAAGTTGTGAAGAACTTCTGTGTGGTTCTTGAGCATACAACTTAGAGCAAAACCTGCTCAGCGCCGACTTTTCTAGGATATTATTGGGCTTTACCGAGGTAACTAATCCTAACCTCTTTTGAATTAGAAAATATATACCGTTGTAGTATAAGGATAAGTATAAATACTTAGAAGTATATCATGTAATAGAATTGAACTATCACAAAGTAGGCGGTTTAAAAGAAGAATAATTGAATCAGATTTACATAGATCGCTTCACAAGAGACTTATATAGCTCACCTGCAGGGAAGTGCCGCCCACTTTCCGTAGAATCGTGAACCCTCCGCTTAGAATGACCTTCGCAGTAGTCTTGATAGATATCTGTGACTATTATAGGTCGACTCTCTCGCGACATATTCAACTCGCGTGGTTTTCACGAGAAGGTATGTGATTCTTCCTAAAGCATGATATTTTACAATATATATATAGTACAGACGTATATGTGTTAATCGAATAATAACTACGGCAATGTCTTTGACTTAAGCCCGAATAACACTTACTAAGAATGCCTCACGCTTAAGCTCAATAATAAAGATCCAAAGCATTTCAAAAGAATATCAATCATTTTAAAGAGAACTAATTGGTTTTAAAAAGCTCAAGAGTTATACTAGCTTTACGGGAAGTTAAGTATAACCACTTAAGATTGATAAAAGAAACAAGTTTGCCTATGTGTTTATAATGCACTTATATTGTGAAAAGAATAATAAGATGGTTTGATAAGTAGACATGATATGATGCTACGTGTGTTAGTATCTTGTAACGCTTGTATAAAGTAGTATCTTTGTCAGGCTTATGTTGTTTAAAGATAAGTTGTTATGTTAGTATACCATCACTCACCTCTCGACGAGCACGGGGTTCGCCTCCGACGCGGGTAGACTCAGCGGTCCGGGACCATGATTCGAGAATACCTCACGCGGTCCAGTGGGCCGGCGCGAGCTACGAGTTCCGTGTTAGTATGCGGGTTATGCCTCACGCGGTCCATGCGCGCGACAATGAGTCCGTGATCGACGCCGAGGAGTAGCCACCCTCGATGCTGGTTATACCTCACGCGCCCACGCGAGTGGCCTATGCGCGACTCGAGTTCAGTGATTAGGCTTGCACGATGACGACGGGCGAGTGGCCTGCTTTCGATCATTCGCAGCCTGACAAGACTCATTACGCTTACCTATCGTTGCTTGTTTGTGATGTGGCACTATGCGCGTTTCTCGGTTGTTTCATACATATTTGTAAACTGGTTTTAAAATGATATGTTTTCATTTAAGTACTTTATAGCTGCATACTTAGTACCGTTGTAATCGACTTCCTTCGGGCCGCTCATGCCGCAGTGGGCAAGCAGTGCTAGATCCGCATCCTTAGGATCTCTACGCTGGTGCCTGAGCTCCATCTCTTCCGAGGCTCTACTTTTGTATGATCTCTCGTTGTAGATAGTTTGTACAGTTAGGTATGGCGGCCCTATCCCGCCATAGTTGTATATTTCTCAGAGGTCTGTAGTCATGTTGTACAGTCTGATGTAATCGCTAACTATGATTATATATATACGCCGAAAGGCGATGTTTTCTCACATAAATCGTGGTCTTATTTTATAAACTGCTTCATGTCTTGTTTTATATTTCCGCTGATTTCTCCGACGATGACTACTGTGCCCTTGCACTGCAAGACTACCACGCCTTACGGGTCGCGACTGCTCCCTGAAAGACATGTATATTCTACCCTCTGAGACTAGTATGCAGATGATATGATAAAGTACTAAGCATTATGTTAAAATCAGGTTTAGAAAACATGTTTAAGGGTAAGTTTGGGACGTGGAAAGTGCGAGCCTTAGAGTTTTATACGAGAAACCTTAGACGCGAGGCCATCTTGAGTAAAAGATTTATGCTTTGTGTTGACCTTTATCGAGTGCATAGTATACGTGGGATATAGTGTGATAAGTCTCGAGTGGTATGAAATGAAAGAGGGTAGTTGAGCTAAGAAGACCACCAGGTTTTCGTGACTTGATTTGCGTAGATTGTTCCGATCGGGGAACGAATGTTTAGCGCGATAATGGTCGCCGAGAACCAATCTCGTCAACCCGCGCCCGAAATGGTGGGTCAGTTCTGATGGTCCCGCCAGTGGTAGGGTCACGAGGGTGCTAGGCCTGTGTTTAGGTAGCCATCGATGAGTTCGTGGATATGTTCAACTGCATCGATCGAAGGCCTGAATGGCCTTAAAAGAGATCGAGGCTAGTAAAGATGACCAAGTTTGAGGTAGTGATCCAGAGATTTTGGAAACCAAGTAATGATCAAGTATGGTACGATACTAGAAGAGTTCGTTGTTCGAGAAGAGTACGACGATCGAGGAAAGAAGTGAACATGTGTTAGCGTAATAAAAGAGATCATTTTGTCGGAAGAGAAGATGCGGGAGTATCCTTTAGACCAGGTGGAATCTTTGTGATGTAGGAATGATTTCTCGAGACTTGCTTAAGTACTTTCGCAGGTGTTATTCTCGTACAAAGCGTGGCATTGGCAACTTGTTTCGCTTAAGAAGAACTTTATCGCTATCCATCTGAGAAGGAACATTCGACGAATGTTTCTATGAGGAGAATGTTATACCGATTTCCGAGTATGTACGTGAGGACGACGCATAAAAGTTTTAGCCTTAAAGTAGGCAAAGGGCGAAATTTGTGCACAACTAGCTTAAAAGAGTCGCTTCCGACTAAACGCTTTTCCGACTTTCTAAGAGAAAAATACGGCTATGTCATTTATAATTTTATGGATTTTTCCGAGAGATGAAATATTTTGATTAACGAGGGTGACATGTGTCACCCTCAAAGTGGACGAAACCTTGGGTGTTTTTGCCTTCCTTTTCTGTCAAGGAGTTGGTAGGATATTTTGTGTAGTTGATGAGCAAGTGGGACCCACAAACACATGTCCAAATCTTCACCCTACACTTGCCCACCACTTGGCTTGATCTTGGCCATTGATTGGCCTATAAATACCCTCCAATGCAAGACTAAATCTTCATCCACAAATCATTTTCCAAGTCTCAAAATCCTCCCCATGTAGTATTCGCCCAAGGTCTCCCTCGAGAAGCCTTCGCCGAGAGTATACCCCCTTGCCTAGTTGTTTTCAGTAATACACCCCCTTGGTAGCAAAATACTCTCCAAGTATTGATACTATGCCCAAATACCTTCGCCTACATACCTGGTAGTATGCCAGGGTTATACCTATACTAAAAGTCCAGAATACTATCAGATTTCCTTTAGCCACTAAACGAAAGCTCAAGGAAATCTTCATAGCAAGTTGAAGTATTAAGAAGCTGCAGAACTCTAAGGGTTGTTTGAGCGGGTCGAGCGCACTGAGTAGAGCTAAACTTGCTCAGATCGACATTTAATCTTGGATAATTTTGGGCTTATCGAGGTAAATAATCCTATCCTTCTAGTGTAATTGGAAATTACATCGTAGTAGTATAGAAATGAATATAAGATAAATATAAGGATATTACGTAAAAGGAATTGAATCAAATCACATCGTAAGAATATTAAAGAAGTTAAGACTGAATCAGATTTACATAGGATCGTATTTACGAGAATCGTGTAGTTTGACTGGAAGTCACGCCCAATTTTCCGTGGGATAAGAAATCAGATCTAGAATTGTTTTACTAATAGTTCAGACGCTGATAGACTTATATGACCAATATAGGTCGAAGCATCGAGCAGCGTATTCTACCAAGCGGTGGAAAAGGCTAGCAGATTACAGATTTGGAGCTATTTGCTAATAGTCGATAAATCGCCCGAGGTATGTGATTCTTCCTATACTCTTGAGCATGATATTTTAAAAGTATATATATATATAGTACTAGACGACGATGCGTTAATCGAACGTAGTTTTACTGCAATGTCTTTCGACTTAAGCCCTAATAATAAGAATCTTGAAGATTTCAAAAGAATTAAGAAACCGCTTTGAAAGAAGAGTAACACTTGGTTTTGAAAGTTAAGAGTTATACTAGCTTTATGGGAAGTTGGGTATAACGACTTAAGAGTAATAAATGAATGGTTTATTGATTTTAAAAGTTAAGAGACTTGATCTCAAAAGATAAGAGACTTGATTTAATTGATTTAATATGAATTTTGTTAAAAGCGTGAAACCTCATTCGTGAGTAATGAGTACTTGGTTTGTAAAAGGAATAATGTTTTACCGATTTCGAAATGAGAATAAGTATCAACAAACCACAAATAAGTAATAAAGTGGAAATGTAATGACTAATAAAGTATTATTAAAACCAAAGAGAACCTCCATCCGCATGTGCTAAGATGAGACAAAATGATATTACATTTCCTAGATCACGATCGCTTTAATAAGATTGTTATGAACAAGAATAACCTACTCACACATAAGGCATATATTACTCAACTGCTTTTAAAAGAGAATTATGTTATTAAATGATTAAGACTATGAACTATGAAACCTTTCAAAATAAGAGATGTGAATATTTGGAAGTTAGGCAAACTTGAACTTTTGAAAAGAATGTTGTTACTTGACTTTAAGAAGGAAAGTGTTTTGCTTTAATGCTATGGCATAATATTACCTTAGTTGTTTTAAAGGAAAATATGGTATTATCTTAATCATTTTAAATGAGCGCTTAAATGTATTTCACTGACTACCGCTCACGAGATGAACCGAATGTATTTCACTCGACTACCGCTGCTCATGGGATGAACCGAATGTATTTCATCGACTACCGCTCATGAGATGAACCGGGAATGTATTTCACTGACTACCGCTTCATGAAATGAACCGAATGTATTTCACTGACACCGCTGCTCATGGATTTAACCGAATGTATTTCACTCGACTACCGCTTCACGGATGAACCGGGAATGTATTTCACTACGATACCGAGTCCACGAGATGGATCGAATGTATTTCACGCGACACCGCATTCATGGGATGAATCGGGAATGATTTCACACGATACCGCTGCTCACGGATGAACCGAATGATACCACCGATGGATACCGAGTCCACGAGATGGACCGAATGATTCCATACGATTTCACCTCGAGTCCATGAGACGGGTCGAGACATGTTACACGATCACATTGACTTATACCTAGATCGGCCAAAGAGGAAGGAGTTCCACGGCACGAGGAAGATTTTGAGGGCGTAAGTCCCCGACTTGATATGATCGCATGAATCGTAGTTTTGTTATCATATATGTCTTCTGCTTTATATAGACTATTATGATTTAATTTTCGCATTTTTCGCCACATACTGCAATTGTAATCGACTCTCGGGGCTCACGCCGCAGGTAGAGGTACACGGCTTGTCGATCCTCGCCATAGGATCACAACAGATTGGGAAGCTCCGCTCCCGAGGCTTATTGTTATACCGTATTTGCAGTATGTACGTGAGGCGCACGATTAAATTTTTTTTTTTGCCTTAAGAATTGGCTTGGTTCAAATTTGGGCACAAGCGTTTAATAGAGTCGCTTTTCGACGAAACGCTTCCACATTTTCAGAGAGAAAATTCCGGCTATGTCATTTATAATTTTTATGGATTTTTCCGAGAGATTTAAACATTTTGACCAACGGAGGGTGACATGTGTCACCCTCACATCGAAGGCTCGACGGCAAACATGGCATGTCTGACGATTTTGGTCCACTTTAGTTGGTAGAGGATATTTTGTGCAAGTCGCGTGGTAGATGGATAAGGTAGCACATGGCTAAATCTCGCCTTACACTTGCATGCACTTGTCTTCATCTTCGCCATTGGTCGCCTTCACTTGACCTATAAATACCCCATTAGTTGATGAGTTCTTTCATCCACAAATTGCCTAAGTCTTGAAAACCCTCTCCTCCCTCTTGAGAATTCTCGCCCTAGCCCTCCCTTTCCCTCGCCGAGAGCCACCCCTCCCTTGGTGGTGTTTTGCCGTGGGTACCCCTAGCCTAGTTGTCTCGTATAAATACCCCTTTGTGGTATAGAAATACTTCCAAAGTATCGTTGTAATGTCCAAATACCTTCGCCCAAATACCTTGTAGTATTCCCAAGGTTACACTTATAAAAGCCCGTAAATACGATTATACTTTCCTTTAGCCACTAAACTAAACCCTAAAGAAATCTTCATAGTTGTTCAAGTACTTAAGAGAAGTTGGTTAGAACTTCAAGGGTTGTTCGAGCGGATTGGAGCACTCGAGTAGAGCTAAACCTGCTCGTGAGCGACATTAAACTCTGATAATTTTGGGCTTATCGAGGTAAATATCTTGTCCCCTATTGTAATTGGAAATTACATAAGTGTTGAATATATAGTTGTCAGATACTATATAGAATGAACTTAGTATCGTGGCAATGTCTTTTGACTTAAGCTCAAGAATTAAGAATCGAATCAATCAGAATTACATAGGATCAGACATGAGACTTGGTAGTAGCACCGTGAGTAGAATTGTACCCGCAGTGGTTAGATTTATAACCCCTCGTCGTTGGCTTGATAGCCGCCGATAGAGAGAGATTAACGCTGCTGCGGGGTGAGGTGCCGAATTTTCTCAGAATATTCTACGCCGCGGTCTAGATGTTAACAATGTCACTGTGGCCTTATAGGTCAAGTCCTACGTGGCGCGATTTACTTGGCTTAAGGAGTAGCCGATCGTTGAGCGCTTTGCTATTAGTCGATACCGCGCAGGTATGTGAACCTCTTCCTATCTCTTCTAGCATGATATGTGTGAACTATGTAGTACGGTAGACGCATACGTGCTAAATGTATTTGATTGGTTTAAAACATAAAGTGTTATAACGCTTTACGGAAGCTCACTATAATAGCTTTACGTGATAAGCAAGTACCTTGTGGTTTTTAAAAGGTAACTGCTTTGAATAATAACCGCTTGTTATAATAAAGAACTTGATGTATTTCAAAAGATTTATAAATCGCTTGGGCTTAAGAGTAACACTTGGTTTTAAAGGTTTTAAAAAGAGTTATACTAGCTTTACGTGAGTTAGGTATAATGTCTTAAGAGAGGTAAAGAAAATGGTTTACTAATGTTAGAAGTTAAGAGACTTGATCTTATAAGATAAGAGACTTAACTTATTTGTTTTAATGTGAATGTTTGGGTGAAACCTCATTCGTGAGTAATGAGTACTTGGTTTTATCTAAAGCGGATAATGTTTTATCGATTTCGAAATCGAACGTATCGACTGCACCATCGCAAATGCTAATAAAGGAAAATGTATTAAATAATGATGAATTGTATTAAAACCAAGAGAAACCTCCATCCGCATAGAAACTAAGACGAGACAAAATGATATACATTTTCTAGATCATGGTCACGTAATAAGAATGTTGTAAACAAGAATAACCTACTCTCATGTAAGACATATATTACTCAATTGTTCTAAAAAGGAATCAAGTGATTAAGTTTACGAACTATGAAACCATTTGAAAATGAGGTTTCGAGTAATCAAACTAGGCAAACCGAATTTAGGAAAAGAATATCATACTTGACTTTGAAAAGGAACGGGTTGGTCATTCTAATACTACGTATCGTGACTTTATAAAAGTAATGGATCTCTTTAAAAGAACTTAACGATGTAGTACTGGGGTTAAAACCCGACTTTGGCATAAAATGAAAGTACTTTGAGTTGTGCGATACTTGCCTATGCTTGTTGTTGCGAAACTAGCCTACGCTTGTTATCGCGGAAACGTGCCTATGCTTGTCGTGATAGCCTTTGTTGTGCAAAACGTCAGATTGCGTGTTATCGCTGCTCTCACGGCGGTCGGTTGATCGTTGAGAACTTACCGACGTGTCGGCATCGACGAGAAATTCCACTGCACGCCCTCGCTGATAGTATTATTGTTATTAATCGCTGACATATCGACACGACGCGTAGCGCACGTATGTTTCATTTTGATTATCGCTCAGTGATTTCCTCGACATACCGACCGACGCGTAGCGCACGCAGTACGCGCCCATTTGGAATGCTGTCCTATTGTTTCCTTCGACATACCGACCACGCGTAGCGCACGCAGTACGCGCCCATTTGGAATGTTGCCTTATTGCTTTCCTTCGACATACCGACCACGCGTAGCGCACGCAGTATGCGCCCATTTGGATTGTTATCTTGTTTATTATTGTCGCATCACGGACATGTCTACACCGACGCAGATTCGGGCACGCGCCACGACGCGAACACGACGGATGCTGGCGCGAGACCCATAGTTATATTTGAGCGGTGACTTGGGCGCGAGTCCCCGACTTGATCGCTTCTATGTTGCGAATCAGAGTTTGCTTATCATACATGTCTCCCGCTTTATATAGACTAGTATGATTTCATTTACGATTTTACGCTTTCACATACTGTACCGCCAGATCGACTTCTCGGGCCGCGCTCATGCCGCAGTAAAGGTACATCGATCGCCGATCCCCGCTTATGATCACATTCGCGTTGGGAAGCTCCGCTTCTCCGAGGCTTATCTTATTGGTACGTGGTTCCCGAGTCAGGTTCTGCATATCTGTGGTACGGCGGCCCCGCCCCGCCATAGTTGTTGTAAATCTTGAGGTCAGAGAATCGCAAGTGTGGTTTGTAAAAGGATAACCGTCGTATTTACGATGTATGTCAAGGCAAATCGCTTGCTGGCTCGCTTATTTATCATGTCTCTCATTTCATGTTTAAAGTTTTATTTCCGCTGGTTTTCTCCGATGCCAGATCGCTAGGTGCCCGGTAAGGCACTGACGACGCCCGTTCGGGCGCATAAAGTGGTATCGAGCGCTTAATCCTGAAAGTGTCTACGCATCGTGTCTAGTAGAGTCTCGATTATCGTGTGTCAGGCACCACATCTATAATCGTGAGGCTATAGGACATTTAGGATTGGTTTCATTCTTCTCATTCCGAGATCGTGCCTTAGAGTCGCGGTTGTAAGTCGACCCTCCGACGTGTTTCGCTTTTACCGCTATGCTCGCGAAAGGCAACCAGTGGCCCGGGAGGCAAGGCAAATGGCGGAGTCGCTAGTGGGATTCAGAGGAGTACGAGGCGCAGCCCTGGCCAAGACTGAGGTGCTTCCGACGGCGAAGTTTTGTGGACGCCGCCAAAGACCAAAGAGAGTTTAGAGCCGCAGCAGTTGGTCGATGAGACTACAAGACTCGAGCCTCCGCCCCACACCGAGCAGTGAGACGGGTCACGCGAGACGGGCCCGCCATCGCCGTGGTCAGGCCGACATGGCGACAGCCGACGCGTAGTCAGCCCAAAGAAGACCAGAAGTGCACCCGAGGCGCATAGCCAGGTCAGCGGATTTCCTTAGTCAGAGCCCGCCTCGAAGTTTTACGGGTCGAGGCCGAGGATGATCCGCAGGAGTTCATCCGCTGGGCTGCAGAGGATCACGCGGTGATCAAGGCTTCGAGATCGAGTCAGGATATTTGTTCGACGGCCGCGTGATACCAGCCGATCGTTTGACTCGCGAGCTTTCCCGGGAGAGCATGCACTTCCACCGCTTGGGACGAAGCGGGCCTTCCCCGGCATTTCGCTTCCACAAACGGCGAGGGCTCGCCGGCGATTTTTGATGCTGAGGCGTAATCCGCGCATAGCCTGGGAGTACAATGTGAGTTCGACTCATCGCCCTTGTGATGTTCCCGCATTAGTAGCTAGTACGAGGATCGAGTGCACCGATATGTTACAGGCTCACGACACCTAGCAGAGTTGTTCGTGTTTCCTTCACCGCACGACATTGCCCGCATTCGTGCTCACGACCGCGCGGCGAGCGCAGATCGACGGCGGACCGCCACAGGCGCCAAGACGGCCGGATATTTTGGCGACTTTCGAGGCGCACCGCCTCAGCAGCACTAGTTATGCACTCTCCACCGCCTTCGTGAGCAGTCGTGGCTCCAAGGGTTCAGATTTTCGAGAGCGCGGTGTTAACCACCAAGCCACCCCTACCTCGCCAGGACCATCGCGGTAGACTCCATTTTGGAGAGTGTCGCTAGATTGGGAGTTTGTTTTGCATGACAGCAGGCCATTTTGCGAGGAACTGTCCACCAAGGGTAGCACGGATGTTACGACTCACCACCGGATCGCTGGTCGTTCATCGCTTTCATACATGCACTGGCAGGCGTGCCTATGATTAGAGGAGCTGATTCGTATATCCTTAACCTCTAGAGTTTTGTACGCTTGTTTTAATGATCTCATTATCGGTGCTATGTACGGATAGCCAGGATATTATGAGTTAGAATACACGGTAAGCGTGAACCTTAAACTATGTCACGATCGAGACCTTAGTGGGTAAGGTCGCTTGAAAGTTAAAGATTTATTTTATGTTTGACCCTTATCGAGTAATAGTATACGTGGGATTTATTCGTGTGATAAGTCCGGGTAGTGTGAGACGGAAGCGGTAGCTGTGACGGAATTGGTAAGATTGTTCCGGACGGGAACAAGAGTTTGCGCGGGTCGGGTCCGCCGAGGACCATTTCGCGTCAACCCGAGCCTTGACGGCGCGGTCGCTCGGGTGGTCCCGCCAGAGGTAGGGTCACCAGGGTGTTAGCCCAAGTTTAGATGACCATCGATGAGTCAGGTGGATATGTTCACCGTGTTGGATCGCGAGGCCGAACGGCCTTAGAGAAGATCGGTTAGTCGACGACCAAGTTCGAGGTAGTGACTCCAAGCGGTCGGAAATGTGTTGCTGATGTTGCGGTACTGATACTAGAACGCAGTTCGAGTGTTCGTGACGCAGTTCTACGAGCGGAGAGGTGAACGCAGGTTTTTGTGGCCAGCGTGGCATGATTGTTTTCGCAGACGATAGCAAACAAGACTATAATCGACGCCGATTTGTTTTGAGACTCAAGGAACATTCGACTAATGTTTCGGGGAAGAATGTTATACCCTCGTATTTCCGCAGTATGTACGAGGCGCACGATTAAATTTTTTTTTGCCTTAAGAATTGGCTCGTTCGAAATTTGGGCACAAGCGTTTAATAGAGTCGTCGACTAAACGCTTCCACGTTTTCAGAGAGAAAATTCGCCATGTCATTTATAATTTTTGCGGATTTTTCCGAGAGATTTAAACATTTTGGATCAACGGAGGGTGACATGTGTCACCTCACATCGAAGGCTCGACGGCAAACATGGCATGTCTCGACGATTTTGGTCCACTTTAGTTGGCAGGATATTTCAGGCGTGCTGGTGGTAGATGGATAAGGTAGCACATGGCTAAATCTCGCCTTACACTTGCTATGCACTTGTCTTCATCTTCGCCATCGGGTCGCCTTCACTTGACCTATAAATACCCCATTAGTTGACGAGTTCTTTCATCCACAAATTGCCTAAGTCTTGAAAACCCCTCTCCCTCCCTCTTGAGAATTCTCGCCCTAGCCCTCCCTTTCCCTCGCCGAGAGCCACCCCTCCCCTCATGGTGTTTTTGCCGCGGTACCCCTAGCCTAGTTGTCTCGTGATAAATACCCCCTTCAGGTATAGAAATACTCTCCAAAGTATTGTTGTAATGTCCAAATACCTCGCCCAAATACCTTGCAGATTCCCAAGGTTACACTTATAAAAGCCCGTAAATACGATTATACTTTCCTTTAGCCACTAAACTAAACCCTAAAGAAATCTTCATAGTTGTTCAAGTACTTAAGAGAAGTTGGTTAGAACTTCTAAGGGTTGTTTGAGCTGGATCGAGCACTCCTGAGTAGAGCTAAACCTTGCTCGTGAGCTTACATTAAACTCTGATAATTTTGGGCTTATCGAGGTAAATATCTGTCCCCTATTGTAATTGGAAATTACATGTTGTCAATATATAGTTGTCAGATACTATATATAGAATCGAACTTAGTATCGTGGCAATGTCTTTGACTTAAGCCCAAGCACTAAGACCGAATCGAATCGTAATTACATAGGACCAGACATAAGAGACTCAGGTAAGAGTACCGTGGAGTAGAATTGTACCCGCTAGTGTTAGATGATAACCCCGTTGGCTTGATAAATTACTGACAGAGAGAGATTAACGCCGGCATGTGAGGCGCCAATTTTCTCAGAGAATATTCTACGCCGCGTCTAGATGTTAACGTCACTGTGGCCTTATAGGTCAAGTCCTACGGTGGCGCGATTTACTTGGCTTAAGGAGTAGCCGATCGCTTGGAGCGCTTTTGCTATTAGTCGATACTCGCCGCGAGGTACGCGAACCTCTTCCTATCTCTTCTAGCATGATACGTGAACTATGTAGTAAGACGGACGCATACGTGCAAAATGTATTTGATTGGTTTAAAACATAAAGTGTTATAACTGGCTTTAGAAGTCTGCTATAATAGCTTTATGTGATAAGGTACCTTGTGGTTTTTAAAAGGTAATCGCTTTGAATAATAACCGCTTGTTATAATAAAGAACTTGATGATTTCAAAAGATTTATAAATCAAGCTTTAAGAGTAACACTTGGTTTTAAAGGTTTTAAAAAGAGTTATACTAGCTTTACGGGAGTTAGGTATAATGTCTTAAGAGAGGTAAAGAAAATGGTTTACTAACGTTAGAAGTTAAGAGACTTGATCTTATAAGATAAGAGACTTAACTTATTTGTTTTAATGTGAATGTTAAAGTAAACCTCATTCATGAGTAATGAGTACTTGGTTTTATCTAGTGGATAATGTTTACCGATTTCGAAATCGTAACGCATCGGCTGCACTCATCGCAAATAATAAAGGAAAATGTATTAAATAATGATTTAATTGTATTAAAACCAAGAGAAACCTCCATCCGCATGTAAAACTAAGATTTAGACAAAATGATATACATTTTCTGATCATGGTCATTGTAATAAGAATGTTGTAAACAAGAATAACCTACTCTCATGTAAGACATATATTACTCAATTGTTCTAAAAAGGAATCAAGTGATTAAGTTTACGAACTATGAAACCATTTGAAACGGTGTTTCGAGTAATCAAACTAGCAAACCGAATTTAGGAAAAGAATATCATATTTGACTTTGAAAAGGAACGGGTTGGTCATTCTAATACTACGTATCGTGACTTTTATAAAAGTAATGGATCTCTTTAAGAACTTAACGACGTAGTACTGGGGTTAAAAACCCGACTTTGGCATAAAATGAAAGTACTTCGAGTCGCGCGATACTTGCTCATGCTTGTTGTCAGAAACTAGCCTACGCTTGTTATCGCGGAAACGCGTCATGCTTGTCGCAGATAGCCTTTGTGCAAAACGTCTGTATTTCGTGTTATCGCGCTCACGAGGTCGGCCGATCGTTGAGAACTTACTGACGGTTCGCATCGACGAGAAATTCCACGCACGCCCCCGCTTGATAGTATTATTGTTATTAATCGCCGACATATCGACACGATGCTGTAGCGCACGCATGTTTCCATTTTGATTATCGCTCAGGATTTCGACATATCGACTGACGCGTAGCGCACGAGTACGCGCCCATTTGGAATGCCGCCCTATTGCTTTCTTCGACATACCGACCACGCCAGAGCGCACGCAGTACGCCCATTTGAATGTTGCCTTTATTGCTTTCTTCGACATACCGACCACGCGTAGCTGCACGCAGTGCGGCTCATTTGGATTGTTATCTTGTTTATTATTGTTGCATCACGACATGTCTACACCGGCGCAAGATTCGGTACGCGCCACGACGCGAACACGATGGACGCCGCGGGCGCGAGACCCATAGTTATATTTCCGAGCGTGACTTGGGGCGCGAGTCCTCGACTTGATCGCTTTATGTCGCGAATCAGAGTTTGCTTATCATACATGTCTCCTCGCTTTATATAGACTAGTATGATTTCATTTACGATTTTACGCTTCACATACTTGGTACCGCCAGATCGACTTCCTGGGCCGTCTCACGCCGCAGTAAAGGTACATCGACCGCCGATCCCCGCTTATAGGATCACATTCGCAGTCGGGAAGCTCCGCTTCCCGAGGCTTATCTTATTGTACGTGTTCTCGAGTCAGGTTCTGCATATTCGTGGTATGGCGGCCTCGCCCGCCATAGTTGTTGTAAATCTTAGAGGTTCAGAATCACGCAAGTGTGGTTTGTAAAAAGGATAACCGTCGGTATTTACAGATGTATGTCAAGGCAAATCGCTTTGCTGGCCTGCTTATTTATCATGTCTCTCATTTCATGTTTAAAGTTTTTATTTCCGCCGTTTTCTCTGATGTCAGACGCCAGTGGTGCCCGGTAAGTGCACTCGACTGGCCCGGTTCGGCGCACTTATCTTTCGCATGCTTTCCCCGAGTTGTAGGTTCACATATCTGTGGGTATAGTGGCCCCGTCCCGCCATAGGTGCTAGTACATTCTTAGAGGTATGTAGTACTATTGTAAGTGGTTTGTAAAAAGTGATGTAAATCGTCAAAAATTGTTATATATATACGCAAGAGGGCAAATTTTTTCTCGTATAAACTGCTTTACGCATATTGTTTCTTGTATTGTTTTATATTCCGTTACTCGACGATGTATCACTGTGTGCCCGGTAAGGCATCACCACGCCCCGAACGTCGTGACATCTCCTCGCTTTATATGTGAATCGTGTGATCTCCTTTACAAGATTTCATCGCTTCACATACTGTACATTCGCACCGACTTTTCGGCCGCTCACGCCGCAGTTTAGGTACGCAGCTGCGGATCCGCAGTGTGGACCGCCCGAAGTTTCGATAGCTCCATCTGCTCGTGAGTTTATCGCTCGGTATAAGATCCTTCAAGATGTGCTTTGTACAGCTGGGAACGGCGCCTCGGTCCCGGCCATATTTCAAGATAACTCTTGCAGGTCCTATTCATACGCGATCGACTCGTAAAGCAGTAAAGGCTTTTTATTATGTATGTTATATGGCAGCCTTGTCCGCTTTGCCTTTGCATGTTCGCTGGTTTTAAAAAAATGAGATGTTATTTAGTTCATGGCCATACTTATGTCGCTTAGTAAGGCGGTGCCTGTGTAGTGGCACCACCATGCCCGGTTCGGGTGACAGAGTGGTATCGTGAGCAAATACCCGGAATGCCTACATCGCGTTCAATGAGTCTGATTATCGGCAGTTGGCGCCACACCCATAAATGTGAGGCTACAGACATTTAGAGTTGATTTCTATTCTTCTCACTCTAAGATCGCGCCATAGTGTGTTAATAAGATAATTCCTCTCGACGTATTATGTTACGCTTATTTCTCCGGGCGAGGGCAACAACGCCTGTATGGCAAAACAAAGAGTGTGAGCTACCACACTCAGAGATGGATAGGCTCATGCCCAGTGGTATACGGATATTGTGCCACGCGCGAGTTCTTCTCGCGCTGTTTCGAGGCCCCAAAGACCGTGAGCCTCAGCCTCGCTAGGAAGACTATAGTGGTCATAAGTGGAAGCGAGCATGTTATTGACCAAGATACCGGTACAGGGGCTTTCATCACAGGAGGTTATTCGCCAAGACAGCATGTGCATGTGATGTGCAGAGGCCAACGCGAAATCAACGTAAGAGGTCTAGACCGCTGGTTATCCTGAGTTTTTGGACGGTGCCTCAAAGAAGAAGTGAGATATTCATCCCACCTACCCAAAGACATACCTCAAGAGCCACATGTGAGATTGGACCTCACAAGGTATTTAGGAGCTTCTGGCCCAAGCTCCAGTGGTTCAAAGTTCTCGCAGAGCAGAGGATTTTCAATCGCCGAGGCCACCTATTCCTCAAATTCCGGCGTAGTAAGCCATACGGGAAATGTCATTATGGCATGTGTGTTTGTTTTTATCAGGCTGCTCAGTGCCATATAATCGAGGGTATATCTCTTTAGAAAGAGCACCGGTGAGGTGGTCACCATTTACGAGGCCTAGAGTGGTTTCCTTTCCTCCACACCGCGCTTCTGTGGCAGGTGTTCAGACGTCACCGTGGCAGAGGTCGTGCGAGTTTAGCTCGCGTCCTTCGAACCGCATAGATGACGATGTGGCTATCGGGCAGATCGTGAGGCAACATCGCACGGGGTTACAGTATATTTCGATTCTTTTGAATCATACGCATTGATAGATTCAGATTTGCTCTAGCGATATGTTTTCCTCGTTGCCAGAGTCAGAACTTGATAGCACCACCAGAGGTAGAGATACTGACAAGTAAAGTGAAAAGGCATGTCGACAAGAATGATAAAGTGAATCGAGACTATAGTTGTTATACCCTCAGATTTCCGAGTACGCACGTAGTGGAATACGACAAAAAGTCTAGCCTTAAAGATAAGCTCGACGCTTTTTTTGGCACAACTCACAAAGCTTAATAGTTTTCCGACGCAAACGCTTCCACACTTGTAGGTAATTTCCGCTATGCCATTTCTTATTTTTATGATTTTTCCGAGAGACGAAACATTTTGGACCAACGGAGGCTTACACTTCACACCTCCAATCGACGGACTTGACACGCAATATGGCCGATTGAGTCGCTAACTCGGGTCAAGTAGTTGGTAGGATATTTTAGGTGCAAGTCGGCCAAGCGACACTTGCCCTAATTCGACCCTACACTTGCCTTGCACTTGTTTCCTTCATCTCGCCATTGGTCACATCCTCGACCTATAAATACCTCTCGAGATGAAGAGTTCTTCATCCACAAAGCTTTCCAAGTCTAAAAATCCTTCCCTCTCCCTTTGTAAGCAATTCGTCCAACACCCCTCCCCTGCTAAGCTCGCCGAGGCTACCCCACCCCCAGCCTAGCCGAAACCTACCCTCCTCGTAGAAAAGTTGCCTTCTAGTATTGTTATAATGCCCAAAATACCCAGCCCAAATCCCTTTGTACTTAGTAGAAGGTGTGAAGAACTTCTGGCTCTCGAGCCATCTGAGCGCATAACTTGGTGAGAGCTAAACTCGCTCAGCGCGACTTTATCTAGGATATTATCGGGCTTACTGAGGTAAATAAACTTACCCTTCTTTTATAATTAGAGAATATATAATCAAGCAGTATAAGAATAAGTATAAATACTCAAGAGTATTAAAGAATAGAATTGAACTGCTATCACAGCAGGGCGGCTTAAAAGAAGAATAATTGAACTCAGACTCACATGTGACTGCTTTCACAAAGAGACTCATATAGCTCACCGGTAGGGTCAGGCGCCCAACTTTCCGTAATTGTGAACCCTCTCGCTTAGAATGACCTTCGCAGTAGTCCAGACGCTGATAAGACGTCTGTGACTATTATAGTCGATTCTTCCGCGACATATTCATCTTGGCAAAGCATTTTCACGGTATGCATGTGATTCTTCCTAAAAGCATGATATTTTACTAATATATATATAGTAATGAGAGACGCATATATGTTAATCATAATACTTACTAATGCCTCACGCTTAAGCCCAATAACACTTACTAAGAATGCCTCACTACTAAGCCCTAATAATAAAGATCTGAAAGCATTTCAAAGAATACTCAATCATTTTTTTAACCGTAAGAGAACTAATTGGTTTTTAAATGTAGTTAAGAGTTATACTAGCTTTATGGGAAGTTAAGTATAACCACTTAAGATTGATAAAAGAAACATTTTACGTGTTTATAAATGCACTTATATTGAATCGTGAAAAGAATAATAAGATGGTTTGATAAGCAGACACGATATGATACTACGCAGTAGTCATTTTGTAACGCTTGTAAAAGAGTATTCTCAGGCTTATGTTGTTAACGATAAGTCGTTAGGTTAGTGTAACATCACTCACCTCTCGACATATTACCGGGTTAAGTCGCCTCCGACGCGGGTAGACTCAGCGGTCCGGGACCATGATTCGAGAATACCTACGCTGGTCCGGCGGACCACGCGAGCTACCGAGCTCCAGTGTTAGTGCGGGTTATACCTCACGCGTCCACGTGGGCCACGCGACAACGAGTCCAGACGCCGCCGAGGAGTAGCACCTCGACGCGGTTACGCCACGCGCCCACGTGAAGTGGCTCGGCGCGACCGAGTCCGTGATTAGGCTTGCAGAACGACGACGCGAGCGGTCTGCTTTCATCATTCGCACTAGACAAAACCTATTGCGCTTACCTATCGGTTTTGTTTGTGGATGCGGCACTATGCGCGGTTTCCTCGTTGTTTCACACATATTTGTAAACCGTTTTAAAATGATATGTTCTCATTTAAGTACTTTGCGCTGCCAAAGATACTTAGTACCGCCAGATCGACTCTCCTTCTGGGTCGAGCTTATAAAGAGGCGAGCTCTACCACGAATGCACCAACCGTGGCTTCCGATGGCACATCCCGGTATGGGACGCAGGTACGCCTCGTGGATCGCAGAGCCCGGCACCATTTGCTGGCCGCCGAGCGCGCTCGCGACAAAGTGACAAAAGTGGTATCGCAGCGCTTAATCCTGAAAGTTGTTCACAGACCGCATCTAGTAGAGTTCGATTATCGCGTGGTGCACCACACCAATAATCGTGAGGCTATAGGATATTTAGGATCGTTTCCGCTCTTCTCATTCCGAGATCGTGCTTAGCGTGTTATAGGTCGACCTCTAACGTATTCCTTTCCTCGTAATAGCTATGCCTCCACGTAAGACAACCCGCCCGTAAGGCGGCAAGCGCAGGGAGCCGCAGCAGACACCCGGAGTCACGAGGGCTCGTGCCCGGGCCATACCGCAGACGGCGAGTGGCATGACGCCGCCACCCCAAAGAGAGACCAGCACCCACACCTCCGCCCCACACCGGGCTGAGTTAGGGTACGCGAGACGGCCCAAATTATCAAAGTCAGGCCCGACACGGCGAGAGGTCGGACGCGCGCCCAGCCTAGCCCAGCCGGGCCAGACTCGTGCACCCGAGGCGTATAGTCCGAGACTACGAGATTTCGAAATGCACCGCCAGAGTTTTACTGGTCGAGGCCGGCGATGATCCGCGAGTTCATCCGCTACCTTCGAGGATCATGCGCGGTGATCAAGGCTTCGTGACAGAGTCCGCGACCTTTCTTCAGATCGGCCGCGTGATACCGCAATGATCGGGTTTGATCTACGAGTTATCCCGGAGAGAGCACGCGCCTCAGCCTACTGGGACGAAGTTCTCGAGGCTTTCCTCATCACTTCGCCCACAGTGACGGCGAGGGCGCGGGTCGATAGATTTTTACCGAGGCGCAGAGGACGACCGTGGAATACAATGTCAGCCGGATTCTTCGCCTCGATATGTCCCAAAGACGCGGCGAGATACGAGGATAGCGGCACCGCTATGTCACCGCTAGACGACTATACGGCCGAAGTTCGCGCGCGCTTCTCTTCACCGTACGGATATTACCCAGATGCAGCTCACGCCTCGACGCGGCGAGCGCAGAGGTCGACGAAACGACAGCAGCAGGTTAAGGCCGACGAGGGTCTTCCGTGGCTATCGCGCGCGGCCTCAGCAGTTAGCCAGATTTGCACCACGCCACTCAGAGTACTCCCGCACCGCCCTCGCGACAGACAGAGTATTCGAGGCGCACAGTGGCCCTGTGACTTCGGGATGTCCGCAGTAGCAGATCGCCGATCGACCACCTCGCCAGGCCGACGCAGATCCCACTTCGGAGTCAGGGTACGGAGTTTGTTTCGCCAGGGCCGCAGGTCACTATGCGAGGAACGTCCACCAAGGGCGGCTATGGTAGGGTCACCACGTGTTCTTTCGCCGTCTTCTTCGCCTCCTACGCTTATCGCCCCGAGGCGTGGTACCTACGGGTCACAGGTCGCGCAGGTCGTGGGCTCGTCCAGCCTAGCGGCCCTCGAACCGCATTTATGCTTTGTCCACCGACAGATCAAGAGGTCTCACCGATGTCGCCACGTGTACCTTATCGCTGGCTCACGTGTATGCTGATAGATCCGGTTCTACTGGCCCTATATATCTCCCTCATTGCTAGTAGATAGTGATAGAGCCCGTGTCCATAGACCTTTCTTTCGAGGTAGCTACGCCAGCCGGTGATCTGCAGGTAGCTCTGCGTATATGTGAGCTTGTCCGTGATCATTTACGCCGCCGACTCAAGCCGACTGATAGAGTCGAGATGATCGATTTCGACGTGATTATGGACGGATTGGCTAGCTTCTGCTACGCCAATGTAGACCGCAGAGAGAGTAGCACGGTTCCAGCTCGATGAGCCATTGTCGAGCGAGTGAGCACCAGACGCCGGTGGTAGGTTTATTTCCTACCTCAAGGCTAGAAGACGCGCAGGCGGGCATATCTACCATCTCGCTCGTGTTTGATATCAAGCCGCGTACCAGATTTTCACCGGCCCAGAGTCACGAGCCTCGACGCTGTTTCCTGCATTTACCTCCCGTATCCTCCCGGTAGGAGATCGAGTTTTGTATGGGACAGAAACAGCGATACTCACTTATTTCCATTCCGCCATACGTAACGGCACCGCCGAAATGAGAGTCAAGGACCACCGAGGATTTGGCGAGAAGCGGCTTCATCGCACCTAGTGTTTCTCCCCGGGGCGCCAGATTGTTCGCGGGTTAAGAAGTCGACGACGCACGCTGGTGATCATGTGCACCAACAATGCGTGACCATTAAGAATGTATACCCTCTTCCTGTGATTGATGATTTGTTCGACCGGCAGGGCGAGGTGTTTCTCCAAGATTGATCTACGGCCGCTATCATCAAAAAGTAGTCGAGAGGCGGATGTCCCTAGATCGCATTCCTGACCCGACGCATTGCGAGTTCAGTGGTCATGTCTTTGGTTGACCAATGCTCCACGCAGATTCACGGATTTGATGAACCGAGTGTTCAAACCATTTCGGACACGCTTGTGATAATGTTCATCGATGATATCTCGCTTATTCTCGCCAGAGGTGAGCACGCGAGCATTTGGGCGATCAGGCCGACAGCTTCCAGACTGGCAGCTAGACGCCAAGTTTTCCAAACGTGAGTTTCGTCGACTTCGCATGCGCTGGGCATATTGTTTCGGGCTGATGGCATTCGAGTAGATACGCCAAGATCGAGGCAATGACTGCCTGCACCTACTATCCGGCTGCAGGTTCAGCTCGGGCCTCGCAGATATTATCTGCTTGTGGAGAAGTTTGCTTTCTTCTCGCATCATCGACTAGGCCGACTCGTGGCGCAAGTTTCGCGGATCGATGTCAGGAGTGGTGGTTTACAGCTGCCGAAGAGAGACCGACGACCGCTTCGCTTTACTCTTCCAGGTCCTACGGTTATGTCGCGGTATCGTGACGCGCCGCATCGCCGACGTGTTGACGCAAAGATGGCAGAGTTATAGCATATGCATCCCGACAAATCAAGAAACACGAGAGAACTACCCCACCCATGATTCGAGTCGGCAACCGTGATTCACGCCAAGATCCTGAGGCACTATTTGTACGGGTTCACGTGGATATTTTTACTGCATCACAAGAGCCTCCAAAGATATCTTCACCAGAGGGAGTCGAACTTACGATGCAGACGGTGGTTGAGTTGCTTAAGGATTACGATGTTGATATCCTCGCACTACCGCAAGGCCAACGCCAGGCGTACGCCTTAGTCGTAGTCACGGGGAGCCTATCGACGCGCAGAGAGAAGCGGACATGGTTCGTGATTTGCACCGCCAATGAGCCTCGTGTCCGCTTGATTGATTCCGATAGCAAAGGTTAGAGTTCGTGAGGTTGCCGAGTCTTCCATCGCCGGCGAGCAAGAGGCAACAGCCGAGGATCCACTTTGATTCGACATCGCGATACGCCTCTTCGCAGAGGCGCGGTCCTGAGGTAGCACCACGGGTGCTAAGGTTCGAGGCGTGTCAGTGTGTTCCAGATGTTTCGTGACTTCGCACAGTTCTGGGTTCTCAAAGCACACACTGCTACTTATCCATCCGTGGTCGACCAAGATGTACCACGACCCAGATCTATGTACAGCGGACGGCTTGAAGAGGACGCTGCAGAAGTTCGTGAGCTCAAAGGCCCGTTGTCGCAGTGAAGGCAGAGCACCGTGAGGCCCGGTGGTTTGTTACGCACGATGAGATCCCGACCGAAGCCGAGGTGATCAACACGGACTTCATCACAGGATTACCTCGCACTCGCAGGAGACATGATTCTATATGGGTTATCGCCGACAGTCGACTTAAATCAGCCCACTTTCTTCCCGTCAGACGACTTTTTCTACCGAGGATTACGCTGTACTTTACATCCGAGAGATCGCCGATCGCATGGAGTCCCTACTTCGATCATATCGCATGCAGCGAGCCCGCCACGCGCCAACTCCGAGATCCTTCCGCAGGGCTTAGTGGACGCAGTGAGCTCGAGGCATCGATTTCATCCGCAGACAGACGGACAGCAGAGCGCACTATCCGCACTTCGAGGATATGCCATGAGCCCGTGGTTATCGACTTCAGCAGTTGGGAGGATCATTTGCCTCTAGTTGAGTTCGCAGATAATAATAGCTACCACCCAAAGATTCGACGGCGCCTACGAGGCCTTGTAGGGAGGAAGTGCAGACGCCTATAGGTTGGTTCGATGGGAGCGGCGTGCCGCATGGGACCAGACGGTGTAGCAGTGCCGATAAGGTGCCGTTTATCCGAGAGCGCTTATCGACACCGTAGTCGCATGTGTCGATGCAGATCATCGCCGCCGACATCCGGAGTTCGCAGCTGATGATTGGGTTTTCCTAGCGTCACCCATGGCGGTGTGATGAGATTCGAAGAAGGGAAACTCACCGCTGCGTACATCGGGCCGCTTCAGATTGTCCGCAGGCAGGTTGCCACGAGCTGACCCGCCGTCCGATCCGGAGGCGCAGCATTCGTGTTTCACGATCTATGCCGAGGAGATGTATCGGGATCCATCTAGGTGCATCCGACGACGATGTCCAGTGACCGGCGGTTGTCGATGAGGAGATTCCCATAGCGATAATCGATCGTCGTGTTAGCGCTCCGCGACGACGGACGCGCTTCCACAAAGTCTCGGTGGCGGAACGAGCTCAGGAGGAGATGACGCGGGAAGCCGGCGAGGACATGAGGCGTATATCTCACCTATTCCCACACCTCCGTAATTCACTTTCCTACTTGTAAATTTTCGCTATCGCTTTGCCTAAGTGTTGTTTGCGTCAGATGTGGCTTTTGCAAACCGCTTAAGCATGAAGAATCTTATCGTTAATCGTTTGGGAAGGAACATTCGACGCAATGTTTTAAGTGGGGAGAATGTTATACCCGTGATTTCCGCAGTACGACGTAGTGG
The DNA here is from genome assembly GCA_029844215.1 of Przewalskia tangutica. Taxonomy (NCBI): domain Eukaryota; kingdom Viridiplantae; phylum Streptophyta; class Magnoliopsida; order Solanales; family Solanaceae; genus Przewalskia; species Przewalskia tangutica. The sequence goes on along the minus strand of JAQGDG010000520.1, from coordinate 18,225 downwards.
AATACGCATAAAAAGTCTAGCCTTAAAGATAAGCTCGACGCTGTGCACAACTCACAAAGCTTAATAGTTTTCCGACTAAACGCTTCTACGTCATAGGTAATTTCCGCCATGCCATTTCTTATTTTTGCGGATTTTTCCGAGACGTAAACATTTTGGATCAACGGAGGGCGACACTTGTCACCCTCCAATCGACGGACTCGACACCCGCAATATGGCCGATCGAGCCGCTAACTCGGTCAAGTAGTTGGTAGGATATTTTGTGTGCAAGTCGCCAAGGACACTTGCCCTAATCTTGACCCTACACTTGCCTTGCACTTGTCTTCATCTTGGCCATTGGTCGCCATCCTCGACCTATAAATACCCTCGCGAGATGAAGAGTTCTTCATCCACAAAAGCTTTCCAAGTCTAAAAATCCTTCCCTCTCCCTTTGTAAGCAATTCGTCCAACACCCCTCCCCAAAGCTTACGCCGAGGCTACCCCACCCCCTAGCCCAGCCTAAAACCTACCTCCCTTGGTAGAAAAGCTGCCTTCTAGTATTGTTATAATGCCCAAAATACCCCAGCCCAAATCCCTTTGTACTTAGTGTAAGTCGCAAGAACTTCTAAGGTTTCGAGCTATCTGAGCGCATAAACTTAGAGCTAAACCTGCTCAGCGACTTTTATCTAGGATATTATCGGGCTTACCGAGGTAAATAAACTTACTCCTTCTTTATAATTGTAATATATAATCAAGAAGTATAAGAATAAGTATAAATACTTGTAAGAGTATTAAAGAATAGAATTGAATCATATCACAAGTATAAGGGTTTAAAAGAAGAATAATTGAATCAGACTACATAGGACTGCTTTCACAAGAGACTCATATAGCCACCGCAGGTCAGGCCGCCGACTTTCCGTAATTGTGAACCCTCCGCTTAGAATGACCTTCGCAGTAGCTCCAGACGCTGATAAGACGCTCGTGACTATTATAGTCGATTCTCCGCGCGACATATTCATCTTCGCAAAGCGGTTTTCACGGCGTATGTGATTCTTCCTAAAGCATGATATTTTACAATATATATATAGTAGTAGACGCATATATGTTAACCGAATAATACTTACAGAATGCCTCACGCTTAAGCTCAATAACACTTACTAAGAATGCCTCACGCTTAAGCCCTAATAATAAAGATCCGAAAGCATTTCAAAGAATATCAATCATTTTTAATGTAAGAGAACTAATTGGTTTTTAAACAGTTTAAGAGTTATACTAGTTTTACGGGAAGTTAAGTATAACCACTTAAGATTGATAAAAGAAACAATTTTGTCTACGTGGTTTATACCAGACTTTATATTGAATTGTGAAAAGAATAATAAGATGGTCTGATAAGTAGACATGATATGATACTACGTGGTGCAAGTGTCTTGTAACGCTTGTGTAAAAGAGTATTCACAGGCTTACGTTGTTAACGATAAGTCGTTAGGTTAGTGTAACATCACCACCTCTTGACATATTACCGGGGTTAAGCCGCTCCACGCGGTAGACTCAGCGGTCCGGGACCATGATTCGAGAATACCTACGCTGGTCCGCGGACCCACGCGAGCTACGGAGTTCCGTGTTAGCGTGCGGGTTATACCACGCGCCCACGGGCTACGCGACAACGAGTCCAGACGCCGCCGAGGAGCCACCGACGCGTGGTTACGCCTCACGCGCCCACGCGAGTGGCCGGCGCGACCGAGTTCAGGATTAGGCTTGCAGAATCGATGATGTGGGCGAGTGGCCCTGCTTTCGATCATTCGCACCTCTAGACAAAACCTATTGCGCTACCTATCATGTTGTTTTGTTTGTGATGCGGCACTACGCGCGGCTTCCTGGTCGTTTCACACATATTTGTAAACCGGTTTTAAAATGATATGTTCTCATTTAAGTACTTTACGCTGCATACTTAGAACTTGTAGATCGACCTCCTTCTGGGCCGCTCATGCCGCAGGCAAGCAGTGCTAGATCCGCATCCTTGGGATCTCTTTGCATCGTGTCGTGAGCTCCATCTTCTCCGAGGCTCTACTTTTGTATGATCTCCTGTATTGTAGATAGTTTTGTATACCGTGGTATGGCGGCCCCATCCCGCCATAGTTGTATATTTCCAGAGGTTCAGTAGTCATGATGCACAATGCCTGATGTAATCGCTAAACCTTGTTTATATATATACGAAAGGCGACGCTTGTTCACATAAATCGTCTTATTTTATAAACCGCTTCATGTCTTGTTTTATATTTCCGCTGATTACTGGCGTATGACTACTTGGGTGCCCTTGAAGGCACCGCCACGCCCCTGAACGGGTCGTGACAATAGTCAGGTAGGTTCACAAGTTATAATTACCCCATAACAGTAAGACCGAGCAGAAGGACGATAGTAGTAAATACTTTGGCCTATGTGACAAACCTCAGTGAATAGGGATAAAGTGAGAAGTACTGAGATAAGAGAGAAATTTATTTCGCATCAAGAACGAGAAGTTGTGTGACGACGTGTCGTTACGGACTCTTTTCGGGTCACCAAAGAGTATGAAACGGGCGATGTCGCTAAACGGCCCGCTTACGTGATGTGGTCACGGTGACGCGAGGCCCAAGTCTAGTTAATCGTTGCACGAAGTTCGTGGACGCTGCTCCACCGAACCGTGTCGCGAGGCCGGTAAGAGCCCTAACGGAATGCAAGTAGCATAATGGCTAAGTTGGATAGTAACTCAAGGATTGGAGAACGTAAACAATATTTGAGATTTCAGACGCCAGTACTAAGTAAGTTTAAAGACGAAAGTATGACAAGTAAGTATGTGAAGGAACAAGGGTTAAAAGAACTATAGTGATTATGGTTACGAGTAATGTAGTGGATAAAAAGAATCTCTTTAGGCCATGAGCGAGGATAATTGTGTCGATACACACGCCTTAGGTTCAAAGAACAATCGCCCATAGTGCTCGTGATCAGATGCCATTAGTATTGAGTTTACACCGATTGGTAAACTAAGCTAGGCAGATTATAGATTCATGTCCCAACTAGCTCGGGTGACTAAGTGAGAGACGTAAAAGGGAAGTAACACGGGAACACATCGCTTAGCCGAGTAGTGAGTCCGACCAAGGATTCAGATAGCGTTAGTCCTCGACATGTATCACGACAGGCCATCCCTAGTACGGAAAACGAGCAACCTCTAAGGATCCCGCTTTTAAATATCAGAACCTTCGAAGCCAGTGGAAGGGACCACGATAGAATGTACATTGTTATGTTTACATATGATATGTGCGCTATGTGCGCATCGCTGGTCTTGAGTATCGATTGACAGCATAAGAAAGAGTCCTGCGGCCGAGTTTGTATAGCTTAACAATCGACTAAGAACATCTCGGGACGAATGTTTCTGGGGGAAGAATGTTACACCCCGTAAGTCCGTGACATGTATAAGAGAATGTACGTAAGGAACACAAGACTTGAAATCGGCACGAAAGGAAGAATTGTTTTTCCGACGAAAAATCTTCCGAACGTCTGAAAGGAAAAATGTTCGCTGATGAGAATCGATTCTCAAAATGTATTATTTGAGGATTATGGAATGTATTATCATTATGGAAATTTATTTTTACTTGATTTATCACGCTCAGCCCACCCGAGGAATTTTACATTTTTGGGCCCACGAGGGTTACTGAATTTTACGGATTTAACGGGAGGCGTACGTGGCACCTCTACATGGTCTTGGACGAAAATAGACAAGGGTAATATGGTCATTGACCATGTAGATGAACAAGTCTTCAAAGCTGAGATTATCGACCAAGTCAACTTGTCCATTCGGCTTAATATTTAATTTCCTTCATCCTAGCCATATATACGCTGTAATCTCGATTCTCCATCAGATTATATATACACACTAGATGTAATACCAAGTCTTCAACACTTAGAAAATTTCACAACATTCTTGTTATCGGTAGCGTGCTCTCGTTCAAGGTTTTTCCCACACAAAAATTTTGTAATTTTGGTTCATTATTCACAAGACTTTAACCCAAGGTTCCTAAGGGTATCATAAGGATATCTCAATAGAAAGATCTCGTAAAACTAAGCGCCACGCTAGTCGCAAGGCTAAAACCTAAGTCATTTTCATAGGTTTTGATTGAAATGGAAGAGAAGTTTTTAACTTCTATGGATTCAAATAATGATCGAGCGCAGCGAAAGGAGCTAAGAATTGCAAGGAGCGACTTTGAAACTTGAATTTTATAAGTATTAACAAGGTAACAAACTTGTCGCTTTAGTAATTAAGATTACTTATTGTTGTAGCTACGATATTAGCAAGCACGAGGTATATAGTATGAAGTTTGATGTGTATTGGCTATCGAACACTAATCCAAACTAAAGATGTTTAGCCCTTAAGATTACAATTCAATTTGATTATTAGTTTAGTCGCCGCAGTTGTATAAAGAAGGAAATTGTAGTTGTTGAAGTTGTCTATGACTATATAACATATTAGACCCAAGAACTCGATTGAAAAGAATCGAACTGACTTAGATCGTTATATCGTATCAATGCCCTTATAAGTGTCGGATTGCCTTATATTAATCATGGGGCAGAATTTTACACGACAAGTAGTGTAATCCCCTTTGATTGCTTGTTGTGTCGAGCCTTAAACGTGGCATGTTGGTTATCGCCATCGCCTTGAAAAGGTGGAAAAGTATGTAGAAACAGCGAGGTGTCGCCCGATTTTCCGTGAGAATAAGAGACCAAGCATTTAGTATTATTCTACGCTAAACTAGAAGTCGATAGTCGGTCGCGGCCATTATAGGTTGACAATTCTACGCACCTACGCGATTCGACTTAGCTTGGGGATTTAGCCGAAAAGGTACGTGAATCATCTCCTCTTCTTCAGATGATTCCTTACGGTAAAGTAAGCACGCCCTACTCCTTAAACGATCCACCTCGATTGTACTGATTGCCTAATATAGAAGTTGTTCTATATACTTCCTTGATTGTACTTTGATGTTTAAATCGAAGTTGTTATAATCCATTACCTTAATGAAGTTTGGATTTTCAAAAGTAAAAGTATTTTACTCAAGTACATGTAGTCTTGAAAAGCGAAGTGGTTTCCAAATCTTTCTGCCTTAGTTCCAAAACCTAAAGGTTGTTATAATGACTTTGTGAGTCAAAGGAGTGATTTACTTAATTGATTTAAAAAGAGGAGAAATGACATGATTTAAAGTTAAGAGACTAAGTATTTTGAAAGTTATGTAACTTGATTTCTAAAGTTAAGAGACGCAAGATTTTGAAAGTTATGTAACTTGATTTCTAAAGTATATGATACTTGGTTTTAAAAGTATAAGTCTCTTGGTTATAAAAAGAATGAATTGGTCTAAACCATAAAGGGTTATAACGCTTTACGAAGTTGGTTATAACGGCTTTATGAGGTTAAGAGAGTTGTCTATTTTGACGGATAGGTACGAGTTGCTCTAGGTTGTGTAATTAAGAGTTACTTAGTTCAAAAGCCTTGAAATGAATTTCAAAATGTAGTAACTTATTTGAAAAATAGACATGTCTCGATACTACGTGTTAGTATCTCGGGGTTTTACATAAAAAGGAGTCTTTGAAAAGAATGCACGCACGTAGTACTTCGCTTGCTTAAATGAGATTTTTTCCATTTGTGCCTTGATAGTACTTTGGCTTGTTTAAACGAGAGTTATTCTATTTTCAGCCCTGATAGTACTTTTTGGCTTGTTTAAACGAGAATTATTCTACATGGTGCCTTGATAAGTACTTTGGCTTGCTTAAATAAGGATTTCTCTTGGTATATGTAAAAAGAAGGCATGGTAATCGTCTTCGTATATGTAAAAAGAAAGCATGGTAATTGTCTCATATATGTAAAAGAAGGCATGGTAATTGTCTTGGCTTATGTAAAAAGAAAGGCATGGTATTGTCTTGGCTTATGTAAAAAGAAAGGTACGGTAATTGTCTGATTTGTGTAAAGCGCATGGTATTGTCTTCGTTTGCTTGCATACGGGTTGCTCATATAGACATTCGTGCGTTGTCATATTTTCATATCTCTCGCAGCCCCTCCATAAAGCGGCCGACAACTTGTTTCAAGGATACCATGGGTAGTTCTCACGCGAGTGGTACACACTCACATGCGAGCCAGTGATTTGACTCAAGCGGTTAAATTCCTAATATATATAAGCCACGGATTAGCTATCCGTGACGCGAGATCGTGGTACCGATGACTCATCAGAGGTCCACATGACCCAAGCGGTGGAATAGTCCATCATGGGTGAAATGGTCTCAAGATAGTTGCATTATAACACGTATGTGGTCGACTCGCATCGCACCGCTTCATGTTCAAACAGTAGTAAAGGATTTCATTAACGAAAGGCAGAATGGTGTGTATGACTTAAAGTGGAATGCTTAATCTCATTGTTAAAGGCATAACTTAAAAGATAAAAAGGGATTGCATTACTTCATGATTGCAAGGTTCAGTTGCTCATTAACGTAGATTATATCACGGATCGCCGATGCCGGCGGCGATTCCACGCACGATTGACGCATGGGCGTAAGACCCACGGTTATATTCGAGTAATGACTGAGGGTACGCGGCTCGATTTGACATGATTGTTTATGTATTGCAATCGTAGTTTGTTATCATACATGCCTCCGCTTTATACGTGAATTGTGTGATCTCCTTTACGCATTTCATCGCTTCACATACTGTACATTCGCATCGACTCCTTCGGGCCGCTCATGCCGCAGTTTAGGTACGCAGTCAGCGATCCGCAGTGTAGGACTGCCCGAAGTTTTTGATAGCTCCATCTGCTCGTGAGTTTATCGCTTTGGTATAGATCCTTCAAGCATGGCTTGTACGCTAGGTACGCGGCCTGGTCTCGCCATATTTCAAGATAACTCTGAGGTCTCAGATTCATACGTGGATCGACTCATACAGTAAAGGCTTTTTATTATGATGTTATATGGCAGCCTTGTTTCCGCTTTGCCTTTGCATGTTCAAGCTGGTTTTAAAAAACGAGATGTTATTTAGTTCCGCTGGCACTTATGTCGGTTAGGTATGGCGTTCAGTGGCACCACACGCCCGGGTTCGGGCGTGATGCTTATTTAGTGGAAGCCTACCGACCTATTTTGACTATTCCTTGTGTATATGATCGCTTGGCGGAAGTCTAGTCGGCTAGCCTCGCTTTGTTTGTCGATTAGTCATGGTAAGACACCTCATTTACCGCCTATTCGGGGATATGTTGTAAAAGCAGTGGTCACGAAATTTCGTGATTAATCGATTAAGAACGCATGATCAAGAATGACGCCCAATAGACCTTCACGGTCCGACCCTTCCTGCACTCGCAGACGCTAAGCTTAGTGCACTGCATTAACAATCATACTACTTGCCAAAAACCTATAGTTCGGGCAACAGATAGCTGGTAGATCAACTTATTCGGTGAGCCCTTATGATCACAGAGAAAGTAAACTACTTCCTGATCGCTAAGAGTATTCACTTAGTCATTTGCACATCTTTAATAAAATATTAATTTTTAAATAAAAATAGGTAATTTGAATAAAATACCTAATTAAATAAATATTGTATTTGATCATCTAACACTTAATAAGGACAAATATGAAAGAATAAGGTTAATTCTTTTTTTTATTTTATAAATGGATACTTTTTTATTGAAAATAAAGGCTTAGTGGACATCAGGAGTAGAGATAGCAGCGATCTCGACGCGTCCAATCCGGCTAATTGACTCTGTATTTTATATACACCTTTCGAGTCATTTTTAGTTAGTCTTTTCCATTTTTGTACAAATATGTGTCGCCTTAGGATATATTTTCTTTCTTTGAGTCATATTATTTAAAGTGGCTCATTAAGTAAAAACGAGCAAAACGAGGGCGTAAACAGAGGTTCCAGAGCTCAAAAACGAAAGTCGCGTAACCCGCACGAACAGTAGCCGCGCTACTTCCAACCAGCAGAGTCAGAGCGCCACGGCGCCCAATTTACAGAGACGCAGCGCGAGTTTCGCCGCGCGCCCAGTAGCCGCGCCGAGAAGTGAAAACTGCAAATTGAATGGAATGGGCCAAGGCCTGAAGGAAAACCTGAAAAACGAATTTTAGGCTATAAAAAGCAGCCTTTAGGTCGTAATCAGAGGTTCCAAACCCTTTGCCAATTCACACAACCTCGAGATCAAGATCGAGACCACTTCTTAGTAATTTCTTGCTTTCTTGTTTTGTTTCTTTATAGTTTATGTTGGATATTAGTTTAGTTCTTGTCATGTCTATGGCTAGGAACTAACTTAATCTAGGGATTTCCATGTCAAATCACTTGAAACTTATTCTTATTACTTAATGCATATTTTTGGTTCTTCTTATTATTGTTGAGATTTATTCAATAATTGTTTCAATGTTTGGTAATTAATTGATCACTAATTATCATAATCCATATGATTTCTAATCGGTGTAAAGGGGAGATTGTGAATATGCTACGCTGAATAAACATAGGTTAAATCGTGACTAAAGTACTCCGATACTGCGTAATATTAATAGGTTATCGCTCTTAATCCTCTTTTTATAGTCAATCTTATCACCTAAAGGTGTAAGAGTTCTATATCAAGCCGAGTGTTTATATTACCCAACAAAGAGTATAAAACGCACTTAGTTAACTCCGCTATCTCAAAATAGAGTTAACCATAATTAATTACATTAACAAGTAAGACGAATGATAGTCGAGAGATTTGGAAGTCCTATTTCCACCATAACCTAATTAAAACAAAGTAGTCTAGTTAGCATTCTTAATTATAGTTATAAACAATTTATCAATCATCTGCTACCAAATAGATACCATAGAATAGAATTTGAGAATTGAACACTAATCCTCGAGGATCTATAACTCGCCTTTCTAGACTATATTACTTGTCACTTACATCGCACTTATGCTAGTGTGTGCATAAATCGCGCGATCAAGTTTTTGGCGCCTGCGGATTGGCGTAGTTCAATATCAATTTTATCTATTCTTAATTTCTAATTTGGTTTTTATTTTTTATTTATTACTATATTTTTCTTATTCGTGAAACCAGTGCGCCGTGATCCGTTTGTTGGTTTTGATTCATCTCAGGGATCTTGAAAACATGGATTACTATTATCAATAAGGTAATCCCCCGGCCCCACAATAAGAGCAGGATGGGTTACGAGCAGCCATACTCAGGTTAACTAGGCACCAAACTCAGTTCATCGACGAAACGATAGTGTTCTTAAAGAATTTTGAAACACAACAGACAACTCGCGGCATACGAGCAAACAGAATGCAAGGAAGCACTCGCATATATCGAGGAAATATAAAAGAGTAATGTCAAAGCATTGACCAAAAATGCCGAATCGCGGAAGCAGAAGTCGAAGAGGCAGCTGCCGCGACACCACCGAAAGCAAAGCACGCGTTTAAGATTCTCGACAACAGTAGCTTTAGGCGCCACGGGCCAATCTCGTGGCCGCGACGCCAGAGCCCGTGGTTAAATAAGGCCGAAGTCAAATAAGGCCGAAGTCATGCGAACGCACCCCGTGTGAAGATACCGCACTCTGTGAGGCTAAAAACAAGTGCTCGACAAACAATTCTCTAAATCATGGAAATTCTCAAACAATCGCAACTCAATATCCCGCTGGTCAAGACTGAGCACGCCAAGTTATGTAAAGTTCATATGATATTCTTAGCAAAAAGATGAGGATAGATGACTATGAAACAGTTGATGTCGATCAAGAACGCAGCGCCATCCTACAGAAAACTACCTCGTAAATTAAAAGATCCCCGAGCCTTCACCATCCCATGCACTATTGGAAAGTTTGAGTGTCGTGGCGCGCTGCGGTGATCCTGGGAAGGCATAAATTTGACGCCTCTACCTAGTTTTTGCAAACTCGAAACTGGAGAAGTCAAACCTACAAACATCACTTTCAGCTAGTCGACCGCCTCCATAGTCCACCCTGTATGAGTTATCGAGGACGTGTTGGTAAAGGTGAAGTTCATTTTTCCGCTGATTTCGGCCATCTTAGACATAAGAGATAACGACATAATCCCCATCATACTGACAGACTCTTCCAGCCATGATGTGCTCTCATCGATGTTCACAAAGCGGAGTCAAACTTTGGGTGTAAGAAGAGAGTGATTTTCAATGTTTTTCGGCAAAGAACCTTCCTGATTTAAGTGACAACTGCTCGGCCATCGACATAATCAAGATGCAAAGGTCGGTAAAGCGGTTCTAAACGACGATACACTCGCCAAGATCACTCGATCGGGACGATAAGAAATGAAACGACCCTGGCTTCACGGAATATGCAAATCGATGAATTTCACGAGAAACGTGGATAAGCAAGAGATACGTAAGAGCTTAAGCAGATGCCAGAGAGATCGCACCATCCACAGTAGTGCTCCAGAGTTAGAGTTAAAAATTCTACCCGATCATTTACATAAGCACTAATATCTAGCGAAGATCAACTTTACCGCTGATCATCTCGCCATCTATCCACAAGAGAGATCGAGAGTTCCGAGAGTAATCGGTGGCTCATGTCAGTGCTATCAGCGACATTAGCATATAGCGATAAGTCCGCCAACGTAATGCATAAGATCCGCTTCAGACGAGGAGAGTACACCTCCATCGAGAACGTATGAGACTAAACCCAAACACGAAAGAGGTAGCCGTAAAAGAAATCATGAAACGTGGCTCGATGTCGGAGTAATTTATCCTATCCGACAAACGTACGGGTGAGTCCAAGATGCGGTGCCCAAAAAGGGTGGTAATGACAAGAGTGACCAACTAAAGGAACGAGCTCATTCCTCTGAACACCATCGGGCGGAGAATCCGCATCGATCATCGTAGTCAACAAGGCGACTTAAAAGACCACTTCCCCGTCATTTCTGCATCGACGCCGATGGACTTGCGGCACAACTACCATCGCTGATGGTTACTCAGTATCATCGATTGCGATAGCACTGTAATATCGTGAAAGACAACATTCACCGCCTTTTGGTACATTTGCATTCGTAGGATATCATTTGGGCTTTGCAACGACCGCACCTTTCGTATGTATGATGGCAATTTTCTCGCATGGTGGAAAGTACCATGTAGATCTTCACGGATGATTTCTTCGGGCCTCGCTCGACGCAGTGTTCGAGGCACTCGGAAGCAGTTAAAACGATGCAAGAATCCAACTCACGAATCGAGAAATGTCACTTCACGGTAAAAGAGGATTGTCCTCGGGACACAAAATATCCAACCAAGGTATCGAGGTGGACAAAGCAAAGATTTCGAATCGAAAATCTACCACCTCCGTGATCAACGTGCGGGTCGGTTTTCGCATACCGCTTTTATGGGTTAATCATCAAGATTTCTCAAAAGTCTCAAAGCCTCTTTCCACCTCACTAATGACTTGGGGTTGCTTGAATTCAATAAGGAATGCATTTGATCAAGCCGTAGACACTCGCGAGTAAGCTTATCTCGGGCAGCCATAGTCATTGCACCAAACCCTGGAGCTCTCCTATTTGAACTAACGCCAACGACGGCGTTGATTACGCAGAAATGGCAAGTAGCCGGTCGCCAGCGAGAATCGTGATAAGGGGTATTTAGATCCATTTACTATGCTAGTAAAACTTCAATGACGCCAAGCAGCTAAATCAGCGCGACACTACGTAAAAAAAAAGAATCGCTAGTGGCCAAGTACGATTTGAGAAATTCGTGCCATACTGATTGGGAATAAGCGTGATAGTATACACCGACCACTCTTCCATAAAGTATTTGACTTACAAAGTTAAGTGATGCAAAACCTCGCCTCTCATCCGACTCGGGTCCTCGCGCACTACAAGAATTCGACGTGAGATCTTCAGGACAAGAAAGGACAAGAGAACTACCAGCGCTATATCACTTGTCAAGGTTACTCAGAACACCGAGAGCCGTAATACCGGGCGATGCGGCAGATAAAAACGATCACTCTCCGTGACGAGCAATTGTTTCAAAGTGCTGGCTTTGCTACTCGTATAGTCGATTTTGTTAATTTTCGGCGCCAAGCGTAATAATTTCAGGATTGACAAGACAAAGCAAGTTAGAAGAGGTTTTACTCCAAGTAAAACACCGCTACGCGAGGAGCCGATGTTATACAAACATCCGTGGGCCGATCAAGTCATCAAAGGGCGTATGTATACCAGAGAGTGAGATGCACCAGATTCTCACTCATCATCACACCCTACAACAGTGGCGGACACTTTGGGGCATCAAGAATAATGCAAGAAGGTATCGCAGCTGGTTCTATCGCCAACACTTTTTAAGCGATGCCCACGGCCAGGTTGCAAGCGGATCATTGCCATTAAAGAACAGTGGAACATATCAAGACGAAATGAAATGTCTTCGCACGGGATATCGAAGTAGAATTATTTGACAAGTATGGGGATCGACTTCTACGGGGTCCATTCCCGCTGCCCTGAAATCGCGACATTCTTCCGCAGCGGATTATGTGGTCCAAACGGGCATATGCTAGTGAGCTACTACAAAAATGCAACGATAAGTTAGCATCGCTCAAAGATTCCTCCCAAAAGCAATATATTCACAAGGTTTGCATCTCTGTAGCCACCATCACTGGATGGGCGAAGTCACTTTAACGCGAAGGTTAGCCTTAAATCACATCGCTTTCTCGACATGAAAAGCCCATTTAGTCGCACCACACTTCCATATCACCCTCGCTTAACGGGCGCGTAAGTTGTCAAACGCAGTAAAGTAGCATATTAGAAAAGACTGCGGATGGCTCAAATGTAAGGATTGGTCTATCAAAACCGACGACGCATCGCTGGCATGGCAGCACGCAAAGATTCAAAACCCCAACTTGGGAATGTCACCATATAAGCTTAGTTTTTGGTAAAGCATGTCATTTGCCAATAGAGTCGGAAATACGTGAGCTTATTGGCAAACGAGGAAGTCGATACCACGGGATGGGCAAGGCAAATAGGCGTATCAGGTCGCTAAGGAAATCGAGCGGTAAGTCCGATTTAATTCGCATTAATAACGCCTGGGCGAATGCAAAGATCTACATGCTTTAACGAACTAGTATTGTCAATGACCCGATTCCGGCCCGTGACTCGCGCCTTACCCTCGGCACCCTAAAGTGATACATGTAACACTCGCAGTAATCACAACACATAAACGATACAAGACATATTAGTTATTGCGAAAATAATATGAAACAATAACTGAGAAAAACTTGCCTTTCTAAGATATAGTATAACAATAACACTTTTTCAATACTTAATGCTTTAATCCTTTTTACAAACCCCGCCACAAATAAAAGCATTTACGCTACGCACTTAAGAAATGATATTTAACAACAATGGCGTGACAGGTTCCCGCTTATACCCCCTCTCGGCAATGTAAACACCTACAACAACAGTGACTATACCAACGATAAGCCTCCTCGAGAAACGGCGAGCTTTCCCAAACGCTGAATCACCGTGATCCGAGATCAACGATCGGTGCGCACTTTTGCACTCGCGGAAAGATTTAACGCTGTACTGGCCGAGGTCAAGCATAACAAAAATTCAAGTATGTGAAATCAAAATAAATACCGTAAATGTAAAATCATGCGAGTCTATACAAAGCAAGTGAGACATGTGATGAGCAACCAAACTACGCTTCATGGCACAAATACAAATATGTCAAGTCGTGGACTCACGCCTCAAGTCATCACTGACTTAACAACGGGTCTCACGCTTCTATTAACATCACACTCGTGTCCCGTGGAGCACATTCTCACTCGGGCCGGCACGGCATTTATGATAATAAAGCACCAAGGAACACACACGAACACCGTGTGTCCCACCTCGCTGCGGTTATAATAAAATCAGACGGTAAAGACGGGCGTTTAGCCGACTACTTAAAATCCACGCACAACAAGCGTTCATAAATCAGATTACGAGATCTGTCTGCATCTCGTTACATGATCAAAGCCGCCACTCGCTCTGCAGATCTAACAATACCGTGCGCATCTAGTCCCCGAACTTCCCCGCGAGCCTCCGCATAGGCCAATCCGACGGCCCCGCATGGTGGCGGCAACCCCGCGACGTAGGGTGGGGCTTACTCCCTGGCAGCTGCTCCCGATTCTCGGCCGTCCGCGACGGCCACAGCGACCGTGATGCACCACAAGGGCCGTGATCTCACCGAACTCCCGCAGCCCGCATAAAGCGCCGGGACCCGCAGCATGCAGTGTAGTCTCCCGGACCATAGTCCATCGACCACCGAAGTCTACCTCGCAGACGAGGCAGCCACTCCTAATCATTCCCAAGAGACGAGCTGACAGATAATACTATCAACAAATTTTTTATCGTTAAACAACATAAAGCACAACAAAGGAAAACCCCTTTACACAAACATCACAAGATACCATAACACACGAAAGCACACGAAGACCTAACATGTTTCACTTATCAAATCATCAAATGCTAGTATTACAATGCGTTATCACAAAACCAATACAATCAAGTTATTCACACAAGCGTCACACTTTTCTACTATATGATTAACAAAGATCTAGCGTTTTTATCCCTGTAAAATACTTCGTATTATTAACTCTTTTCAAAGCATATCGCATTTCATAAAAGTCAATACACAATCTTTCCGTAGTATATTTAAAATGTGAGTGATTTATCTAAGGCAAATCAAAACACTTCTCTTTCAGAAACTCAAGTAACAACATTATTTTCCAAACGCCCAAGTCATTTCTAATTTCAAATGTTCATGTTTTTATTTAGAAAGGTATATTTCAGAGTTCACGCTTATTCATTTAAGAATATAATTCTCTTTAAACCATCTAAGAAAACATAAGTCTATACGCGTAGTAGATATTCTTGTTTATAACAATCATTACTGCGTTAACGGCGATCTAGGAAATATCATTTTGTTTCTATCTTAAATTTTCATGCAGACGGAAAGTTTTAACGTTTTATTAATACTTCATTAATCAAAACATTTCCCTTTATTAACGCCGGCAAAGGGTTTGTCGATACACATTCTCGATTCAAATCAAGAAAACATTATCCCTTTTAAAAATCATACCTCATTATCACTAACGAGGTTTCCTCGCACAAAATTCATATAATTCATTTAAGTTTAAGTCTCTTTATCTTACAAAGATCAAGTCTCTTAACTTCTAAAATAATTAAAACATCTGCTTTATCTTTCTTAAGCCGTTATACCTAACTTCCCATAAAGCCTAGTATAACTCTTAAGCTTTTAAAACCAAGTATTACTTCCTTTTAAAACAAACAAGCTTAATTTCTCAACTACTTCAAGATTATTATTATTCGGCTTAAGTCAAAAGAGCATCATTGCCGCATAACTATGTTCAATTAACATAATGCACGCCTACCGTACTATAGCAGTTATAGGCCACATATTTCATGCTAGAAGAGATAGGAAGAGGTTCACATACTCATGACGATTATCGACTATTAGCAAATCGCCTCCATCTCGGGCTAGTAACCCGCTAAATTTGGTCCACCTTCCTCAAGAAATCTACGCCACTAGCAGAACATTCAACCTGATTTACAGTGTTGCCAATAAGTCTATCAAAGTCTAGACTACTCTGTAGAATAAATCTGTGATACAAAGATCCTGCACGGAAATCAAGTGCACTCTCCCTCACCGTAACAAAACTGTTGACAAGTCTCATCGTGAATACGCCTCCCACGTAATTGCAGCATCATGGGCCAGCTTCTTCAAAGCTTAAGTCCAAGTGACATCGCTTACACAACACTAAGTCTCGCTTCTATATATAGTATACTTCCAACTATATATTCTCTAACAACATGTAATTTCCAATTACAATAGTGTGACAAAGATAATTACTCGATAAGCCCATAATTATCCAAGCAGTAGACGCTCGATCTCTAGCAATGCTTTCTAGCCTCCAACTCTCGAAAGGCCCAACCCGCTCTAAACCAATCCCTTAGAAGTTCTAACCAACTTCTACACAATACTCCAACCCGACTACGGAGATTTTCCTAAGGTTTCGGTTTAGACTCGGGACTCGAAGTATATCTAGTATTTCCAAGCTTTTCAGATAGTATAACTTTAGAATCACAACATGCGCATACCGCTACAGGTAATTGGGCATTATAACAATACTTTCGAGAGTATTTCTACCAAGATGTGGGGCTGTGATAATAATGAGTAACAACTGAAGTTATGCAGTTACCCCACTCATTGGCCACACTACACAGGGAGTGTGTGAGGGCTACTCCGCTGCCGCGTGGAGGGAGGCCTTCCCGCCAAGACACTACACTCAAGTGTGAGGAAGAAGCTTTCAAGACTTCAGAGGATTTTTCGACGAAGTTGTTTCATCAGCGGAGTGGTATTTATAAAGCTTCAAGCTGACGGCCAACCAAGTGGCCAAGATAAGGCTAAGTGCAAGGCAAAGTAAACAGTAGAGTCAAGATTGGTGCGCTCAGACATTCTAGCCAATCCTTGCACACAAAAATATCCTTACCAACTACTAACAAAATAAATGCCAATCAATTGGCCCACTCCACCGCCCAATAATGCTCTTTCCAATGAGTGACGCATGCCACGCCTCTCGGCTGGGTCCAAAATGTTTCGCCTCTCTAAAAAATCCGCAAAAATTAAAAAGACATAGCCGAATTTTCCCCTACGAAGTCGTGGAAAACGCTTGCTTCGCCGAAAAAAACCACTCTAACCGGTGTCATGGCATCAATAAATAAAATTCCTGGCCAAGCCTATTTAAAAGTTTCCAAATTTTCTAATGACGCCCCATGCATACATACTGAAATACTTGGTATAACAAGATATGGTACGATAAGACGCCGATCCCGAAAGACATCCAAAGAGACAACAAGTGCTTTTATTCAACTCAAGGCGTTACAGGTCGTTTCAGCAAGCTCAATCAAGGCTGTCGTCGACCATACATCGTGGTGTAAGAGTATTCCCTATGGTGCGGGGCCAGCCAAGTAAAAGTGGAGCAGAGTGAGCCCCTTCAAGCGTAAATCTGACAGCAGTGGTAAAACCCTATTTGATCAATGAAACAGTATTATATGGTACTTAGTAACCCATCTCACTCTAACACATAAAGTGAACTGCTATTCCCGCTAAAAGACGTTAAAAGACAACGCGCTACTTCGGGAGCAAGCAACCCAAGCGTTATTTTTATTCAATTTAATGCAATTTAGTTTTTACTTTCAGAAACGCCTCTACCTGGAGGGTATTGTTTATATGTCAGGATGACAAAGTGCAGGCCAAAATTTGGGAGTGACTGGAATCAAAAGAAATCAAAAGAAAATCAAGCCAGTTGGGCCGCGGCCGATAATGGGGCCAGCAGGTCGCGCGCCCAAAAGTCCAGTGACAACAGCAGGTTTCAGCCAAGCGCTAGTAATCGAGCGTCTCCCACTAGGCGAAAGCGTCGCAGGGTCGCTAGGAAAGTCCAGCCATGGCCAAGGCTTGGGGCTGGCTGTAATACCAAGGCCACGACGGTAATTTTAAAAAATAATCAAATTTAATTTCAAGCTCCTAATCCGATTTTCTCTTTCTCCAAATCAAAATCCAAAGTCCTTCCACTGCACTTTGATTCCTCGCGACATTATCCGCTTACGACATTAGCTACCGCCACCACTCTTTAAAACCAAGTTTGTAAGTTTGTCCCTGCTTTTTATTTTATCCTTTTTTTAGTCTCTGCACACATCGGGGACAATGTGTGATTTAAAGTTCGTAAGTGTCTTATTTGTCTTATTGTTTTTTGAAGTCTTTTTTGGATTTATTTTGCCAAGTATTTTTAGTCGGCGTTTTTTCTTTAAAGATCATGCACGCCATAGCCAATGAATCACCTAGCTTAAGTAAGTGCTCAATAATGTAATGGAATTAAGCAACCATCTAACACACTTAGGTTAAATATGCCAAAAATTCATACAAAATCGCATTATTTGGGAATCTTCGCTTGACTTCAGGCATTGTTTGGCGACAAACCTACGTGTATGCTTGTTTGCTATTTTAGGCTAAATAGTTGTGATACGCATGTTGGGGTGAGATTTCGCACTCCATTCTTTCGTTAGCCCTTTTCTACCACTTCTTTTGTCTATCCCCTACATTCAAAATATCCCTAATCAGCCCCTTTGGAGCCTAACAATTAGACTTTTCTTTTTCGACACTTATAATTTCTACACTTGTGCCATGTTGAAAAATTCTAAGTGATTGGAATAGAAAGTGTTAA
>JAQGDG010000519.1:0-123775 GCA_029844215.1 Przewalskia tangutica | reverse complement strand
TCTTGTTGATTGATAAGTAAACATGCTAGGATCTCTCACGATGTGTTAGTATCTTGTGATGTTGTGTAAAGGAGTTTCCTTTGTTTGTGCTTATGTTTGTACTTAACGATAAAGGCTGTTGTATTAGTATTTTACATCAGCTCGTCTCTTGAGAATGATTCCGAGAGTTAAAGCCCTCCGATGCGGGGTGAGACTCCCGGGCCGGGTCGATGGACCTATGATTGAAGAAATACACACCATCATGCAGGTCGAGGGCCTATGCTTGGAGCTCACGAGAGTTCGAGGTCGTAGTGTCGTCGGCTTTATGGGCATGCGGTCCCGTGTAGCCCATGCGGACTTTCGCGAAGTCGGGGAGCGATCTTGAGGAAGTAACTACCCTCGATGCGGGAATACCTGCATGCGGGCGATGAGATTGGCCTATGCGGGTGCGCAGAGTTCGAGGGGTTAGGCAGCGTACATTAAATCACTGCGGGCAGACCGGTGGCGGCTTTGATCATGTGGCGGTCTAGACGGATCTTATGATCTGATTACGGCGCGGCCCTGTTAGTGCGTAATGGGTTTTTAGTAGTCGGTATGCATACATTGTACTTACCAAATCTGGTTTTATTATGACCACGGTGGGACTGAGGTGTTCGCCAATGTGTTCCTTGGTAACTTTATATCATAGACTGCCGTGCAATGAGAAGGTATTCCGCGGGCATGATTGATGTTGTGGGCACGAGACCCACGTTGTTATACGTGAGTGATGACTTGAGGCGTGAGTCACGACGACATGGCTTGCTTTGTTGTATGGCGTAGTTTGGTTATCATCGTCTCTGCTTTACATATGACGCTATGATTTCACTTACTGATATGTATTTTCAGTTTCATATGCTCGGTTTTCTGTTATGCTTGACCTCCTTGGGGATGCGTTACATCACACCCGCGAGTAAGAGTACACGCGATCGTTGATCCTACGCTTTTAGGAGTCACGATTCGGCCTTGGGAAGCTCCGTTTTCTCAGGAGGCTTGTCTTAGTATAGTCCACTGTTATTTGTAGGTGCTTACATTCGGGGTATGGCGGGGCCACATGTCCGTCGTTGTTGTCATATCATTCGTAGAAGTGCTAATCTTGTTGTGGCGAGGTTTGTAAAAAGTTAAGCTGTTCATGTTGAAAAAGTTGCTATTTATATATATCTTGAAGGTGCTTAGTTTTTGTTAGCTTTGTCTTCTTATTTCACTGTCTTATTACACTGGTTTCATGTATTGTCTTTATGTTCCGCTGATTTCTCTGATGTATGTCTACTTGGGTGCCCGGGGTAAGGCACCAGTCACGGGCCCGGGTTCGGGTCGTGACAAAAGTGGTATCAGAGCAGTTAATCCTCGGAAAGTGTCTGGGCCGTATCCGATGAAGTCTTGATTATCGGCGTGTTGTACACCAATAATCGGGGAGGCTATAGGGTATTTAGGATTAGTTTCCTATTCTTCTCACTCTGAGATTGTGCCTTAGAGGCATGTTGTAAGTTGGACCTCGGCGTATTTCTTTCCTGGGTTATGCCTCGCGTGAGCAGCAACCGGGCCCGGGAGGGCAAGCGGCGGAGGCTGAGTAGAGTTCGAGAGGGTTACGAGAACGCAGGCCCGATCATCACACGAGTTAGGTGCTTCGTTCGAGGATTTCTGCGACATCGCTGCCGAGTAAAGTTTAACTGGCGTGGCGATTCCTCACTGCGGCCATGATATTTGAACCTTCGGTTCCGACACGGAGCAGAGAATATGGATTGCAAAGGCGACCTGTTATTAGCTAGATTTGGCTACGGAAGAATATACCGATGTACGCGAGTCTTGAGGACTATCTAAAAGAGGTTGTGCAAGTAATTCTTGATTGGGCTTGAGCATGGCACGTATGCGGGCTTATGCGCGCGGCAGAAAGCGTGAGATCGACGGGTTGCGAAGGGCGAGGAGGGCGAAGCGGCAAGGTCCTTTGGTAACTTTGAGGCAAGTCGCCTCGCGGCGAGATTTGATATGCCGCATCCGCGATGCAGTGGTGCTTCCACGGATTTGGGGCGTTCGGGGTATCACGAGTTGGCCAGAACTCCAGGGCTTCCGGTCAGCCGTTTGTGACGTCATCGGGGAATGTCGTCTTTAGTTCGTCTTGTTGTACTATGACCGTCAGTGCGATGTCGAAAGAGTGTCTGGTAGGAGGACTTAGCCTTGAGGATCGGTGGGTAGTTCGTCATCTTCCTTAGCCATCGCCTGCGAGGCAGGTTTGATTTGAGCGACTAAGGGAGTGAAGCGATGGATATAGATATATCTTTAACCCTCAGAGATCGGTATGTGTGATAAGGTGAGTATACCTTAAGTGCTATGTTACGATAGCATTGTGTTAGTCGTGATTAGATCTGGTTGTTTAGCAAGGTAAGATTTTGGGGATAGAGAAGGTGTGAGCCTTAGAGCTTTGCGTAGAGACCTTAGAGGTGAGGCCGTCTAGAGAAAGGTGTAGTGTTATGTTTGACCACTTATCCGGAGTGCATAGTGCAGCGTGAGTTATGTTTGGGATAGGTCACTGGTAGTGTGGAATGAAGGGTAGTTGAGCTAAGAAAACCCGTAGGTTTTGAGCGTGATTGTGAGATTGTTAGAATGGGAGCTAGTATT
Organism: Przewalskia tangutica; assembly: GCA_029844215.1. Classification (NCBI taxonomy): domain Eukaryota; kingdom Viridiplantae; phylum Streptophyta; class Magnoliopsida; order Solanales; family Solanaceae; genus Przewalskia; species Przewalskia tangutica. Next base: position 121,144 of record JAQGDG010000519.1, on the reverse strand, counting down.
GTGCGTTAGGGTCGGGTTGAGAGCCACGTTGCGGGTCAACCAGCGGCGTGTTTGGTGGTGGGGTCAGGTTGTGGTGGTCGCGCTTGTGTTAGGGTTGTGAGGGTGTTAGGCCCAAGTTTAGTTAACAGGCGTGCAGCGTTCGTGGATGCGTTCGACCGATGGTCGGGCCAATAGGGCAGCCATCGTGTCTTTCCGATCGGGGCCGTTTGCTGTGATGATGTTAGGTCGAGAAAGGTTGAAAAGGCTGCGGGGTGCCTACGCCGCCTTATGTCGACGGTGGAGCCGGTAGAAATTTGTTGTTGTTTACGGAAGTTTTGCCAAGCATGTGTTAAGAACTGGTGAGTCTCGAGAATCGCGTTCGCCTCGGGCGGTGTTTGGATTTGGGGATAGTTGTAGGGATTGTTGTCTCTGTGGAGAGTAGTGTTTAAGCTACCATTTGGTGTTCGGATGTCGCCTTTTGAGGCCTTGTAGAGGCGGATGTGTAAGTTGCCGGTCGAGTGGTTCGATGTTAGCGAGTTGACGGTTGGTTCGAGGATTGTTCAGCGACCGTGGTTAGTGAGAAGCTTGTCTAGAAAAGTTACGCGGCTCGGAGAAATCGTCGCGGATGTCGGCGGCGCTTAGAGTTGAGGTTGTCGGTCTTCTTGAAAGTACCACCGGTTGGGTGTGGCGAGCTTTGGAAGGCAGAGGAACTTAGCGAGTTACTTTGGGCCTTTGAGTCCATGTGAAGAATAGGCGGGTTGCACATATGTTAGCTTTGCGTCAGGCTTAGGAGGCGGTATGTCCGATCTTCGTATTGTTATGATCGGGAAAGTATCGGAGATCCGTCCAGTGTTCGATTAATGATGACCACGTTAGAGATAGTAACCCGAGTTTTGAAAGCTGAGCGATGTCGAAATGTGGTAAAGTTCGAGTGTCACGACGACCTCGGGGATCGCATGAGTCGTACCATTTGTTGGGTCGGGTGACACTAGAACCTCGCGGCAAAGTGACAAAAGTGGTATCGGGAAGAAGCGAGCATGTATGGCGAGCATAGATGTGATCATTTCTTTTGTAAAGAAAAGGTGCGAAGGAAGTATATTTTAGACCCCGGTGAGGAGTGTTTTGTGGTGATGAGTAGAGGTGTTTCCTCGTGGACTTTGATGTAAGTATTTACGCAGTCTACGTGGCGGTGTGGCGGGATTGTTCTCGTAAGTATAGTAGTGAAGACTATCTTGGCGTTGTTTTGAGACTTAGAAGGAACATTAAGGACGAATGTTTCTAAGGAAGAGAGAATGTTATACCGTATTTTGAGTATATGCGTGGGGCGTGCGTAGAAAATTTGAAACTTATACTTAGGCTTGGCGAATTAATTTTTGTTCCTGACACGTTTAAGTCGTTTTTGAAAGCGTTTTCTGACTTCGTAGGGAATTTCCGGTATGTCATTTTTAATTTTGCGGATTTTTAGAGAGCGAAACATTTTGGACCAGCGGGAGGCGACCCTTGGCACGCTCGATTGGTGGACTTAAAGCGTCCATTGGGGCCGATTTGGGCTAACTGCTGCGTTTTGGTGCCTTGGCTAAAGTCGAGGTTGGTAGGATATTTGTGTGTAGTAAATCCTGGCCTACACTCGCCTAACACTTGGTTTAATCTTGGCGTTGGTTGGCCTTCTTGACCTATAAATACCGCTGGCTGAAGACTTCTTCGTCAAAAAAAATCTCTAAGTCTTGAGAGCTCCCCTCCATTCGTGAGGCCCCTTGGCCCGAGAGTAGCGCCCCACTAGTAGCGTGGCCGTGAGGTACCCACTGTGGTTGCTTTGCTATAATACCCCTTTGTGGTGTAGAAATACTCTCAAAGTATTGTTATAATGCCCAAATTACCTTAGTAGTATACCTTGTTGTATTCTAAGGTTATACCTATCTGAAAATGCCGAGAAATACTATTATACTTAGTCAGTCACAAAACCGAAACCCTAGGAAAATCTCCATAGTCAGTTGGAGTATTGTGTAGAAGTTGGTTAGAAGCTTCTAAGGGTGGTTTAGAAGCGGGTTGGGCGCTCGGAGTTGGAGCTAAGCGATTGCCGGGATCGACTTTAACTAGGATAATTATGGGCTTATCGAGGTAAATATCTTGTCCTCTATTGTAATTGGAAATTACATATTGTTAGAATATATAGTTGAAGTATACTATATATAGTCTTGAAACGTAGTTATCGGCAATGTCTTTTGACTTAAGCTGAATAATACTTACGACAATGTCTTGCGACTTAAGCACGAATTTAAAGAAGAATCTTGAATCGTAATTGCTTAGGGTGTATTACGGTGGACTTGTGTAGTAGTAAGTGGGTAGAATTGTGCAGTTGGGGTTAGGCGTATAACCCCTGGTTGGCTTGGTGGCGGCCTCGATAGAAGAGGAGATTTCTGTTGTTGGGGAGAGGAAAATCTTCGAATTTTAGGTAGAATGTTCTCGATGAGATCTAAATGTTAATAAAGCGCCTTGTGGCCTTATAGTTTGAAGTACTACGTGTGGCGCGATCTACGGCTTAAGGAGTAGCCGAAGCGGTTGGAAGTACTTGGGCGTTTTGCTATTAGTCGATACTCGTCGCGAGGTATGTGAACCTCTTCCATCTCTTCTAGCATGATATGTGTGAACTATGTAGTGCAGTGAGCGTCACATGTGCTAAATGTATTTGATTGGTTTAAAACATAAAGTGTTATATGACTTTATGGGAAGTTGGTTATAACGACTTTATGTTGGTAGAAAATACTTGTGGTTTTAAAAGGTAAGCCGATTTGAACTATAAGCGGCGTGTTATGTGTTAATAAAGAACTTGAAGTATTTCAAAGATTTTGAATCATTTCGAAGAAGTAATACTTGATTTGTTTTGAAAACTTAAGAGTTATGCTAGCTTTATGGAAAGTTAGGTATAACGTCTTAAGAATGTTTCTTGATTTTGGAAATCGAATGTGTATCGACAAACCCGCTGCGGCGTTTATAAGAGGAAATGTTTTTAATAATTAAGTATTATTAAAACGGTAGAAACTTCCATCTGCATAGAAGCTAAGATGAGACAAAATGATATTTCCTAGATCATTCTAACGTAATAAGATTGTTATAAACAAGAATATCCTACTCATATAAGACTTATGTTTCTCGAGATAGTTTAAAGGAGAATTATATTCTTAAATGAATAAGACTATGAACTCTGAAACCTTTCTAAAATGAGAAACTTGAACATTGGAAATTAGGCAAACTTGATCATTGGAAAAGAATGTTGCTACTTGATTTTACAAAAGAAGTAATTGATTTACTTTAAAAGATAGTCACTCTATTTTATACTACTGTATTGTGTGACATTGTGAAAGCGTATCTTTTAAAGAGTTAATGTATGAAGTACTTTGGGGATAAAACCAGAACTTGTTGGCATATAGTAGAAAGTACCTTGTGTGTATAACTTGATTGTGTCGGTTTGTGATAGCACAGTAATACTTTCTTGTTGATTGATAAGTAAACATGCTAGGATGCTACGTGTGTTAGTATCTTGTGATGTTGTGTAAAGGGTTTCCTTTGTTGTGCTTATGTTACTTAACGATAAGCTGTTGTATTAGTATTTTACATCACTCATCTCTTGAGATGATTAGGGTTAGTGCCTCGATGCGGGGTAGACTTCGGCGGTCGATGGACCTATGATTGAGAATACCTGTGCGCAGTCCCGGGGGCCTATGCGAACTACGAGTTCGAGTTAGTGTCGTCCTTTATGGGCATGCGGTCCATGTGGCCATGCGGATGCGAAGTCGGGGCGATCTTGGGAGTAGCTACCCTCGATGCGGGAATACCATGCGGGCGATGAGATTGGCCTACGCGGAGTGCGGGAGTTCGGTGGTTAGGCGTACGCATTGATCTGCGGGCAAGTGGCGGCTTTGATCATGTGACGGTCTGAAGCAGATCTTATGATCTGATTCGTGACCTTGTTGAGTGCGTGGGTTTTTAGTAGTCGGCTATGCGCCGTACTTACCGTGCAGTTTTATTATGACACAGTGGGACTGGTGTTCATGTGTTCCTTGGTGCTTTTATATCATAGGCTAGCGGTGAGGAAGGTATTCAGGCGTGATTGATGTTGTGGGCACGAGACCCATTGTTATCACGTGGTGATGACTTGAGGCGTGAGTCACGACTTGACATGGCGCTTTGTTGTAAGCGTAGTTTGGTTATCATCGTGTCTCCCGCTTTATATATTGCTATGATTTCACTTACGATATGTATTTTGAGTTTCACATACCGGTACTGTTATCTTGACCTCGCTTGCCGCGTTCATGCCGCAGTAAAGGTACACCGATCGTTGATCCTCGCTCTTAGGAGTCACGATTGGCGTTAGGAAAGCTCGTTTCTCGGAGGCTTGTCTTGGTATAGTCCTGTTGTTGTAGGTGCTTACATTGAGTGTATGGCGAGCCACGTCGTCGTTGTTGTCATATCATTCGTAAGTCTGAAATCTTGTTGTGGGCAGGGTTTGTAAAAAGGAGTAAACTGTTCATGTTGAAAAAGTTGCTATTTATATATATACGAAGGTAACCGTTTTGGTTGCTTTGTCTTCTTATTTCCTTTGTCTTATTACTGGTTTCATGTATTGTCTTTATGTTATTGATTTCTCGATGTATGTCTACTTGGGTGCGGGGTAAGGCACGATCCGCCCGGAGTTGGTCGTGACAATATCCAAGCGTCAAAATCGATCCTTAAGCTTTTATCTTTTCTTCTTATGTTCCAATCGGCTCCAAGCACTTCTTAGAAGCTTCATAACCAACTTTTCTTCGATTTCCAACTTCAAAGTGTAAGAACACCTTAGGTTTTTATCTTGCGACTAACGTGAAAGCGTAGTTTTCGGGATCTTTCTATTGAGATAACCTTAGAATACCTTTAGGAACCTTTGTTTTGAATATTGGGATTTATGAAGCAAGATTGCAAAAATTTCCCTCTTCTTTTCTTTATTGAGAGCTCTTAAGCGAGAACAATTATGAATTTTTCTAAGTGTTGGGAGCTTGTCTTGCTACTAGTAGTAGTATGTATTTATAACACCACGAGGCTTGGATGAAACCAAATGTATGGCTAAGATTGGTCGATTAAATCAAGCTTGCCGCTTTGACTTGGTCCATTTTATCAAGCTAAATGGCTATTCTTTAATGTTTAATTCGTCCAGGATGACCATGTGGAGGGTGACCGTGTCGCCTCCCATTGATCCATAACACGTCGTTTCCCAAAATTTCCATAATTGGTCAATATATCGGAAACCTCGTGGGCCCAAAAGCGTAAAATTTCTCGGGTGGGCCGCGTATCCAACTCTGTGCCCGAACCGGGCCCGTTCTGGTGCCTTACCGGGCACCCTGGTGATACAACATCGAGAAAACGGCGGAAAATAAAACATGAATCATGAAACAAGAGATATAATAAATAAGCAGCAACCAAAGCGGTTGCGCGGTATATCATAAAACCGACGGTTTAATCCTTTTACAACCACGCCCAGCGATTACTCTGACCTCTAAGATTTCTGACAACTATGACGGGGCGAGGGGCGCCCACGAATACCACCCCGTATAAGCATCTGGACTCGGGGTAACATACCAAAGATAAGCCTCGAAGGAAACGGGCTTTCAATCTGTGAAAGGTGATCTGGCGAGGATCGGCGGCCGATGTACCTTTTACTGCGGCATGAGCGGCCAGAAGTCGAGAGTGACAACAAAATTGCAGTATGTGAAAGCACAAAATCTTGTAAATGAAATCATAATAGTCTATATAAAGCGGGAGACGTGTATGATGACAAACTACGATATATAACATATAACGATTACGTGAAGCGGGGACTCGCGCCTCCAATTATCACTTTCGTGCGTGGAATTTCTTCTCAACTTGGCGGTTTATGATATAACAATACCAAGGATTATACATGAACACCATGTCCCGCGTGTTATAAAACCGTCTGAGACAAGTATAACTACCAGATCCGGCCGTACAATGTCTGATACAGCGAAAACACGGCCGTCTGGGGCAAGTGCGAGACTCACAGGATACCAAGGCGGTCACGCGGTGGCGGAGGCATCGAGGTGACCACCGGGACCAGCGTATCACGAAACCGTCACTATACTGAGCAGGGCAAGTGCGGTGACTACGAATACGAAGGCGACGGTCACGAGGCGGGCGGTGAGCCGACCACCGGATACCGGGCGAGCGGTAAGAAACCTCAACGATCCAATCGGCCTCTATCGAGACGCGGTAACACGAAACACCACACTTGCACAACAAAGGCTATCATCACAAGCATAGGCAAGTTTCTGACAACAAGCATAGGAATGTTTCACCACAACAAGCGTAGGCAAGTTTCACAACTCGAAAGTACTTTCATTTTATGCCAAAGTCCGGGTTTTAACCTAAAGTACTACGTCGTTAAATTCTTTAAAGAGATCCATTACTTATCAAAGTCACCCGATACAGTAGTATTAGAATGACGACCCATTCCTTTTCAAAATCAAGTAACAACATTCTTTTCCTAAGTTCGGTTTGCCTAGTTTGATTACTCAAGCTTCTCATTTTCAAATGGTTTCATAGTTCATAAACTTAATCACTTGGTTCCGTTTTAGAACAATTGAGTAATATAAGTCTCACGTGAGTAGGTTATTCTTGTTTACAACATTATTATTACTGACCATGATCTAGAAAATGTAATATCATTTTGTCTCATCTTAGTTTATGCGGATGGAGGTTTCTTGGTTTTAATACAATTCATCATTATTCAATACATTTTCCTTTATTAACGCTGCGGTGGTGCTGTCGATACATTACGATTTCAGAAATCGGTAAAACATTATCCTTTAAATAAAACCAAGTACTCATTACTCACGAATGAGGTTTCACACAAACATCCACATTAAAACAAATAAGTTAAGTCTCTTATCTTATAAGATCAAGTCTCTTAACTTCTAACATCGATAAACCATTTTCTTTACCTTTCTTAAGACATTATACCTAACTCCCCATCAAGCTAGTATAACTCTTTTTAAAACCTTTAAAACTAAGTGTTACTCTCCTTCAAAACGATTTAGAAATCTTTTGAAATACATCAAGTTCTTTATTATAACTAGCCGATTATAATTCACATCGATTACCTTTTAAAACCACAAAGTATTTTCTTACCTACATAAATTATTATAACGACTTCCCATAAGCGTATAACACTTTATGTTTTAAGAACAATCAAACACGATTAACTGCGTATGCGTCACCGTACTACATAGTTCACACATATCATGCTGTAGAAGAGATAGGAAGAGGTTCACATACCTCGCGACGATTTAACGACAATAAGCAAAATGCTCCAAGTACTACAACGCGCTAGCCCTTTCCACCGAGTAGAACGCTACTCTTAGTACTTTCACCTATAAAGGCCTGGCGTCTATTAAATCTTAAACACACGCTCCCATCTTTCTCTGAGAAAATTGGCGACACCTCCCACATAACAGCGTAAATCTCCTCCTCTATCGAGGCTGGCTACCAAGCCAACCAGGGGGGGTTAACACGTCTAACAGGACGCGTACAATTCTACTACGAATGCTACATAAGTCTCTGTAATACAACCTAGGTAATTACGATTCGATTCTTCTCTTTATTAACCTTCTATGTGATTCTGTTCAATTCTTCATTCTTCAGCTTAAGTCAAAAGACATTGCCATAATACTAAGTTAGGTTCTATATATAGTATATAACACTATATATTCAACACTTATGTAATTTCCAATTACACTAGGGGACAAGATATTTACCGATAAGCCCAAAAATTATCCGAGTTTAAAGTCGCTTCACGAGCAAGGTTTAGCTCCTCCTCAAGTGCTCCAATCCGCTCCAAACAACCCTTAGAAGTTCTACGCAACTTACTCCATACTTCAACGCGGTGAAGATTTTCCTTAGGGTTTCGTGTAGAGGCTAAGGAAAGTATAATCGTATTTTAGGGTTTTTAGACAAAGGGTACTTTGGAAAGTACTACAAGGTATTTGGGCTAAAGTATTTTGGACATTATAACAATACTTAGGAGAGTATTTCTATACCACAACAAAGGGTATTATCTGAAAACAACTAGGCTAGGGGTACCCACGGCCAAGGCACCAAAAAGGGAAAGCTTTCGGCAAAGGGGAAAGGGGTGTGGTGGGCCAATTTCACAAGGGAGGAGGAAGAGAACTTCAAGACTTAGGCAATTTGTGGATGAAGAAAGTCTTCACAAAGGAGCTATTTATAGGCCAAGCGAGGCCAACCATGGCCAAGATCCATCCATGTGTTAGGCAAGTGTAAGGCCAAGATCAAGCCAAGTGCACCCACAAACACTCCACAAAACACTCCACAAAACAAGCCACAAACAAGGCACAAAGGAGGGACCAATCGGCCAGGCCAAGCCTCCTCTTTGTCCAGTCGATGAGGTGACAAGTGTCACCTCCCGTTGGTCCAAAAATGTTAACGCTCGGAAAAATCCATAAAAATACTAAATGACATAGCGAATTTTCCCAGCGTAAGTATGAAGCGTTTACGTAAAACGACTCTATTCGCACTTGTGCCCAAATTTGAACCAAAGCCAATTCTTAAGGCAAAAATTTAATCGTGCGCCTCACGTCGTACTGCGGAAATACGGTATAACATTCATCCCCCTTAGAAACATTCGTCGAATGTTCCTTCAATCTCAAAACAACGGCGTCGATATAGTCTTCACCGCTATCGTCTGAAAACAATCATGCCACACTGGCCACAAAACATCGTTCACTTTTCCGCTTTCGTGGTGCTCGTCACGAACACTCGAACTCGTTCTAGTATCCGTACCACACTTCGTCAGCGCCTGTTTCCAACCCTTGGAGTCACTACCTCAAACTTGGTCATCTCACTAACCTCGATTTCCTAAGGCCATTCCGGCCTTCACGAACTGATCGATCGAACGCGTCCACGAACTCATACGATGGTCATCTAAACTTGGGCCTAGCACCTCGTGACCCTACCACTGGCGGGACCACCAGGCCCCACCCCAAACCGGGTTCTGGGTTGACGCGAAATGGTCCTCAACCCGACCCCAATCGCGCTAACTCTTGTTCCCGATCCGGAACAATCTTACTATTTCACTTCATGAAAGCTACCACTTCCATCTCACACTACCAGGACTTACCCTTTTCACTAACGAGTTTCTAAATCACATTTTTGCACAAAGCTATCCAAACATAACATTAAACACATCAACAACATCAATACAACAAAACTACAGAGGTTAAGGATATACAGAAACTAGGCGGTTCAAGGACCGCTAAAGCGGAACTCCCGCGACCTCAGGGGCCTTAGGTGTGCGAGCATCTGCTGGCTACGGAAGGTGAAGAACCACCAAGCGCTCTAGTAGTCCATGCTATCCTACCAGTGCTACCCACAGTGGACGATCTCTTGCCGGATGGCCTGTTGGCGCAAAAATAACAATCTCAGAGTTAGTGCGACACTCTCCCTTATGAAGCTTTCCACAGCGGCCACACTGAGACAAGGCAACCTCATCCGCGAGCACTCCTGCTCCCGAAAATCTGAAACACAGGAGCCAGGCACTGCTCCGAATATCGAAGGTCGAAAGGGGAGGACCACTCATCTTGTGAGGTACATAACTAGTCTCGCTGGCGGTCCGCCTCGAAAGTCACCAAAGGACCTGCTGTTCGGCCTCTTCGCTGACTTTGGTCATTCCGTCGATTTATCCGCTCCTCACATCCAAGTGTATACGCTGCGTGCGGGCAATGTCCGTACCGGTGAAGGGCTACGAACAACTCTCTGCAAGGCAATCATCGAGCCTCAGTAACATATCGGTGCACTCGATCCTCCATACTAGCTACTAACGCGGGGGCGTGCAGGCCAATGAGTCGAACTACATTGTACTCCGAACAGCCGCCTGCGCGGATTCAGCGTAACACCAAAAATCTGTCGGCGAGCCCTCCTCATCCGGAGGCAAGAAATGTGCAAGAAAGACCTCACGAGAACTTCGTTCCATAGCTGGAAGTGCATGCTCTCCACTGGACAGCTCGAGAATCAAACGATCATTGCGGTATCACGCAGTTGATGTGAACCTAGGGCCACCGACTCGATCTCCGATGCCTTGATCACTCTCATGATCCGCTGTAACTGTCGGATGAACTCCTGCGGATCATCCTCAGGCCTCGACCCATAAAACTCGGCGGCCTACAACTCGAGAAAATCCGTAGCCTCGAACTATCGGATCTAGGGTGAACCGCGGTGCTCTTTAGGCTGCTGCGTCGGCTATCCTCAATCGGCCTGACCACGGCCATTAATCGGGCCAGCTCCTTGTAACTCATCTTACGCTCGGTGCGGGGATGGAGGCTCGCGTCTTGTGGTCTCTGCATTGCTCTACTCATGCAGATCCCTCTGTTGCCTTGCCTTCAGGCGGGTTGCCTTTCGCGAGGCATAATCGGTAAAAGCGAAACACGTCGAGAGGGTCGATCTTATCACACTCTAAGGCACGATCTCGAGAATGAGAAGAATGGAAACCAATCCTAAATGTCCTATAGCCTCACGATTATAGATGTGGTGCACAACACACCGATAATCGGACTACTAGACACGATGCAGACACTTTCAGAGGATTAATCGCTCGATACCACTTTGTAACGCCCGAACAGGGCGGATTCGGGTGCCTTACCGGGCACCTAGTGATACAACATCGAGAAAACGGCGGAAAAATAAAACATGAATCATGAAACAAGAGATATAATAAATAAGCAGGCCACCAAAGCGGTTTGCCTTGGTATATACATAAAACCGAACAGTTTAATCCTTTTACAACCACCCTTGCGATTACTCTGAGACCTCTAAGATTTACAACAACTATGACGGACAGGGCCGCGTACCCACGAATGTATAAGCATCTACAGACTCGTGGTAACATGCAAAGATAAGCCTCCGAAGGAACGGAGCTTTCAATCTGTTGAAAGGTGATCCTAAGCGAGGATCGGCAATGATGTACCTTTTACTGCGGCATGAACGCGGCCAGAAGAGGTCGATCTGCAGTACCAGTATGTGAAATCACAAATCGTAAATGAAATCATAATAGTCTATATAAAGCAGAGACATGTATGATGACCAAACTACGATATATAACATATAACGATTCATCAAGACGAGGACTCGCGCCTCCAAATTATCACTCGTGCGTGGAATTTCTTCCTCACTCTTGGCGGTTTATGATATAACAATACCAAGAATTATACATGAACACCATGTCCCACATGTGTTATAAAAACCGTACAGGACAAGTATAACTACCAGATCCGGCCGTACCAATAATACAATGCAACCAAAACTGAAGCGTCACGGGGCAAGTCACGAGCCGACTCTAGGATACCAAGGCGGTCACGCGGTGGCCGGGGCAATCTGGTGACCACGGGGACGGCGTATCACGAAACCGTCACTATCTTGAGCGGGGCAAGTGCGGTGACTACGAGATACCAGCGAATCGATCCGCGAGGCAGGCGTGCGAGGCCGACCACGGATACGGGCGAGCGGTAAGAAACCTCAACGATCAATCGGCCCATCGAGAGCAGCGGTAACACGAAACACCACACTTGCACAACAAAGGCTATCATCACAAGCATAGGCAAGTTTCACAACAACAAGCATAGGAATGTTTCACCACACAAGCATAGGCAAGTTTCACACAACTCAAAGTACTTTCATTTTATGCCAAAGTCGGGTTTTAACCTAAAGTACTACGTCGTTAAATTCTTTAAAGAGATCCATTACTTATCAAAGTCACCCGATACGTAGTATTAGAATGACCAACCCACATTCCTTTTCAAAATCAAGTAACAACATTCTTTTCCTAAGTTCCGGTTTGCTAGTTTCAATTACTCAAGCTTCTCATTTTCAAATGGTTTCATAGTTCATAAACTTAATCACTTGGTTCCGTTTTAGAACAATTGAGTAATATAAGTCTCACGTGAGTAGGTTATTCTTGTTTACAACATTCTTATTACAATGACCATGATCTAGAAAATGTAATATCATTTTGTCTCATCTTAGTTTCTATGCGGATGGAGGTTTCTCTTGGTTTAATACAATTCATCATTATTCAATACATTTTCCTTTATTAACTGCGGTGGTGCTGTCGATACACATTCTGATTTCCGAAATCAGTAAAACATTATCCTTTAAATAAAACCAAGTACTCATTACTCGCGAATGAGGTTTCACATAAACATCCTCATTAAAACAAATAAGTTAAGTCTCTTATCTTATAAGATCAAGTCTCTTAACTTCTAACATCGATAAACCATTTTCTTTACCTTTCTTAAGACATTATACCTAACTCCCATCAAGCTAGTATAACTCTTTTTAAAACCTTTAAAACCAAGTGTTACTCTCCCTTCAAAGCGATTTAGAAATCTTTTGAAATACATCAAGTTCTTTATTATAACTAGCCGTTTATAATTCACATCGATTACCTTTTAAAACCACAAAGTATTTTCTTACCTACGTAAATTTGTTATAACCAACTTCCCATAAAGCCGTATAACACTTTATGTTTTAAGAACAATCAAACACGATTAACACGTACGTCTACCGTACTACATAGTTCACATATCATGCTAGAAGAGATAGGAAGAGGTTCACATACCTCGCGACGATTTAACGACAATAAGCAAAATGCTCCAAGTACTACAACGCACTAGCCCTTTCCACTCCGAGTAGAATACGCTACTCTTAGTACTTTCACCTATAAAGGCCACAAACGTCTATTAAATCTTAAACACACGTTCCGTCTTTCTACAGAAAATTCGTGGCCTCACATGACGGCGTAAATCTCCTCCTCTATCGGTCGGCTACCAAGCCAACCGGGGTTAACACGTCTAACGGACGCGTACAATTCTACTACGGTAATGCTACATAAGTCTCTTGTAATACAACCTAGGTAATTACGATTGCTTCTTCTCTTTATTAACCTTACATGTGATTCTTGTTCAATTCTTCATTCTTCAGGCTTAAGTCAAAAGACATTGCCATAATACTAAGTTCAGTTCTATATATAGTATATAACACTATATATTCAACACTTATGTAATTTCCAATTACACTAGGGGGACAAGATATTTACCTCGATAAGCCCAAAAATTATCCGAGTTTAAAGTCGCTCCTGAGCAAGGTTTAGCTCCTCCTCCGAGTGCTCCAATCCGCTCCAAACAACCCTTAGAAGTTCTACGCAACTTCTACTCCATACTTCAACAACGGGTGAAGATTTTCCTTAGGGTTTCGTGTAGAGGCTAAGGAAAGTATAATCGTATTTTACGGGTTTTTCGTACAAAGGGTACTTTGGAAAGTACTACAAGGTATTTGGGCTAAAGTATTTTGGACATTATAACAATACTTAGGAGAGTATTTCTATACCACACGAACGGGTATTATCCGACATCAACTAGGCTAGGGGGTACCCATGGCCAAGGCAGCACCAAAAAGGGGGAAAGCTTTCGGCAAAGGGGGAAAGGGGTGTGGTGGACGAATTTCACAAGGGAGGGAGGAAGAGAACTTCAAGACTTAGGCAATTTGTGGATGAAGAAAGTCTTCACAAAGGGGAGCTATTTATAGGCCAAGCAAAGGCCAACCAATGGCCAAGATCCATCCATGTGTTAGGCAAGTGTAAGGCCAAGATCAAGCCAAGTGCACCCACAAAACACTCCACAAAACACTCCACAAAACAAGCCACAAAACAAGGCACAAAAGGAGGGACCAATCGGCGAGGCCAAGCCTCCTCTTTGCCGTCGATGAGGGTGACAAGTGTCACCCTCCGTTGGTCCAAAAATGTTCCGTCGCTCGGAAAAATCATAAAAATACTAAATGACATAGCCGAATTTTCCCAACGTAGCGTGGAAACGTTTCGTAAAATCGACGACTCTATTCGGCACTTGTGCCCAAATTTCGAACCAAAGCCAATTCTTAAGGCAAAAAAAATTTAATACGTACGCCCTCACGTACATACTCTGGAAATACGGGGTATAACAAACTCTGTAAATAAACTTCCATAATCTCGATAAATTCTAAGCGTCTCAAATAACAATTTTTGTAACCCAATTCTCATTAACGAACATTTTCCTTCCCAAGACTCGAAATCATTTTCCGTAGGAAAAAGCAATCCTTCTTTCGTTTCAAACTTAAAGTCGTATCTTCTCACGTACATTCTCTTAAACACATGTCCTGGAATTACGGGGTGTAACATATTCTTTCTTCTCATTAAGTAATTGGAGCTAAATGATGTTGTAGTGAAGAAATGAACTTGTGCTAAGAGAAATTAGAAGTAAGAGATGCATGTGGTTGTTGGTGGTATGGTTGTTATCGATTTTGGGAATGTTTTGTATACATTGGATTGATTGTTGTTGTTATCATTGTCACTAATTGTATGTTAAAATTGAAGGAAGTCTTGAAAAAAATCTTGATATTTAAAGTTGTAGTTGTTCATATGAAATTGTTGAAATATGAATTGGATTTTAAGACTTCAATTGGATTTTAAGGAATTATGAGAAGAGTTATGGTATTGTGTGATGTGGCTGAGACCTTCATGAAATTGTTGGGCATGTTGTGTTGTATTTAGGGGCTGTTTTGTGGAGTTAGAATGCTGGAAATTTGCTTATGAATATGCATGTACATTGTGGTAATTGCTAACGTATGTCCTAAAGGAATAAAGATGTAAAAAGATGTTACTTTGTATTCTCGCTGTTGTTGGTATATGAACTATTTTATGGATTGTTTTAATATGGATTAAGGGACTGGATTAACATGAGAAATAGGTATATTAATCACCTTGGTGGTTGTGGTTGTTGTATTACATAAAGGTAAAGAGAAAGAATGTATAACGATGGCGTATATGGAGTATATGTGACTGTTTTGGTATATCCTTGAGTTGTATCTTGTTATTGGTATTGTTGGCCTTGTTTATAAGTTGTGGATGTATGTATAAGTACGGGAAATGTTGCCCAATTTTTTATAAGAAAAGAGAGTCATCATTTGGTATATAACTTACACTAGTAAGCATAGAGTTGACGGACATGTTACCATTATTATAGGTTGAAGTGATAGACAAGACGTATTTTAATTATTGAGTTGGTATAGATGACAAGAGGTATGTGAAACTATCCCTTCTTTCTTTTGACATGGTGTTATATAAAATGAATGTACGACGGACGTACATAGTTCCAATGAATCCCAATTCCTAGTGATATGTGATATGATAGTGCCTTGATTTTTCAGTGATAGTTCATTCTATTTATTCTGTTGAGAGTCAATTGATGATTTAAATATGTATAAGGTTACTCATGATATTCTATTCGTGTTTGATGTGATTATATTATTTCACCGAGTCTCGGGCCGGGTATGTACATATATGATGATTTTACCGAGTCCCGTAACGAGTCTGCGATATATGTGAATGTGCGTCCACATGATTTTACTGAGTCCCAGAATGGGTCGGGTACGGTATGTGCACATTATATGATTTCACCGAGACCCTCACTAGGGGGCCGAGTTTGGTATGTATATGTATATGAATTCATTCACCGAGTCCTATAATGGGTCGGGTACGGTATATGACATGAACATACATGACTCTCATTTCATAAGGCACAGTTGCATTGGTATTTTTGATTATTATACTTGTCTCCTGTTATATTTTGGCCAGTTATGATCTTTCTTACAGTACTTCATGTTTTATATACTTAGTACATTATTTCGTACTGACCCCTTTTCCTCGAGGGGCTGCGTTTCATGCCCGCAGGTACAGGTACTCAGTTTGGTGATCCTCCAGCTTAAGATTTTCCACTCATCTATTTGGAGAGCTCCATTGTTTCGGAGCTTAGTCATTTTGGTACAGATCCTTGGTATAGACTTATACACATTCAGGGGTACGGCGGGGCCCAGTCCCGTCATATTTCACTGTTAAACTCTTAGAGGTCTGTAGTCATGTATGGGTTAGAGATGTGTGGATTGTAGACGTGTGTTGGTCAGCTGTACTGTTTTACTTTATTTTGGGATGTTCCCGTATATAGTAGCAGTCTTGTCGGCTTGCCTATTTTGATATGGTTTACAGATTTCTACATTATCCTTGGTATCTGTGTGATTATATGTGACAGGTGGGTATAAGGGTGCCCAGGTAGGACACCAGTCGCGGCCCGTCGGCTCGGGTCGTGACAATCATCATGCTTCATATAGAGTGAGTAGGATTGTATGCGTCTGAGTTAGTTTTGTAGTCCCTACATAGTTGAGGTTGTGTCTTTAAATGACTACTCATAGTTATCTATTTAGCACTTGTTCTGATTCGAGTTGGCTATACATCCTTATCTGTTTGTCTCGGTATAATTTTATGATAGTGTGGAATTATTTAAGTCATGGGGACAAGTATGCATTGTCTACCTGGATAGATATATGTGATGTTGGTTTTCTTTAATTTATCTAGACCTCATCTATTATGTTGATATTCTCATAGTTCTAGGAACTTGAATATGGGCTTGAATTATCTGTTTATATGTTGTCTTTTGTAGTTTAGTAATAGCAATAAAGCATCGTGTTCCTATTTAGTTCGTCACGTTAAGGCCCAACATATCCAGAGATACGCTTTAATTGTGATATGATGCCTTTGTTGACTTAGGACTGATTAGTGACCATCTCGACTATGCTAAGTTAGGTTAGAAATGGTTTATAGTTGGGGTCCTTGCCCAAATACCCCTTTGTGCTTAAATGCTCAAAGTGTAGTAGGTTTCAGACCAATTTTCACCATTCTAGTTTGTTTGTGAAATCTGGATGGAGTCTTGAGGATCCCTCATTTCTTCTGCCTTGTTTGAAAGCATGTGATCCCTACCCTCATATGTGAATTATTAATGGATGTGTCCATGTGAACATGTCTATTTTATATCTAAAATTTATTGAATATGTGATATATGGTCCAAATTTGTGTCACTGTGGATACATGTTAAAAAATGTTATAAGTATCATACCTCCATAAACTTTGGTTGTTGGATACTCATTCTTTACCCTCTTCTTTCTTTGCATGACTTGGGGGAATTCTCCACTGGCCAAAATTCCCTCGAGATGCTGCTAAAACTCGAGATGACTTGTTGTTGTACTTTGAAGCCATGCCTACTGTTTCATTAATTGGTTATGACATTTTGGGGATAAAAGATGTCCTTCTGAGGGGGATTACTACATTTTGGTAAACAAATATCCATATTTAGGGGTTGTTGCTGAACTCATTTGAGGGATGACATTTTTTCTATTTGGAGGCTCATTTTTGGATGAGTTTACTGCTGCTTATTATCACATGTTGATGTTATATTGTTTGCTGCTGGCGTTTAAAAAGATCATTGTTTTTTTTCTTAAAATCAACATATGCTACACTCGATGAAAATAACTATTGTTACATGTTTAATGAATTTGTTACTTACTTAAAAAGAACAATGCTACACTTGATTCGCCATTGCAATTCTAGGTAAGCTCTCGCTTCAAAGCATTCACGTGCAGAATCGAGAAGGCTGCAACATCTTGAGCTTTTTAAACCGTTATTGTTGTGTTTCTAGGCTAAAATCTTGTTGCACTTGAGGATTGGACTCTCGTATTTTGGCCGCCAGTCTATTTCTACCGAGTGTTTTCAGCTAGTGTTGCTATGATTTGGCTAACAAATGTTGTCTTGAAGCTATTCTAAAAAGCTGCCACTAGTTCTGGCTTTTTACTGATTTGAACAAGATACTACACTTAGGACAATGAAATTGTAATTGAGGTCGCGTCCTTTCGATTTTGGCTATTTACTGATTTGAACAAGATACTACACTTAGGCCAATGAAATTGAAACTGAGGCCGCGTGTTATACCCCGTATTTCCATAGTATGTACGTGAGGGCATACGTACAAAAGTTTAGCCTTAGTTAGGCACTTTGGACGAAAAATATTTGTGCACAACTCACTAAAAGAATCGTTTTCCGACGAAACGTTTTACAAAGCTTGCGTAGGAAAAATTCCGGCTATGTCATTTATTATTTTTGCGGATTTTTCCGAGGGATGAAACACTTTGGACCAACGAGAGGGTGACACTTGTCACCCTCTAATTTGTGGATGTGAGGGCGGTAATGAGACGAATTGGAGGGCTTGGAGTAGGTAGGATATTTGTGATATTTTGTGTGTAGTAGATGGATAAGGGCACTTGGGTGAATCCTCACCCTACACTTGCCTTGCACTTGGCTTCATCCTAGCCCTTAAAAGCCCTATAAATACCCCCCTTAAGATGAAGAGTTCTTCATCCACAAATCAAACTTTCCAAGTCTAAAATCCCTCCCTCTCCCTTGTGAGCGTCTCGTCCAAGAGCCCTCTCCCCTAAAAAAAGAGCCTAGCGAAACACCCTCTTCCCCTCTAGCCTAGTGGCTTCGGCCAAGTACACCCCCCCTTGGTAGAAAGTTGTCTTCCAAGTAAAGTTACTATTCCTTAATACCCTAGCCCAAATCCCTTTAGTACTTAAGTAGAAGTTGTGAAGAACTTCTAAGGGTTTCTTGGAGCTATCGGAGAGTCCAGACTAGGAGCTAAACCTCGCTCAGGATCGACTTATATCTTGGATAATATTGGGCTTATAGAGGTAAATAATCTTATCCTTCTATTGTTATTGGAGAATACATACTGTAGAAGTATAGAAGTAAGTATTAAATACATAGAAGGATATTAAAAGAAGAGTAATGAACTGTAATTACTTAGAAGGGTATTACAGAAAAGAATTGAACTGTACTTACATAGGATTGTACTTACAGTAGACTTGAATAGCTTACCGGGTAGGGAAGTGCTGCCCGATTTTCCATAGAATTTAGAACCCTCTGTTTAGAATGTCCTACAGAATAGTCTAGACGTTGATAGACGTATTTGACTATTATAGGTTGATACTCTGCGCGCGACATACTCTGTGCGGTTACATTGGTTGTTTCGTGCATATTTGTAAATTGGTTTTAAAATGATATGATTTCATTTAAGTATTTTACAGTTTCACATACTTAGTACTGTTGTCGACCTCCTGGGCTGCGCTCATGCAGCGGTAAGGGCAAGCGGTGCTAGATCCGCATCCTTAGGATCTTTTGCGTTGGTGTCGTGAGCTCCATCTTCCTGAGGCTCGACTTTTGG
Organism: Przewalskia tangutica; assembly: GCA_029844215.1. Taxonomy (NCBI): domain Eukaryota; kingdom Viridiplantae; phylum Streptophyta; class Magnoliopsida; order Solanales; family Solanaceae; genus Przewalskia; species Przewalskia tangutica. The sequence continues at coordinate 101,975 of JAQGDG010000519.1, read as the reverse complement.
GTATGATCTTCCTGTTGTAGATAGTTTTATACAGTGGTATGGCGGGCCTGTCGCCATAGTTGTTTACTTCCTTAGAGGTGTAGTCCTATTGCAGTTGGGATGTAACCGCGATTTTGATATATATATATGCCGAAGCGCCACTTTTCTCAGATAAAATGTGTCTCTTTTACAATTGTTTCATGTCTTATGTTTTATATTCAGCTGATTTTCTCTGATGTATGACTTCTTGGGTGCCCGGGTAAGGCACCAGTCACGGGCCGAACGTCGTGACAAAAGTGGTATCGAGCGATTAATCCTCGGAAAGTGTCTACAGACCGTATCTAGTAAGTCTTGTTTATCGGTATGTTGTGCACCACACCAATAATCGTGAGGCTATAGGATATTTAGGATTGGTTTCCATTCTTCTCACTCGAGATCGTGCCTTAGCCGTGTTATAAGTTGGACTCTCTAACGTATTCCTTCTCAGAATGCTTATGCCTTCACGTAAGGCAACCCGCCCGTATGGCAAGGCAGCGGAGGCGCAGTGGGAAACCGAGATTCACGAGGCTCGTGCCCTATACCCGAGACGGCTAGATCCACGACGCCGACCTGCGAGGGTTTAGGGCGCGTGATGGCGATGAGACCACAAGATTTACACCTCCATCCCACACCGAGTAGATGAGATGGGTTCTGAGAGATGGCGCCATCGCCGTGATCGTGGCTGAACGCAGGACAGTGGACGCAGCAGCTTCGGCCCACCCCAAGAGTACCCGTGGTTCACCCGAGGGCAGATAGTTTGAGGCTACGGGATTTCCTGAGTTGTAGCCCGCCAGAGTTTTATGGGTCGAGGCCGGAGGATGATCCGCAGGAGTTCATCCGTCAGTTACAGAGGATCATGCGGGTGATCAAGGCTTCAGAGACCGAGTCTGTGACCTTGCCGCGATCGCGCCGCGTGATACCGCATCGATTGGTTTGATTTGGGAGTTATCCGGGAGAGCACGCGCGTCCCACTACTGGGACGAGTTCTCGAGGCTTTCCTCACTTCTTGCCTTTGCCTCGTACGGATGAGAGGCACGGTACGATTTTTGTTCTTTGAGGCAGAGACGCCAGATTAGGGAGTACAACGTTGAGTTTGATTCGTTGGCTCGATATGTCCCCGCATTGCAGCGATATGGAGGGCGGTGCATCGCCACGCCACCGGCTAGATGATTATATGGTCGAGTCTTGTGCGGTGTGGCTCTTCGGCCCGAGCATGGATATTACCCGCACGCAGCTCATGCACTGACGCGAGGCGTAGAGGCCGACGGGTTGTGACAGGCAGCAGAAGACCAGACGACATGGTCTTTGGTAGCTATCGCGTGGGCGGCCTCACAGCAGCCTAGATTTGCACCACACCAGCTCGAGTACTCTGCACCGTCCTCAAAGACACCGTGATATTCGAGGCGCATCAGGCCCCGTGACTTTAGACGCCCAGAGCGTGAAGGTACTTGTTATACCGTATTTCAGTATGCGTAAGGGAATACGTGAAAAGTCTTGCCTTAAAGATAAGCCTTGGACGTTTTATTTTGTACACAACTCACTAAAAGAATCGCTTTCCGACGAAACGTTTCCACTTTCGTAGAGTAAATTCCGCTATGCCATTTCTTATTTTGCGGATTTTTCCGAGAGACGAACATTTTGGACCAACGGGAGGGTGACATGTGTCACCTCACATTGGAAGCAGTGGGTGGCTTTGGGACGATCAGGCCCAAAGAGGGTGTTGGCCTTGGCGATTGGGTCCTTGTTTAGGCCTTGTTTTGTTCCATGGTTTGTTGAGTGTTTTGTGGAGTAGGAGTTATGGTGCACTTGGCTTGATATTGGCCTTACACTTGCCTTGCACTTGTCTTCATCTTGGACATTGGTTGGCCAACGCTTGATCTATAAATACACCCTTAGAGATGAAGAGTTATTCATCCACAAAGTTATCTTCCAAGTCTAAAAATCCTCTCCTCTCCCTTAAGCTTTTAGTCCAAACACCTCTTCCCTCCCCTTGTGTAGTATGGCCGAGAGCCTACCCCTAGCCTAGCCGAAATCTACCCTCCCTTGGTAGAAAAGTTGTCTTCTTGTATCGTTATAATGCCCAAAATACCCAGCCCAAATACCTTAGTACTTAGTTGAAGTTGTGAAGAACTTCTAAGGTTTCCTGGAGCATACAACTTAGGAGCAAAACCTTGCTCAGTGCGACTTTTCTAGGATATTATTGGGCTTACTGAGGTAATAATCCTAACCCTCTTTTGAATTAGAGAATACTTATTGTTATAGTATAAGAATAAGTATAAATACTTAGAAGTATATCACGAGAATAGAATTGAAGTATTAATCACTTAGAAGGGTTTAAAGAAGAATAATCAAACTGCACTTACATAGACTGCTTTCACGGTGAGACTTATATAGCTCAGGGTAGGGAAGTCACGCCCGACTTTCAGTAGAATTATGAACCCCATTTAGAATGACCTTGAGTAGTCTTTAATAGATATCTGTGACTATTATAGGTGACTCTGCGCGACATATTCACTTGGCGGTGGTTTTGAGAAGGTATGTGATTCTTCCTAAAGCATGATATTTTACAATATAACTACGGCAATGTCTTTGACTTAAGCTGAATAATACTTACGGCAATGCCTGTGGCTTAAGCTCGAATAATACTTACAGAATGCCTCACTACTAAGCTGAATAATAAAGAATCGAAAACATTTCAAAAGACTATGAATCATATTATGTAAGAGAACTAATTGGTTTTAAAGCGAAGCTTAAGAGTTATACTAGCTTTATGGGAAGTAAGTATAACCACTTAAGATTTATAAAAGAAACAAGTTTGCTATGTGTTTATAACAGATTTGTATTGTGAAAAGAATAATAAAGATGGTTTGATAAATAGACATGATATGATGCTATGTGTGTTAGTATCTTGTAACGTTTGTATAGGTGAGTATCCTTGCTGTGCTTATGTTGTTTAAAGATAAGTTGTTATGTTAGTATACTACCACTCACCTTGACTTGTTTCCGGAGGTTAAGCTGCCCTCCGATGCGGGGTAGACTCAGGCGGTCTGGGACCATGATTCGAAAATACCTACGCGGGTCCAGGGCCTATGCGGAGCTACGAGTTCCGTGTTAGTATGCGGGGTTATGCCTCATGCGATGCGTGTGGCCATGCGGACAATGAGTCCAGGCGATGCCGAGGAGTAGCTACCTCGACGCGGGGTTACACCTCACGCGGGCCCGTGAGTGGCCTATGCGGACTCGAGTCGGGATTAGGCTGCGAGAATGATGATGGGGCGAGTGGCTGTTTCGATCATTCGCAGCCTAGACAAGACCTATTACGATTACCTATTGCTGCTTTTGTTTGTGATGTAGCACGTGCGGTTTCCTGGTTGTTTCACCCATATTTGTAAATCGGTTTTAAAATGATATGTTTTCATTTAAGTATTTCTGATTTCGCATACTTAGTACTGTTGTCGACCTCTCGGGTGCGTTCATGCCGCAGTAAGGGCAGCGTGTTCTAGATCCACATCCTTAGGATCTTTGCGTTGGTGTCGAGCTCCATCTTCTCCGAGGCTCTACTTGGGTATCATCTCCCCGTATTGTAGATAGTTTTATGCTGTCAGGTATGGCGGCCCTGTCCCGCCATAGTTGTTACTTCCTTAGGTCTCAGAACTATTATACAGTTGGGATGAATCGCAAAACTTGAGTTATTTATATTATGCCGAAAGGCAAGCTTTTCTTGTATAAAGCGTGTCTTATTTTATAAATCGTTTCTGTCTTGTTTTATATTCCGCCGTTACTCGATGTATGACTACTTGGGTGCCGTAAGGCACGATCCACGCCCCTGGCGGTCGTGACAAAAGTGGTATCGAAGCGCTTAATCCTCGGAAAGTGTCTACGCCGTATCTAGTAGAGTCTTGATTATCGGTGTGTTGTGCACCACACCAATAATCGTGAGGCTATAGGATATTTAGGATTGGTTTCATTCTTCTCATTACGAGATCGTGCTTTAGAAGCGTGTTATAGGTTGGACCTCTAACGTATTCCTTTCTATGTGATTATGCCTCCACGTAAGGCAACCCGGCCCGAAGGGCAAGCAGGTGAGGCGCTAGCGAGACACCCAGAGTCACGAGGGCTCAGGCCCGTCTATACGAGGCGGCGAGTTCTATGACGCCGCCCAGCCGAGAGACCACAAGACCACACCTCCCGTCCCACGGCACGGGCGGAGGAGTTAGGGTACAAGAGACGGCCCACTTTTGGCTAAAGTTGTGGCCCGACACGAGAGAGATTGGATCTGGCGCGATTCGGCTCAGCTCGATCGCGCCGTGGTACACCCGAGGCGAATAGTTTGAGGCTACGAGATTTCGAGTTGTAGCACGGAGTTTTATGGGTCGAGGCGGAGGATGATCCGCAGAGTTCATCCGGCTTCGAGGATTTTGAGAGTGATCGAGCGTCGGAGACCAGTGCGTGATCTTTGGTTCACATATTGCGTGATACCGCAGTCGATTGGTTTGATTCATGGGAGTTATCCGGGAGAGCTGCGCCCCAGCTACGGGATGAGTTCTCGAGGCTTCTCACTCACTTTTTGCCTCGCGGATGAGGAGGCGCGGCCGATAGATTTTTCTGTTGAGGCGAGAGAGGACCCTTGTCGGGAGTATAATGTCGAGTTTGATTCTTTGGCTCGATATGTCCAAGCATTGGTAGCGATATGGAGGATAGGGTGCACCGCTATGTCACCGGCTGACGACTATATGGCCGAGTCTTGTGCGGGGTTTCTCTTCACCGGTATGGACATTACCGCATGCGCAGCTCACGCCTGATGCGAGGCGCGGTCGGCGAGTGGGCGAGCGGCAGGCGAGAAGAAGGCCGGGGCGGAGGGTTTTCTGGTGGTTATCGTGGTGGCGGCCTCAAAGAGTTCTGATTCGCGGCACGCAGCTCGAGCACTCTGCCGCCCTCCGGCCGGCCCAGAGTTTTCGAGGCGCACTGGGCCGTGGCGGGACGCCGTCGAGTAGCGAGGTGCGGCGATCGGGACCACCCGGTGTGGCGTCGGTAGATCCCATTACGGAAGTGGTACTACTTATGGATCTTGTTCTGATTGTAGCGGCGAGTCACTTGCGGGACCGTCGGCCGATCGGCGGTGGTAGGGCCCTGCAGTTCTGTGGCGCCGTCATCATCTCCTACGATTACTCGCCGGGCGAGGGTGCTCATGGGTCGCACAGTCGCGGCAGGTCGTGGCTCGTGTCAGTTAGCGGTCCTCGAACGCATTTATGCTTTGTCCACCGACAGATCGTGAGGCCTCACCGATGTCGCAGTACCTTATCGGTTCGGGTTTGATGTTTATGCCTTTATAGATCGGGTTCTACTGCCCTATATATCTCCCTTGTTGCTAGTAGGATAGGGATGAGCACGAGTCCATAGACCCTTTCGAGGTAGCTACGCCATGGGTGATTCGGTGGTAGCTCGGCGGGTATATAGAGCTTGTCCTGTGACTATTTACATCGTCGGACCCTAGCGACTTGATAGAGTTGGAGATGATTGACTTGACGTGATTATGGGGACGGATTGGCTAGCTTCGCTATGCCAATGTAGCTGCAGAGAGAAAGTAATGCAGTTCCAGTTTCCTGAGGAGCCGGTTGTTGAGTGGGAGGGGAGCACGGTATCGCCGAGGGGTAGGTTTATTTCCTACCTCAAGGCTAGGAAGATGGTGCAGAAGGGGTATATCTACCATCTAGTTCGGGTGTTTGATATCGAGGTCGCGGTGCAGATTTTGATCGATTCCGTAGTCAGCGAGTTCCCAGACGTGTTCCCAGATGACCTCCCAGGTATCCCTCCTGAGAGGGAGATTGAGTTTTGTATTGACATATTGCCAGATACTCGGCCTATTTCCATTCCGCCATACAGAATGGCACCTGCCGAGTTGAGAGAGCTGAAGGATCAGCTTAGGGATTTGCTAGAGAAGGGCTTCATTAGGCCCAGTGTTTCTCCGCAGAAGCGCAGATTGTTCGTGAAGAAGAAGGGCGGGGCCGCGCATGTGTTGATTACAGCGGTGAACAAGGTGACCATTAAACGAATACCCTCCCGGGATTGATGATTTGTTCGACCGGTTGCGGGCGAGATGTTTTTCAAGATTGATCTGCGATCGCTATCATCAGTGCGAGTCGAGAGAGGTGGATGTCCCTAGATCGCATTCGGACGTGCGGGCATTATGAGTTCAGTCATGTCTTTTGGGTTGACCAATGCTCGTGGTATTCATGGATTTGATGAACCGAGTGTTCAAACCATTTTTGGACACGCGTTTGTGATAGTGTTCATTGATGATATCTTGGTTTATTCTCGCCAGCGGGAGCGTGCGGAGCATTTGAGCTGTCTTGCGCTTCTCCAGACCAGCAGTTATACGCCAAGTTTTCCAAATGTGAGTTTTGGTTGACTTCGATGGCTTTTCTTGGGCATATTGTCGGGGCTGATGGCATTGAGTTGATACGCCAAGATCGGCGATCGAGACTTGGCGACCTACTACTCGGCGAGGTTCGCGATTTACGGGCCTTGCGAGTTATTGCTCGGTTCGTGGAAGTTTGCTTCTATCTCGCACCATTGACTAGGCGACTCGAAGGCAGCCAAGTTTGATGGTGATGCTTGTGGCGAGGTTTCGATTCTTTGAAAGAGAGACGACCGCCCGTTCTTACTCTTCCGAGGTCGAGCGGTTATGTCGTGTATTGTGATCGCCGGGCATCGGGTTGGGATGTGTGTTGATGCAGATGGCGGGGTTATAGCATATCATCAGCGGTGAAGAACCACGAGAGAACTACCACCCATGATTTGGAGTTGGCCGTGATTCGCTTTGAAGATCCGGAGGCACTATTTGTATGGGGTTCACGTGGATATTTATACGCACCACAAGAGCCTCAGTATATCTTCACAGAGGAGCCGAACTTACGGCGAGCGGTGGTTAGAGTTGCTTAAGGATTACGATGTTGATATCCTATACCACGGGAAGGCCATGTTGTGGCGGATGCTCTTAGTCGTAGGTCGATGGGAGCCTATCGGATGTGCGGCTAGAGAGGAGGGACATGGTTCGTGATTTGCATCGATTAGCGAGCCTTGGTGTCCGCTTGATTGATCCCGATAGCGATGGGGTTAGAGTTCGTGAGGTTGCGAGTCTTCCATCGCCGAGGAGGTGAAGAGGCTTGATTCGAGGATCGGCTTTGATTCGATATCGTGATACTGCCTCTTCGTGAGGCAAGGGTCCTTTTGAGGTAGCACGATGGGGTGCTAAGGTTTGGCGGACTGTGTTCCGGATGTTTGAGGACTTGGCAGCAGTTCTGGGGAAGCACGGTAGCGTTACTCTATCCATCAAAGTCGACCAAGATGTACCACGACCTTAGATCGTGTATTGGTGGGATGGCTTGAAGAGGACGTTGCGAGTTCGTAGCTCGGTGCGTGTTGTCGGCAGTAAGGTAGAGCACGAGGCCCGGTGGTTGGTTCTGACGATTGAGATCCGACCGGAAGTGGGAGGTAATCAACATGGACTTCATCGCAGGATTACCTCGCACTCGGAGAGACATGATTCTATATGGGTTATCGTCGGCGGTGTGAAATCAGCCCACTTTCTTCCGTCGGGGCGACTTTTGGTGAGGATTATGCGCACTTTACATCAGAGATCGTCGTCGCATGGAGTCCATACTTCGATCATATCAGACAGAGGAGCCCAGTTTACGGCTAACTTCGGAGGTCCTTCGAGGGTTTAGGGGCCTTGGTGAGCACAGTCTTGCATTTCATCCACAGACAGACGGACAGGCAGAGCGCACTATCCAGACTCTTGAGGATATGCTGCGAGCCTGTGTTATTGACTTTAGTGGTAGTTGGGAGGATCATTTGCCTCTAGTTGAGTTCGCATATAATAATAGCTACCACTCCAGTATTCAGATGGCGCCTTATGAGGCCTTGTATGGGAGGAAGTGCAGATCGCCTATAGGTTGGTTCGATGTGGGCGAGGGGCAGCTAGTGGGACCAGATTTGGTACAGGCGATGGATAAGGTGAAACTTATCAAGGCGGCTATCGATACTCGAGTCGGCAAGTCGTATCAGATCATCGCCGCCGACATCTTGAGTTCGAGGTTCATGATTGGGTTTTCTAAAGGTGTCACCCATGAAGGGTGTGATGAGATTCGGGAAGAAGGGAAGCTCGGCCCAGGTACATTGGGCGTTTGATTGTCGCGAGGTAGGCAAGGTTGCCTATGAGTTGGATCTGCCGTCCGTCTGGAAGCGGTGCATCCGGTTTTCACGTATCTATCTTTGAGGAGATGTATCGGGGATCCATCTAGGGTACACCCGATTGGCGATGTCGTGTGACCGAGGGTTATCGTATGAGGAGATTCCATAGCGATAGTCGATCGTCAGTTAGGCGTCTGCGGACGAAGGGCGTGGCCGTCAAAGTCTTGTGGCGGAACGAGCTCAGGGAGGAGATGACATGGGAAGCCGAGGAGGACATGAGGCGGAAGTATCCTCACATATTCCCCATACCTCCAGGTAAATTCACTTTCCTACTTGTAAATTTTCGTTATCGTTTCTGCCTATGTGTTGCTCTGTGGCCGTGTGTGGCATTTACAACTGTTTAAGCTTCTTCGCTAACCGTCTTGGGAAGGAACATTCGGGACGAATGTTTCTAAGGAGGGGAGACTGTTATACCCCGGATTTCCAGAGTATGCGTAAGGAATACGTGCGAAATCTTGCCTTAAAGATAAGCCTTGGGCGTTTTATTTTGTACACAACTCACTAAAAGAATCGTTTCAGACGAAAGCGTTTCCCTGACTTTCGTAGAGTAAATTCGGCTATGCCATTTCTTATTTTTGCGGATTTTTCCGAGGCGAAACATTTTGGACCACCGGGAGGGTGACATGTGTCACCCTCACATTTGAAGCAAGTGGGGTGGCTTTGGACGATTGGGCGTCCAAAGAGGGGTGTTGGCCTTGGCCGATTGGGTCCTTGTTTAGGCCTTGTTTTGTGCCATGTTTTGTGGAGTGTTTTGTGGAGTGTTTTGTGGAGTAGGAGTTAGGGTGCACTTGGCTTGATCTTGGCCTTACACTTGCCTTGCACTTGTCTTCATCTTGGCCATTGGTTGGCCAGGCTTGAGCTATAAATACCCCTTAGAGATGAAGAGTTATTCATCCACAAAGTTATCTTCCAAGTCTAAAAATCCTCTCCTCTCCCTTAAGCTTTTAGTCAAACACCTCTTCCCTCCCTTGTGTTGTATGGTAGAGCCTACCCCTAGCCTAGCCGAAATCTACCCCCCCTCCCTTGGTAGAAAAGTTGTCTTCTTGTATCGTTATAATGCCCAAAATACCCTAGCCCAAATACCTTAGTACTTAGTTGAAGTTGTGAAGAACTTCTAAGGTTTCCTTGGAGCATACAACTTAGGAGCAAAACCTTGCTCAGGCGCGACTTTTTCTAGGATATTATTGGGCTTACCGAGGTAATAATCCTAACCCTCTTTTTGAATTAGAATATTTATACTGTTGTAGTATATGGATAAGTATAAATACTTAGAAGTATATCACGAGAATAGAATTGAAGTATTAATCACTTAGAAGGGTTTAAAGAAGAATAATCAAACTGTACTTACATAGAATTTGTTTTCATGGTGAACTTATATAGCTCATGGGTAGGGAAGTCTGCCCGACTTAGTAGAATTATGAACCCACTGTTTAGAATGACCTTGAGTAGTCTTTAATAGATATCTGTGACTATTATAGGTGACTCTCTGCTGTGACATATTGACTTGGCGGTGGTTTTATTTGAGAAGGTATGTGATTCTTCCTAAAGCATGATATTTTACAATATAACTACGGCAATGTCTTTGACTTAAGCTGAATAATACTTACGGCAATGCCTGTGGCTTAAGCTTTGAATAATACTTACAGCAATGCCTGGCTTAAGCTTTGAATAATAAGAATCGAAAACATTTCAAAAGACTCTTGAATCATATTATGAAGAGAACTAATTGGTTTTAAAGCGAAGCTTAAGAGTTATACTAGCTTTATGGGAAGTAAGTATAACCACTTAAGATTTATAAAAGAAACAAGTTTGCTATGTGTGTTTATAACGGACTTGTATTGTGAAAAGAATAATAAAGATGGTTTGATAAATAGACCTGATATGATGCTATGTGTGTTAGTATCTTGTAACGTTTGTATAGGTGAGTATCCTTGTTATGCTTATGTTGTTTAAAGATAAGTTGTTATGTTAGTATACTATCACTCACCTCTTGAGATGATACCGGGTTAGGCGCCTCCGTCACGGGGTAGACTTCGGTGATGCAGGACCATGATTCGAGAATACCTCATGCGGGTCGGGGGCCTATGCGGAGCTGAGAGTTCGAGTTAGTATGCGGGGTTATGCCTCATGCGATGCGTGGCCATGCGGACGTGAGTCGGGGCGATCTAGAGGAGTAGCTACCCGATGCGGGGTTACACCTCATGCGGGCCCGTGAGTGGCCTATGCGGACTCGAGTCGAGATTAGGCTTGCAGAATGATGATATGGCGAGTGGCCTGTTCGATCATTCGCGGCCTAGACAAGACCTATTCTGATTACTATTCTTGCTTTTGTTTGTGATGTGGCACTACGTGCGGTTTCTTGGTTGTTTCACCCATATTTGTAAAGGTTTTAAAATGATATGTTTTCATTTAAGTATTTCTGATTTCGCATACTTAGTACTTGTTATGCGACCTCGCGGGGCTGCGTTCATGCCGCAGGTAAGAACGGCAGTGCTAGATCCACATCCTTAGGATCTTTGCGTTGGTGTCGGGAGCTCCATCTTCTAGGAGGCTCTACTTTGGGTATGATCTCCTGATTGTAGATAGTTTTATCTGATCGGTATGGCGGCCCTGTCCGCCATAGTTGTTACTTCCTTAGAGTGCAGTAGTACTATTATGCAGTTGGGATGTAGCGCAAAACTTGAGTTATTTATATTATGCGAAAAGGCAAGCTTTTCTTCGATAAAGCGTGTCTTATTTTATAAATCTGTTTCTGTCTTGTTTTATATTCCGCTGGTTACTCGATGTATGACTACTTAGGTGCCGGTAAGGCACGATCCACGGGCCGAGCAGTCGTGGCGATCTTGCCGTCAGGACCACCCCACTCGGTATGGCCGTCGGTAGATCCCACTTCGGGTGTAGTGCGCTACGGAGTTTGTTCTGATTGTGGCGGTAGGGTCACTTTGCGGTATTCGACCAAGGCGGCGCAGTAGAGTCACCACGGGTTCTTTCACGGTCTTCTTCATCTCCTACGATTACTCGCCCGGAGAAAGGTACTCATGGGCCAGGCGGTCGCGGAGGTCGTGGCGCGGTCGGTCTAGCGTCCGAGACCGCATTTATGCCTTGTCCAGCCGGCAGGATCAGGAGGCCTCACCTGATGTCGTCACAGGTACCTTATCAGTTTCTGGTTATGATGTGTATGCCTTGATAGATCCGGGTTCTACTCTGTCCTATATATCTCCCCTTATCGCTAGTAGGATAGGGATAGAGCCTGAGTCCATAGACCCTTTCGAGGTAGCTACGCCAGTGGGTGATTCGGTGGTAGCTCGGCGGGTATATAGGGCTTGTCCAGTGACCATTTGTAGTCGTCAGACCCTAGCCGACTTGATAGAGTTGGACATGACTGATTTCGATGTGATCATGGGTATGGATTGGCTAGCTTCTTGCTACGCCAATGTAGACTGCAGGGAGAGTGAGTGCGGTTCGGTTTCACGAGGCCGGTTGTTGAGTGGGAGGAACATCGTATCGTAGGGTAGGTTTATTTCCTACCTCGAGGCTAGGAAGATGGTGCGAGAAGGGTATATCTACCATCTCATTCGGGTGTTTGATCTGAGCTGCGGTACCAGATTTTGATCGATTCGAGAGTCGAGAGTTCCCGGATGTGTTTCAGACGACCTCGGTATCCCTCGAGAGGAGATAGAGTTTTGTATCGATGTCTTTGCGGACACTCGGCTATTTCCATTCCTCCATCTGAGAATGGCACATGCCGAGTTGAGAGAGTTGAAGGACCAGCAGAGATTTGCTAGAAGGGCTTCATCAGACCTAGTGTTTCTCCTCAGGGAGCGTATTGTTCGTGAAGAAGAAAGGCGGACACTGCGCGTGTGTGTTGATTACGAGCGGCGAACAAGGTGACCATTAAGGAATACCCTTTCCAGGATTGATGATTTGTTCGATCGATTGCGGGCGTGAGATGTTTCTCAAGATTGATCTGCGATCGGGCTATCATCAGTGCGAGTCGAGGCGGATGTCCCTAGATCGCATTCGGACGATGCGGGCATTATGAGTTCAGTCATGTCTTTTGGGTTGACGATGCTCGTGGTATTCATGGATTTGATGAACCGAGTGTTCAAACCATTTTTGGACACGTTCGTGATAGTGTTCATTGATGATATCTTGGTTTATTCTTGCTCGAAGCGAGGAAGCATGCGAGCATTGAGGATTGTCTTGTGAGTTCTCGGGACCAGCAGATTATACGCCAAGTTTTCCAAATGTGAGTTTTGGTTGGCCGGTGGCTTTTCTTGGGCATATTGTTCGGGTGATGGTATTCGGGTGGATCGGCCAAGATCGGCGATCGAGGACTGCCTAGACCTACTACTCCGACAGTGTGCAACTTTACGGGCCTTGCAGTTACTATCGGTTCGTGGAAGTTTGCTTCTATCTACGCACCATTGACTAGGTGACTCGGAAAGCGGCTAAGTTTGATGGTGATGCTTGTGGCGGGGTTTCGATTCTTGAAGGAGGCGGCGATCGCCCGTTCTTACTCTTCCAGAGGGTCCAGACGGTTATGTTGTGTATTGTGATGCGTCAGGCGTCGGGCTCGGATGTGTGTTGATGCGGTGGTAAGGTTATAGCGTCGCATCGTCGGCGACTTAAGAAGCGTAGGAACTACCCACGTGATTTGGAGTTAGCGGCGGTGATTCACGCCTTGAAGATGCGGAGGCACTATTTGTATAGGGTTCGTGTGGATATTTATACAGACCACAAGAGCCTCGGTATATCTTGACCAAAGAGAGTGAACTACGACTACGAGATGGTGGTTAGAGTTGCTTAAGGATTATGACGTCGATATCCTGTACCACCCGGGGAAGGCCAATGTTGTGGCAGATGCCCTTAGTCGTAGGTCGATGGGTAGCCTATCAGATGTTCAGCCAGAGAGGAGGGGCATGGTTTGCGATTAGCATCAGTTAGCGAGCCTTGGTGTCCGTTTGTTTGATTCTGATAGCAGTGGGGTTCTAGTCCGAGAGGTTGTCGAGTCTTCCATCGTCGAGGAGGTGAAGAGGCAACAGTTTGAGGATCCAGTTTTGACACGGTACCGTGATACGGCTCTTCGTGAGGGGAAGGGTCCTTTTGAGGTAGCACCTGATGGGGTGCTAAGGTTTGAGGGCAGGTTGTGTGTTCCAGATATTGCAGGACTTGGCAGCGAGTTCTAGGGAAGCACACGGTAGCGTTACTCTATCCATCGGTCGACCAAGATGTACCACGACGCCAGATCGTGTATTGGTGGGATGGCTTGAAGTGGGGCGTTGCGAGTTCGTAGCTCGGTGCGTGTTGTCGGCGGTGAAGGTAAAGCACGAGGCCCGGTGGTTTGTTGCGACGATAGAGATCGACACGGAAGTGGGAGGTGATCAACATGGACTTTATCACGGGATTACCTCGCTTTCGGAGGAGACATGATTCTATTTGGGTTATCGTCGACGGTGTGAAATCAGCCCACTTTCTTCCGTCGGGAAGACTTTTGGTGAGGATTATGCGGACTTTACATCGAGAGATCGTCGATCGCATGGAGTCCCTATTTCTATCATATCGGCCAGGAGCCGGTTACGGCTAACTTCGGAGGTCTTTCCGAAGGGTTTAGGGGCGAGTGAGCTGACAGTCCGCATTCCATCCACGCAGACGGACAGGTTTAGCGCCTTATCCGGACTCTTGAGGATATCTGCGAGCTGTGTTATTGACCGTGGTACCGGGAGGATCATTTGCCTCTAGTTGAGTTTGCGTATAATAGCTACCACTCCAGATTCGGATAGCGCCTTATGAGGCCTTGTATGGGAGGAAGTGCGGATCGCCGATAGGCTGGTTTGATGTAGGCGAGGTGCGATTAGTGGGACGGACACAGCAATGACGATGAATAAGGTGAATCTTATCCGGGAGCGATTCTTGTGGCTCGAGTCGGCGAAGTCATATGCAGATCATCGTCGTCGGCATCTGGAGTTCGAGGTTGATGATTGGGTTTTCCTGAAGGTGTCACCCATGAAGGGTGTGATGAGATTCGGGAAGAAAGGGAAACTCAGCCCAAGGTACATTGGGCCGTATCAGATTGTCCGCAGGGTAGGCAAGGTTGCCTATGAGTTGGATCTGCCGTCCGATCTGGAGGCAGTGCATCCGGTGTTTCATGTTTCCATGCTGAGGAGATGTATCGGGGATCCATCTAGGGTACACCCGATTGACGATGTCCAGGTGACCGAGGGGTTATCGTATGAGAAGATTCCCATAGCGATAATCGATCGTCAGGTTAGGCGTCTGCGGACCAAGGACGTGGCTTCCGTCAAAGTCTTGTGGCGGAACGAGCTCAGGGAGGAGATGACGTGGGAAGCTGAGGAGGACATGAGGCAGAAGTATCCTCACCTATTCCCCACACCTCCAGGTAACTCACTTTCCTACTTGTAAATTTTTCATTATCATTTATGCCTAAGTGTTGTTTTGTGGCCGTTTGTGGCATTTGCAAACTGTTTAAGTTATGAAGAACCTTATCGTTATCTGTCTTGGGAAGGAACATTCGGGACGAATGTTTCTAAGGAGGGGAGAATGTTATACCCCGTATTTCCGGAGTATGTACGTGAGGGCGTACGTACAAAAGTTTAGCCTTAGTTAGGCACTTTGGACGAAAAATATTTGTGCCTGACTCACTAAAAGAATCGTTTTCCGACGAAACGTTTTACAAAGCTTGCGTAGGGAAAATTCCGGCTATGTCATTTATTATTTTTGCGGATTTTTCCGAGGGATGAAACACTTTGGACCAACGAGAGGGTGACACTTGTCACCCTTTAATTTGTGGATGTGAGGGCGGTAATGAGACGAATTGGAGGGCTTGGAGTAGGTAGGATATTTGTGATATTTTGTGTGTAGTAGATGGATAAGGGCACTTGGGTGAATCCTCACCCTACACTTGCCTTGCACTTGGCTTCATCCTAGCCCTTAAAAGGCCTATAAATACCCCCTTAAGATGAAGAGTTCTTCATCCACAAATCAAACTTTCCAAGTCTAAAATCCTCTCCTCTCCTTGTGAGCTTCTCGTCCAAGAGCCCTCTCCCCCCCCCCCCCCTCTAAAAGAGCCTAGCCGAAACACCCCTCTTCCCCCCCCTCTAGCCTAGTGGCTTCGGCCAAGTACACCCCCCCCCCCCCTTGGTAGAAAGTTGTCTTCCAAGTAAAGTTACTATTCCTAAATACCCTAGCCCAAATCCCTTTAGTACTTAAGTAGAAGTTGTGAAGAACTTCTAAGGGTTTCTTGGAGCTATCGGAGCGTCCAGACTAGGAGCTAAACCTCGCTCAGGATCGACTTATATCTTGGATAATATTGGGCTTATAGAGGTAAATAATCTTATCCTTCTATTGTTATTGGAGAATACATACTGTAGAAGTATAGAAATAAGTATTAAATACATAGAAGGATATTAAAAGAAGAGTAATGAATGTAATTACTTAGAAGGTATTACATAAAAGAATTGAATGCTTACATGGGGTGCACTTACGATGAACTTGTATAGCTTAGGGTAGGGAAGTCTTTCGATTTTCCATAGAATTAAGAACCTTCATTTAGAATGTCCTACAGAATAGTCTAGACGTTGATAGGCGTGTTGACTATTATAGGTTGATACTCTGCGCGACATATTCGACTTGGCGGTGGATTTACGAGAAGGTATGTGATTCTTCCTATACTCTTGAGCATGATATTTTAAAGTATATATATAGTACGGTGAGCGTCGTGTGTTAATCGAACGTAGTTTTACGGCAATGTCTTTTGACTTAAGCCTGAATAATAAAAATCTTAAAGTCTTTCAAAAAGAATTATAAATCAGTTTTGAAAGAAGAAGAATATTTGCAAGGAGCTTAAGAGTTATACTAGCTTTATGGGAAGTTAAGTATAACGACTTAAGAAAGATAAAAGGAACAGTTTACTTATGTGTTTATAAAAGACTTATATTGATCTCTGGAAAGTATAATAAAAATGGTTTGATGAGTAGACATAATATGATGCTATGTGTGTTAGTGTCTTGTAACGTTTGTATAAGAGAGTATTCTTGTTGTGCTTATGTTGTTTAACGATAAGCTGTTATGTTAGTATAATATCACTCACCTCTTGACATGATACCGGGGGTTAAGCTGCCCTCCGATGCGGGGTAGACTCAGGAGGTCTGGGACCATGATTCGAGAATACCTCATGCGGGTCCAGGGGACCTATGCGGAGCTACGAGAGTTCCAGGTTAGTGTGCGGGGTTATACCTCATGCGGGGCCCTGTCCCGCCATAGTTGTTTACTTCCTTAGAGGTCTGTAGTCCTATTGTACAGTTGGGATGTAAACTGCCATATTTTGATATATATATATGCCGAAAGGCGCCCTTTTCTCAAATAAAATGTGTCTCTTTTACAATTGTTTCATGTCTTATGTTTTTATATTCCGCTGATTTTCTCTGATGTATCGCTTGGGTGCGGGTAAGGCACGATCCGAACCGGGCGGGTCGTGACACCGCGTCCCTTCGATTTTGGTTATTTACTGATTTGAACAAGATATTACACTTAGGCCAATGAAATTGAAATTGAGGTCGCGTCCCTTCATTTTCGGTATAATACTGATTTGAACATTATACTACATGACCCTCCCGGAAAGGTTGTCCCTCGATTTTCTTTCCTTCGGAAAAGGGTGATGATGTCACTTATGGATCTTTCACATATATACCGGATACCAACATACTTGGCGGGGTGACTAGATTGACTGAAGAGTCACTAATTCATAGCCATGACTTGTTCGGGATGTCCCTTTACAAAAAAATATAGATCTGAGCCCTCCGTAATTAAAACTCCTATTGTTTTTTTTACGGATCTGAAGGTTTTACTCGCATTTATTTATTATTTACTAACTCTTTTACTAAGTGTTTTCGCAGGTACCCGGAGACGCATCCCAAAGTTAAAGCTTGCGCAGAAAAGGAAAATAAAAGTGAAATACCGCTAAGTTCTCTTCACGCCCTCTTTATATAATTTTTTTCTTTCGTTACAATCTTGTTAAATATATATCTTTTTAAATATCTGCATTCCTAGTTTAAATATCTCTTAGTTAGTTTAATAATTGTAGAACACCTTTGGAATTGTAGAATACATGTTAGTACAATAATACCAACCTACGTTTGACCGAAAAACCGCAAGTTAGCGGATCCTATAGGGTGCCTAACCCATTCCCTATAGGATAATAAAAAACCCTTACCTGGAATCTCATAATGTTTAGCAGACCTTTAAATGGAGATCATTGTAGCATTTTTTATGCTATTTAAAAGTGTCCTAGTTCACTATAATAATTAGGTGGCGACTTCTTAAAAACAGTGATTTAATTCATGAATCACGCATACGTCGTATTCTGTTTCGACTTCAGTTAAAATGGGATATTACAATCTTGGCCATGTTATTTCTAATGCCTAACATACTCAGTACATCAGTTGTATTGATGTTCCTTTTGTCGGGGGACACTGCATTTCATGCTCGTAGGTTCAGTTAAAGAGAGTGATGGTTCACGCTGGTAGGTTGCTGGTTTAGTTGATGTTGGAGCACTCTATTTGTTCCAGAGTGGCATTCTAGTATTGGTATGATATTTTGATATCGTATACTCTTTAGAGGCTTGTAGACATGTGTCATGTGGATAGTGGTATGGTATGACCTTCTCGGCCTTGTGTCACGACCCGTTCCGGGGCCCGTGACTGGTGCCTTACCCCGGGCACCCTAGTGACACAACATCAGAGTAATCAGCGGAACATAAAACACATACATGAAACAAGTGAAGTACAAAACAGTAATCTGAGGAAAACTTGCCTTTCGGCATATATAAATAACCACTTTTACAAATGAACAGTTTAATCCTTTTTACAAACCACGCTTGGCGGTACTACAGACTCTAAGAATGATACGACCCTGATGGCGGGGAGGCCCGCCAAACCCGAATGTAAACACTTACTACGACAGGGACTATACCATCGATAAGCCTCCGGAGAAAGAGCTTCCCAAAATGACTGTGACCACGAGCTAGGATCAACGCGATGTACCTCAACTGCGGCATGAACGCAGCTCAAGGAGGTCGAGACAACGTGTACCAAGTATGTGCGTAAAGTATCAGAATCGAAATCATAGTAGTCATATAAGGCGGGAGACATGTATGATAACCAAACTACGATTCACAACAAATAGCGATCATGTCAAGTCAGGGACTCACGCCCTCAAAGTCATCACAATAAGACCGTACGGGGTAAGCACGAAGGCATAGCCGACTACTAAGACCCCCAGTACCACAAATGCCATAAACTGTATCACGAGGTCTCTCTAGACCGCACCACATGATCGGGCGCTCGCCCGCGATGTCAATGCGGCGTCTATTCTCGAACTCTCGCACTCGCATAGGTCACACACGACCGCGCATAAGGTATTCTCGAATCGGTCCTAGACCACCGAGGTATACCCGCATCGGCGGCCTAACCTCGGTATCCGTCCCGGACTTCGCGGCGCATAGCCGCCAAGGACCGCATAGTCCCTCGGAGACCGTGATAGGAATTCCCCATCATCGGGCTAAACACCGGAATGATCGGTCAATCACGGAGCATACCGCGACTCGCATAGTCTCAAGGACGCATAGCCGTATAGACCGCGCATCAAGGGTGGCAAGCCCTCGGTATACCAATCGAGGGTAGGTGATATAATATGACAATGGACTTACCTTTTAACAATGTAAGCACAGCAAGAATGACCCTTACATAACAATCACAAGATACTAACACAAGTAGCATCCTAACATGTTTACTTATCACATCAACAAGAAAGTATTACAAGGCTATCACAAACCAATACAATCAAGTTATTCACCCAAGGTACTTCTACTAACAAGTTCGAGTATCTAACCCCAACGCACTTCATACATCAAATCTTTAAAAGATCCGTTCCTATCACATAAGTCACACTGATACCCGTAGTATAAAATAGAGTGGTATCGTTTTTTAAGTAAACCAAAACACTTACCTTTGTAAAACCAAGTAACAACATTATTTTCCAAGCGTCCAAGTTTGCCTAATTTCAAATGCTCACGTTTCTTATTTTAGAAAGGTTTCGTAGTTCATAGTCTTATTCATTTAAGAATATAATTCTCTTTAAACAATCGAGAAACATAAGCCTTATATGTGAGTAGGATATTCTTGTTTATAACAATCTTATTACAATGAAATGATCTAGGAAATATCATTTTGTCTCATCTAGCTTCATGCGGATGGAAGTTTCTCTTGGTTTTAATAATACTTAATTATTCAAAACATTTCCTTTTATTAAGCTGCAGTGGTTTGTCGATACACATCCCGATTTCCAAAATCAAGAAACGTTCTTAAGCCGTTATACCTAACTTCCCATAAAGCTAGTATAACTCTTAAGTTCTCAAAACCAAGTATTACTTCTCTTTCAAAACGATTTGAAATCTTTTGAAATACTTCAAGTTCTTTATAATCACACATCAAGCCGATTATAAACAAATCATTTACCTTTTAAAACCACAAAGTGTTTTCTTATCTACATAAAGTCGTTATAACCAACTTCCCATAAAGCCGTTATAACACTTTTATGTTTTAAACCCATCGAATACATTTAGCACGTATGCGTCACCGTACTACATAGTTTACACATATCATGCTAGAGAGATAGGAAGAGGTTCACATACCTCGCGACGAGTATCGACTCATAGAAAAACGCTCCAAGAACTTCCAAACTTCGGCTACCCCTAAAGCCACGTAGATAGCGACACACATAGTACATCCACATATAAGGCCACACGGCACTTAGTAACATTTAGGTCTCATCTTAGAACTTCTACGTAAAATTCGGCACCTCCCATGACAGCGTAAATCTCTCCTCTATCGAGGCTACCAAGCCAACCGGGGTTATACATCTAACCCTAACGGTACAATTCTACTCCACTCTTACTACACAAGTCTCATGTAATACCCTATGTAATTACGATTCGATTCTTCAGCTTAAGTCGAGACATTGCCACAAGCTATGTTGATTATATATATATAGTATACTTTAACTATATATTCCTACAACATGTAATATCCAATTACAAAAGGACAAGATAGTTACCTCGATAAGCCCATAATTATCCAAGTATAAAGTCGATCTGGGCAATCGTTTAGCTCGACTCGAGCGCTCAACCCGCTCTAAACCACCGCTAGAAGTTCTAACCAACTTCTACACAATACTCAACGGACTATGGAGATTTTCCTAGGGTTACGGTTTTGTAGACTGGGAAGTATAATAGTATTTTACGGGCTTTTCGTATAGGTATAACCTTAGAATACAACAAGGTATAGGGCTAAGGTAATTTGGGCATTATAACAATACTTGGAGAGTATTTCTATACCATGAGGGGTATTATCACGAAGCAACTAGGCTAGGGGTACCCACGGCTAGCACCTCGAAGGAGGGTGTCTACCCCGGCTGCCCACTGTGGGAGACTCTCGGCGAGGGGAGGAGGGCTCTCGCCAAGACACCACACTGGGGAAGGAAGAAGCTTTCAAGACTTAGGCAATTTGTGAATGAATTAGTCTTCCAAGGGAGGTATTTATAGGTCAAGTGAAAGCCAACCAATGGCCAAGATTACACCAAGTGTTAGGCAAGTGTAGGGCGAGATTCACCCATGTGTACCTAGCCAACTTGCACACAAAATATCTACCAAAAATATCTCCCACAAAGCCTTCGATCGTCCGTATGCGCACTATGCCGCTGATGAGAGGTGCCAAGTGCCGCCCTCTCGTTGGTCCAAAATGTTAGTCTCTCGGAAAAATCCGCAAAATACTAAATGACATAGCGGAAATTCCCTACGAAAGGCGTGAAAACGTTTCGCCGAAAACGACTCTAGCAAGGTGTTGTGCACAAACATATTTCGGCCAAAGGTGCCACGTGGGGTGACACGTGTCGCCCCGATTAAATCAAAATATTTCGTCTTAGAAAATATCCAGCGGCCAAAATCTCAAAATCAAAGCGGGCCCCAAAACCAGTAAATTTCTCAGTGGGCCCACGTGACCATTTTCGAAAATAAAATTCCATAATTCTCTAATATTCCGGGAAGTCCGAATACCAAATCTGGGAATCCAATTCCATAAACGAACCTTTTTCCTTCACAAAACCGGAAACTTTTCCGTGGAAAAATCGCCTCTTTTCTTCCTCGATCTTTCAGCCGTATTCTCGTGCGTGCGTCCTCGCATACATACCACGGAACTACGGGGTATAACATTCTTCCCTTAGAAACATTCGTCGAATGTTCCTTCTAAGTCTCAAAGCGAACACGTGTGATATAGTCTTCACTACTATACTTACGAAACAATCCTCGCCACAAATGGCGTAAATACCCACGTAAAATACTTACATCCAAGTCCACGAGGAAACACCTCTAACATCACCACAAATAATACTACTTTTGTCACTTTGTCGCGAGCCTTGCTCCGACGACCCAACAAATGGTGCCGCGTGCGCGATCACCTGAAGCCGTGACACTCGGATTCTTATCACATTTCGATCGCTTTAGTATCTAAAACCGGGGTTACTATCTCTAACGTGGTCATCATTAGCGGGAACATTACGGATGGATCTTGATACTTTCGAACATAACAATACGAAGACCGGACGTCCTTCCTCCTAAGTCGGACGGCAAATGCTAACATATAGGCAACCCGCCTATTCTTCACATGAACTCACCAAGGCCCAAAGTGACTCGGGCTAAGTTCCTTCATTTCCACAACTCGTCACACCGTCCGGGTGGTACTTTCAAGAAGACCGACCGTCAACACGAACTCTAGCGTCGTCGCGATTATCATACGATTCCTCGAGCTGCGAACTTCTTCAGACAAGCACCACTATCCATCAAATTACCGGAACAAGCTGAACCAACTATCTCGAACCGCCAACATCGAACCAATCGGCCGCAACTTGCATTTACGCCTACAAGGCGTCACAAGACGACATCCGAACACCGAAATGGTAGCTTAAACACTCAACCGAGACAACGATCCTCGCGGTACCACGAAATCAAAACACCGGCAGAGGCGAACGCGGTCGAGACTTACGAGTTCCTAGCCCGCTCGGTACAAACTCCCGAGAAGAGAAACACTGCACTGGCTCCACTGTCCGTCATAAGGTGAAGGTAGGCACCCCGTGCAACCTCTCAACCTTTTTAGATAACAACAACACTGCCGAGGGAACGACCCTGACCGAAAAACACGATAGGCTGCCCCCATCGGCCCGACCACTGGTCGAACGCATCCACGAACTTGCGGCTAACTAAACATGGGCCTAACACCCTCATGACTAACACAAAGAGGACCACCACAAACTGACCCACCACCAAACCTACGCGGGTTGACCCGCACGTAGCCTCAACCCGACCGGCGCGCAAAATACCATCTCCCCGAAGGAACAATCTTACTAAACACGTTACGAAAACCTAGCGGTCTTCTTAGCTCAACTACCCTCTTTCATTTCATACTACATAGGGACTTATCCCACGAACATAGCTCACGTGCACTATGCACTCCTATAAGGGTCAAACATAAACATATCGTCTACCCGAGATGGCCTTACCTCTAAGGTCTTTGCGTATAAAGCTCTAAGGCTCACACTTTCTCTATCCTCCAAAATCTTACTCGGTTAACCCACCATGATTTCTAATCACAACTAACACACTTCATCGTAACATAGCACTTAAGGTATACTCACCTTGAAAGTTACCGAAGGACCTTGCCGCCTGCCTCTTCGCTGCCCTGGTTAACCCGTCGATCTCTACGTTTCTCGGCTGCTGCATAAGCCCGCATACGTGCCATGCTCGAAGCCTAAGCGAAGGACTACTCTGCACAACCTTCTCTAGGTAGTCATCAAGACTTGCGATACATCGGTATACTCTGCGGTAGCCAAATCCATAGCTAGTAACAAGGTTGTCTCTTGCAATCTATATTCTCGGTTCGGCCGTGGCGAAGGTTCACATATCATGGCGCGCGAAGGCTGCCGTCGCCATGCTTAAACTCTGCGGGGCTAGTGGCGCCGCAAAACTTCCCGAATGAAGCACTACCTAGGTAATGATTGGGCTGTGCCCTCGCCACCCTCGAACTCTACTCGCAGCTCGCCTTGCGCGCCTCACGGGCTCGGGTTGCCTACGCGAGGCATAACGATAAGGGAAAGAATTTCGTCGGAGGGTCCAACTTACAACACGACTCTAAGGCACGATCTCGAGTGAGAAGAATAGAACCCAATCCTAAATATCCTATAGCCTCACGATTATTGGTGTGGTGCACAACACCGATAATCAAGACTCTCATGGATACGGTCTGTAGACACTTTCAGAGGATTAGCGCTCGATACCACTTTTGTCACGACTGTTCGGGCGTGGATCGTGCCTTACCGGGCACCCTAGTGACACAACATCGAGTAATCGGCGGAACATAAAACACATACATGAAACAAGTGAAGTACAAAGCGATGTCTGAGGAAAACTTGCCTTCGGCGTATATAAATAACCACTTTTACAAATGAGCAGTTTAATCCTTTTTACAAACCACGCTTACAACAAAGACTACGGACCTAAGAATGATACGACCACGATGGCGGGACGGGGCCCCGCCAAACCCCGAATGTAAACACTTACTACGACAGGACTATACCATCGATAAGCCTCGAGAAACGGAGCTTCCCAATGACTGTGACCACGAGAGCTAGGATCAACGGCGATGTACCTCAACTGCGGCATGAACGGCCCCGAAGGAGTCGAGACAACATGTACCAAGTATGTGAAGCGTAAAGTATCATGGCGAAATCATAGTAGTCTATATAAGGCGGGAGACATGTATGATAACCAAACTACGATTCACAACAAATAAGCGATCATGTCAAGTCGAGGACTCACGCCTCAAAGTCATCACAATAAGACCGTGCGGGTAAGTGCGAAGGCATAGCCGACTACTAAGACCCCAGTACCACAAATGCCATAAATCGTATCACGAGGTCTCTGCATCGCCCACATGATCGAAGGCGCTCACGGCCCGCAGATCAATGCGCGTCTATTCTCGAACTCTCGCACTCGCATAGGTCACACAGACCGCATAAGGTATTCCTCGAATCTCGGTCCTAGACCACCGAGGTATACCCGCGTCGGCGGCCTAACCACCGGTATCCGTCACGGACTTCGCGGCCGCATAGCCGCCCAAGGACCGCATAGTCCTCGGAGACCGTGATAGGGAATTCCCCGCATCAGGCTAAACACCGGAATGATCGGTCAATCACGGAGCATACCGCGACTCGCGTAGTCTCAAGGACCGCATAGTAGTATAGACCCGCATCAGGGTGGCAAGCCACCGGTATACGATCGAGGGTAGGTGATATAATAACGATCTGATGGACTTACCTTTTAACAATGTAAGCACGCAAGAATGACCCTTACATAACAATCACAAGATACTAACACAAGTAGCATCCTAACATGTTTACTTATCACATCAACAAGAAAGTATTACAAGGCTATCACAAACCAATACAATCAAGTTATTCACCCAAGGTACTTTCTACTAACAAGTTCGAGTATCTAACCTCAACGCATTTCATACATCAAATCTTTAAAAGATCCGTTCCTATCACATAAGTCACACAATACCCGTAGTATAAAATAGAGTGACTGTCTTTTTAAGTAAACCAAAACACTTACCTTTGTAAAACCAAGTAACAACATTATTTTCCAAACGTCCAAGTTTGCCTAATTTCAAATGCTCACGTTTCTTATTTTAGAAAGGTTTCATAGTTCATAGTCTTATTCATTTAAGAATATAATTCTCTTTTAAACAACTGAGAAACATAAGCCTTATATGTGAGTAGGATATTCTTGTTTATAACAATCTTATTACAATGACCATGATCTAGGAAATATCATTTTGTCTCATCTTAGCTTCATGCGGATGGAAGTTTCTCTTGGTTTTAATAATACTTAATTATTCAAAACATTTCCTTATTAACGCTGCGGTGGTTTGTCGATACACATCCTGATTTCCAAAATCAAGAAAACGTTTAAGCCGTTATACCTAACTTCCCATAAAGCTAGTATAACTCTTAAGTTCTCAAAAACCAAGTATTACTTCTCTTTCAAAACGATTTCAGAAATCTTTTGAAATACTTCAAGTTCTTTATAATCACACATCAAGCCAGTTATAAACAAATCATTTACCTTTTTAAAAACCACAAAGTGTTTTCTTATCTACATAAAGCTGTTATAACCAACTTCCCATAAAGCCGTTATAACACTTTATGTTTTAAACCCGAATACATTTAGCACATGTTCGTCTACCGTACTACATAGTTTACACATATCATGCTAGAGAGATAGGAAGAGGTTCACATACCTCGCGTCGAGTATCGACTCATAGCAAAACGCTCAAGTACTTCCAAACGTCGGCTACCCTTAAGCCACGTAGATCGCGCCACACGTAGTACGTCCACCTATAAGGCCACAAGCGCTTATTAACATTTAGGTCTCATCGTAGAACTTCTCTGAGAAAATTCGAAGACCTCCCCATGGGCGTAAATCTCCTCCTCTATCGAGGCGCTACCAAGCCAACCGGGGGTTATACATCTAACCACTAGCGGGTACAATTCTACTCCACGGTACTACTACACAAGTCTCTTTGTGTCTGATCCTATGTAATTACAGATTCGATTCTTCAGGCTTAAGTCCAAGGACATTGCCACAAGATATGTTCAGTTATATATATATAGTATACTTTAACTATATATTCCTACAACATGTAATATCCAATTACAAAAGGGGGACAAGATAGTTACCTCGATAAGCCCATAATTATCCAAGTATAAAGTCGATCCTGGGCAATCGTTTAGCTCAACTCAGGCGCTCCAAGCTCTAAACCACCCTTAGAAGTTCTAACCAACTTCTACACAATACTCCAACGGACTATGGAGATTTTCCTAGGGTTACGGTTTTGTGACTGACGGGAAGTATAATAGTATTTTCAGGGCTTTTCGTATAGGTATAACCTTAGAATACAACAAGGTATAGGGCTAAGGTAATTTGGGCATTATAACAATACTTGGAGAGTATTTCTATACCACTGAGGGGTATTATCTGAAGCAACTAGGCAGGGGTACCCCCTGGCGAGCACCTCAAAGGAGGGGGGGTATCTACCCCTCGGCCTACCCCACTAGGGGGGGAGACTCTCGGCCAAGGGGGGAGGGAGGGGCTCTCGGCCAAGACACCACACTAAGGGGGAAGGAAGAAGCTTTCAAGACTTAGGCAATTTGTGAATGAATTAGTCTTCCAAGGGAGGGGTATTTATAGGTCAAGTGAAAGCCAACCAATGGCCAAGATTACACCAAGTGTTAGGCAAGTGTAGGGCCAAGATTCACCCATGTGTACCTAGCCAACTTGCACACAAAATATCTACCAAAAATATCTCCCACAAAGCCTTCCCAATCGTCCATGTGCCGCCCACTATGCCCACCAATGAGAGGGTGCCAAGTGCCGCCCTCTCGTTGGTCAAAAATGTTCCGTCTCTCGGAAAAATCCGCAAAAATACTAAATGACATAGCCGGAAATTCCCCTACGAAAGCTGTGAAAACGTTTCGTCGAAAAACGACTCTAACCGGGTGTTGTGCACAAACATATTTCGGCCCAAAGGTGCCACATGGGGGTGACACGTGTCGCCCCCCGATTCGTCCAAAATATTTCGTCTTCCGAAAATATCCAAAACGGCCAAAATCTCAAAATCAAAGCGGGCCCCACAAAACCGTAAATTTCTCCCGTGGGCCCCACGTGACCATTTTCGAAAATAAAATTCCATAATTCTCTAATATTCCAGGAAGTCCGAATACCAAATCTGGGAATCCAATTCCCATAAACGAACCTTTTTCCTTCACAAAAACCGGAAACTTTTCCGTGGAAAAATCGCCTCTTTCTTCCTTTCCAATCTTTCTGTCGTATTCTCGTACGTACGTCCTCGCATACATACCCTGGAACTACGGGGTATAACACCTTGGCGTGGGCATGTATATATGTATAAGTTGATTTTCTGGTCAAAAGCTTTCAAAATAATTTTTGGCTTAGTCCATGCTTATTGTGATTATACGATGATGGTGTGATTTAGGGTACCCGACGGGTGGGATCCAGGCGCCCGTCGCGGACCATGGATTTGGGTCTTGACAAACTTGGTATCAGATCATGTCTATCCTAGGGAGTCTACAAGCCGTGTCTAGTAGAGTCTTGTGTATGAGTATATTGTCCATCATACTTATACGGAGGCTGTCAGGAATTTAGGGATGGTTTCTATTATTTCATCTCGGAAATCGTGCAGTAGAGTCGAGTTCTAAGAATTTGAGTTTAACTCATTCTTTATGCGGTTTTAGTAATGACGGTTACCAATGATGACTTCGGTTAGTTAATACTCGTAGCCGGTAAATGATCGATTTATACCTAGATTATTGGTACGCCAGAAGGGGCAATATTATTGTTAAAATCCAAATTATGAGAAGTTGTCTCATTCATACATGGAATACAGAAGAGATAATGCGAGTCGGGAGGGCAAAATGTTTGTTTTGGGATATCAAGACAACTGGGTAGTTCTAGTAAGAACGTTCAACTGTAGAAGATGGCCCGCATAAAAGCCAACATGGGTCTGGTTCTGAAGAAGTTATGGTGCCATGTTTGTCCATTTCTCCTCTAAATGATGGTGCTAATTTGGAAACAGGAAGAAGGAAATGGTACAATTGATATTGAGGATTCACAATTGACAATGGAGTTTGGATGTGTGTCGGATAATGCGAGATAATACTATATTGAATGGATTGTGTAAGAAGGGTAAATGACTTGTCCCAAATAGGAATACATATAATATTTGGTACATGGTATTTTAAGATGGAGTGGCTAAAGGATGTCGTGCAGGTTGTTGAGTTGATGACGCAGAACAACACTTTGCCTGATAGTTGGACTTATAATATGTTGATTAATGGTTTGTGTAATGAGAAATTGATTGATGATATGTGTAACGAGAATTTTTTTTATGGATGAGGCGTTTAAGATTCAGGACGATATGGTAGGATTGAAATTGTGGCCTGATGTGAAAACTTATAATACCCTGAACAATGGGTGTATTGATAATAGGAAAATTTCAGAGGCATTTGATCTGATAGAAGAGATGAATAACAAGGGGATCGAATGTAATGAAGTTACGTATAATACATTGATTAAATGGGATTCCAAGGAAGAGAAGATAGATAAATCTGGAGAGATACTTCAAAAGATGGGAGAAGGTGGTTTATGCCCAGATTGCGGTTCCTATTATACTTTGGTGAGATCTTGAGAAAAAGAACCCACAAGTGCACTGAAGAGCAGCGTGTTGGTTACATATTGATGTATGGATTGTATCATTAATGCTTGATGACCATGAAAGGTCCGATATAAGGATGTATGTTATATTATATGACACGTAAAGCGGTGGATGTGTTTTCTGGCTACGCGATAAGGATTATATATGTCACCCCAACATTCGAGGATGAATGTTTCTAAGGGAGAAGGATGTAACATCTCTTTTAGACAATAATTTAAGCACCTAAACGTAGGCAAGTAGACCCGAACCCCGGAAAGTATATGTTATATATACGTATGCTAATAAGGAAATTAGCATACAAAAGGGTGCGATCTCGAAATAATATGGGATGTAACGTGTGACGATGAGGATCGGAAATAAATTTGGAGTATGTATAAAGAAGTTATGGACTAGTATCATATTACAAGAATTATGACATTGAGTATATGAAGGTCTTATGAGTTATTAAGATTTAAATGAAGTGAGATCTACAATTAATTATGGGTATAATCGATTAGCATGGGATAAGTGTCCACATTACATGAATACAATGACAACTAGTGAAGAAACAAATGGGTGACTAAGTTAACATAACATTTTGTGGAAAACTGTGGAGCACTAACTTTTAAAGGGATATATCTCCTAAAGATTAACATAGGATGATCACATATTTGCTCACCTTTTTGCTTTTTCCTTCCACACAAACACTAATATACGAACACCTCACGTCTTATTATTTTCTTGTCTATTTTGTTTCCTAGATACGTATCCTCTAATTTTGTCCCTTCAATAAAAAAAATAAGCCAATATCAGTGACAACTAAGTTCATCGATTTTCCTTATTGATGTGAAATAATTTCATGAGTAGTAGCAGTAGTGAGAAGCAACATGAACTTATATTGACTAAGGTATGTCAAGGCAAATTATTTTTTCCTTTTGGCATGTTCCATGTTATGAAATATGACTGTGGTATTGTTCCATAATTTATTCTACTCCTAGAAGTTAAGAATAATCATGTTATTTATTTCTATGATGAGATCATGTCTAAATTGTTTCTAAGTCCTTAAAGAGGCATATGAAAAAGGTGATAATGAGATTCACAGTATCTTTAAAGGTAATATGTCACCCGTTGAAATTGGAACATGGTGTTACCATTCATGCATTTCATTTGCATTGCATTCATATATTACCCTGGACCACTGGTGCTACGCACACTATTATATATTATATATATGTAGGGGATATGGAAAAAAAAGTAAAGGTGTTATATACGCACACCACATGCAACTGGTACATATTATCATAAAACAGCCCTAAGAGGCCACATATCGAGCCTGTGTGGTCAAAATAGATGCCTGTGTGGCCAAGGAGATATGATAATGTTGAAGCCTGTGTGGCTTATTTGATATAATCGAATGCCTGTGTGGCGGTTATGGGTAGGATTCCTATATGGATATTAGTACACCGCATTTGCATCATGCATACATTCATATTAAAGACTGTATGGCGTGTCTGTGTGACCGATAAGGCTTGTCTGTGTGACCGAAATAACCTGATGCCAAGAGGTCGATATTGAAACCCTGTGTGGCATATCTGTGTGACCGATATTAGGTTGTCTGTGTGACTGATATGACCTGACGCCCACAGAGGCTGTCATGAATATAAAGATGCATGTATGGCCAATATTATACCGTATTTGCATTGCATACCATTTAGACATATGTATTGGGGTCTCAGAGGTATGCATTGTTGGTCAGTATTTCTGTTTCAGATTATGATATATCTTGGCCTTGTTATTTCTTATGCCTGGCATACTCAGTACATCAATCCTACTGACGTCCCTTTTGTTGGGGAACACTGCATTTCATGCCCGCAGGTTCAGTTAAAGAGAGTGATGGTTCATGATAGTAGGTTGCTGGTTCAGTTGATGTTGGAGCACTCTATTTATTCCAGAGTGGCAGTCTAGTATTGGTATGATATTCTGATATCGTATACTCTTTAGAGGCTTGTAGACATGTGTCATGTGGATAGTGGTATGGTATGACCTTCTTGGCCTTGGCGTGAGCATATATGTATAAGTCGGTTTTCTGGTCAAGAGCTTTCAAAATCTTTTTTGGCTTAGTCCATGATTATTGTGATTATACGATGATAGTGTGATTTGGGGTACCCGGCGGGTGGGATCCGGGTGCCCGTCGCGGCCCTCGGGTTTGGGTCGTGACAAACTTGGTATCAAAGCATGTCTATCCTAGGGAGTATACAAGTCGTGTCTAGTAGAGTCTTGTGTATAGGTATGTTGTGCACCATACTCATATGAAGGAGGTTGTCTGGCATTTAGGTATGGTGTCTATTATTTCATCTAGTAAATCGTGCAGTAGAGCTGAGTTCTAAGAATTAAAGTTTAACTCATTCTTTATGCGGTTTTAGTAATGACAGTTACCAATAATGACATCGGTTAGTTAATACTTGTAGCCAGAATATGAGCGATTTATACCTAGATGATTGGTACGCCAGAAGGGGCAATATTATTGTTAAAGAGAAGTTGTCTCATTCATACGGTAGGGCAAAATGTTTGTTTTGGGATATCACAACAACCGGGTGGTTCCAGTAAGAATGTTCAACTGTAGAAGATGGTCCGCATAAAAGCCAACATGGGTCTGGTTCTGAATAAGTTATGGTTCCATGTTTGTCCATTGATCCTCTAAATGATAGTACTAATTTGGAATCAGGAAGAAGGAAATGGTACAATTGATATTGAGGATTCACAATTTACAATGGAGTTTGGAATTGTGCCGGATAATGTGAGATAATACTATATTGGATGGATTGTGTAAGAAGGGTAAAAGACTTGTCCCGAATAGGAATACGTATAATATTTGGTACATGGGTATTGTAAGATGGGGTGGCTCAAGGATGTCGTGCAGGTTGTTGAGTTGATGACGCAGAACAACACTTTTCCGGATAGTTGGACTTATAATATGTTAATTAATGGTCTGTGTAATGAGAAATTGATTGATGGTATGTGTAACGAGAAAAAACATGATGGATGAGGCGTTTAAGATTCAGGACGAGATGGTAGGATTGAAATTGTTGTTACACCCCGTAGTTTCAGGGCATATAAGTTAGAACGTAAGTAAGGAAATAAGATGTGAAGGTTGTAAGGAAAGTATATATTTACATTTTCGAATATGGAAAAAATTTGGATAAAAAAATGTGACGACGAAAATTATATTAGCGGTTGAATTCTTTCCAAATGGAGTAATGGAATTAGGATTGTATTATTAAATCTTGGGATTAAAAATATGAGCCAATTGAAAATTTCACAATTTGAAGTGTCCATCGAAAATTATAAGATTTTGGCTAAGTGTTGGATTATTTTTATTAAGAGAATTATAGGCTAATAAGAGGGTGACATGTGTCCCTCCCCACATGTCACGACCCGAACCCGGGCCCGTGACTGGTGTCTTACCCCGGGCACCCAAGTAGACATACATCAGAGTAATCAGCGGAATATAAAACAAGACATGAAATAACATGAAGTGTGAAAGCGATTATCGAGAAAAGTTGTCTTTCAAAGTATATATATAAAAACTTAAATCCAACGATTACATCCCTTTTACAAACTCGCCCACAAGATTACTCTGCACCTCTAAGAATGATATGACAACAATGGCGGGACAGGGCCCGCCATACCTCGAATGTAAGTACCTACAACGGCGAGGACTATACCATCGATAAGCCTCCGAGAAACGGAGCTTCCCAAGCAATGACGTGACCGCATGAGCGAGGATCAACGACTGGTGTACCTCTACCTGCGGCATGAACGCAGCCCCCCGAAGGAGGTCAGTACAACAGGTACCAAGTATGTGAAACTGACAATACTGTAAATGAAATCATAGTAGTCTATATAAAGCAGGAGACATGTATGATAACCAAACTACAGTTCACAATAAATAAGCAGTCATGTCAAGTCAGGGACTCAAGCCCTCAAAGTCATCACTCAAATATAACTATGGGTCTCACGCCAACATCAATCATGCGTGGAATACCTTCTCACCGCCGATCTATGATATAAAAGCACCAAGGAATACACATGAACACCAGGTCCCACCTGTGTCATAATAAAATCGTACTGGGGTAAGTACGAAGGCATATCCGACTACTAAAAACCCACAGTACCAACAAGGTCATAAATTGTATCACGAGGTGCATCTAGACCGCCATGATCGGCCGCCACTCGCCCACGATATCAAATGTGCGCGTCTAGTCCTGGAGCTTCCGCACTCGCATAGGCCACTCACATAGGCCGCATGAGGTATTCCGCGTCGAGGGTAGCTACTCCCGGCATCGCCCCGGAATCGCATCCGCATGGCCACATAGACGCGTGACCATATAGGCGCCGCACTAACACGGAACTCTCGTAGCTCCGCATAGGCCACGGACCCGCATGAGGTATCTCGAATCATAGTCACAGATTGCACGAGGTATACCCGCGACGGAGGCGGCTTAACCCCCGGTATCATGTCAAGAGGTGAGTGATATAATACTAGCACAACGGCTTAACGTTAAACAACATAAGCACAATAAGAATAACCTCTTACACAAACATCACAAGACACTAACACACGCGGCATCCTAACATGTTTACTTATCAAATCAACAAGAAAGTATTACAAGGCTATCACAAACCAACACAATCAAGTTATTCACACAAGGTACTTTCTACTTTATGTTAACAAGTTTGGGTTTTTATCCCCAAAGTACTTCATACATTAACTCTTTAAAAGATCCGTTTCTTTCACAAAAGTCACACAATACCCGTAGTATAAAAATAGAGTGACTATCTTTTTAAGTAAACAAAACACTTCCCTTTGAAAAATCAAGTAACAACATTATTTTCCAAACGTTCAAGTTTGCCTAATTTCAAATGCTCAAGTTTCTCATTTTCGAAAGGTTTCGTGGTTCATAGTCTTAATCACTTAAGAATATAATTCTCTTTTAAAACAATTTGAGAAACATATGCCTTATGTGTGAGTAGGTTATTCTTGTTCATAACAATCTTATTAAAGCAGCCATGATCTAGGAAATGTAATATCATTTTGTCTCATCTTAGCTTCTATGCAGATGGAGGTTTCTACTGGTTTTAATAATACTTAATTAGTCAATACATTTCCCTTTATTAACGCTGCAGTGGTTTGTTCGATACTTATTCTGATTTCCGAAATCAGTAAAACATTATTCCTTTTAAAAACCAAGTACTCATTACTCACGAATGAGGTTTCACACTTTTTAACAAAATTCATATTAAATTAATTAAGTCAAGTCTCTTATCTTTTAAGATCAAGTCTCTTAACTTCTAAAATCAATAAACCATTCTTTTTATCTCTCTTAAGTCGTTATACCTAACTTCCCATAAAGCTAGTATAACTCTTAAGCTTTTAAAACCAAGTATTACTCTTCTTTCAAAAAGGTTTCTTAACTCTTTTGAAATACTTCAGATTCTTATTATTTAGACTCAAGTCAAAAGACATCGCAGTAAAACCACGTTCAGTTAACACACGTACGTCTACCGTACTATATATATTCTTTTAAAATATCATGCTCAAGAGGATAGGAAGAATCACATACCTCGCGACGATTATCGACAATTAGCAAAACGCTCCACCGCTATAACCCGGCTAGCCTTGTCCACCTTTCAAGTATAACATGCTACTCGCAGAACTTTCAACCTATAAAGGCATATACGTCTATCAACGTCTAGACTACTCTGTAGAATATTCTAAGCAGAAGGTTTTCTATTCTACGGAAAATCGGGCAGCACTTCCCTACCCGTTAAACTACGATCTCATCAGAAATACAATCTATGTAAATGATTCAATCTTCTTCTTTAATATTCTTCTGATGTGATTTCAGTTCAATTATTTTCTGTAATATCCTTCTATTACAGTTCAATTCTCTTCTGTAATATCCTGCTATGAATCTTATATTCATTTCTATACTACTACAGTATGTAATTTCCAATTACAACAGAAGGTCAAGAGTATTTACCTCGATAAGCCCAAAATTATCCAAGTTTAAATGTCGATCCTGAGCAACGTTTAGCTCCTACTCTGGGCGCTCCAACCCGCTCCAAACAACCCTTAGAAGTTCTATGCAACTTCTTCTTAATACTTCAACCAACCATGAAGGTTTTCCTTAGGGTTTCATTTTTGTGACTGAAGGAAAGTATAATAGTATTTCTGGGCTTTTAGTATAGGGGTAACCTTGGAATACTACAAGGTATTTGGGCCAAGGTATTTTGGAATAGTAACAATACTTGGAGAATACTTTTCTACTAAGGGGGGGGGTGTATTTTATAAGAACAACTCAAGGTAGGGGTACTCTCGGCTAGCACCACCGGGGAAGGGGTACCTCTCGGCAAAAGGCCTCACAGGGGAGGGGAGGCTTGGACGAGAACCTCTCCAAAGGGGAAGGGTTTTCAAGACTTAGAAATTTTTGTGGATGAAGAAGTCTTCAACAAAGGGGGGGGGGGTATTTATAGGCCAATCAATGGCCAAGATCAAGACAAGTGGGGGGGGGGCAAGTGGAGGGTGAGGATTTGCCCAAGTGCCCCCTAGCCATCTACTCCACAATTCACTCCAAACATTGACCCATGGTTTAGGCCACAAAATATGCCACGAAAAGAGCACCCAATCGGCCACCACAAACCGCCAACTTGAGGGTGACAAGTGTCGCCCTCTCGTTGGTCCAAAATATTCCATCTCTCGGAAAAATCCGCAAAAATTATAAATGTTACAACCGTATTTTTCCCTTCGCAAAGTCCGGAAAACGTTTCGTCGGAAAACGATTCTTTTTGGTAGTTGTGAATAAAATTTTCGTCCCTTGCCTAACCTTAAGGCTTAAACTTTCGTACGTACGTCCTCACGTACATACTCTGGAAATACGGGGTATAACACCACATGTGTAACAAAGCTCTAATTATATATATGTCACGACCCGATCCCGGGCCCGTGACTGGTGCCTTACCCCGGGCACCCTAGTGATACAACATCAGAGAAAACCAGCGGAAAATAAAACATAAACATGAAACAAGATATATGATCATAAAACAGGCCAACCAAAAACAGTTGCCTTCTGGTTATATACATAAAACTCGAACAGTTTAATCCTTTTTACAACCCCGCCACACGATACTCTGAGACCTCTAAGATTTACAATAACCATGACGGACGGGGCCCGCCATACCACGAATGTACAAGAACCTACAACTCGTGGAACACATACAAAGAATAAGCCTCGGAGAAACGGAGCTTCCCAATACGCCGAATCGTGATCCTATGGCGAGGATCCACTACCGATGTACTCCTACCGGCATGAACGCAACCCCCGGGAGGTCGATAACAGTACCAAGTATGTGAAATCAGTAAAAATATCAGTAAATGAAATCATACTAGTCTAAATAAAGCAGAGACATGTATGATAATCAAACTACTGATTCACCACATAAAAGCGATCATGTCGATCGTGGACTCACGCCTCAAGTCATCACTCAAATATAACTATGGGTCTCATGCCCACAACATCAATCATGTTCGCGATCATGGCGCATGCCCTGAGTGCATCGGTGTAGACATGTCCATGATGCAATAATAATAACAATGCCACATGCCGGACCAGACGGCAGACACGCCCATGTGACATTAACAACAATATCGGGTGATCAATCCCGCCGCACGCCACACGCCCGACTCTGCCGGTGTAGACATGTCCATGTAACCACAATAACAATATATCGTAATCAACCGCCGCGTGGCCACATGCCCGGACTGCATCGGTGTAGACATGTCCATGTGACACCAACAACAATATACCGCACAACCAGGCTATCACAAACAAGCTCAAGCGAATTACCATACTTCTAGACTCTTATAAAAAAGATCCACTCCTTCCCAAGTCACTGATATCAACACTTGCACAACAAAGGCTATCACAACAAGCATAGGCGAGTTACACAACAACAAGCATAGGCAAGTTACACACAACTCAAGGTACTTCCATTTCAGTATCAAAGTCCGGGTTTTAACTCTAAAGTACTACGACATTAACTCTTTTAAAGGATCTGTTTCTTTCACAAATGTCACATAATACCCGTAGCATAAAATAGAGTGACTATCTTTTAAGTAAACCAAAATACTTCCTTTGTAAAATCAAGTAACAACATTATTTTCCAAACGTTCAAGTTTGCCTAATTTCAAATGCTCAAGTTTCTCATTTTAGAAAGGTTTCATAACTCATAGTCTTAATCTCTTTTAAAACAATTGAGTAACATATGTCTTGTACGTGATCCGTTTATTCTTGTTTACAACAATCTTATTCTGTGACCATGATCTAGGAAATGTAATACAATTTTGTCTTATCTTAGCTTCTATGCAGATGGAGGTTTCTACTGGTTTTAATAACAATTTGTTATTTGTCAATACACTTTCCTTTACTAGCGCTGCTGTGGTTTGTTCGACACTTATTCTCATTTCCGAAATCAATAAAACATTATTCTTTTTAAAACCAAGTACTCATTACTCGCGAATGAGGTTTCACAACACTTTTAACAAAATGTTAATTACCAAGTAAAACAAGTTAAGTCTCTTATCTTTCAAGATCAAGTCTCTTAACTTCTACAATTAATAAACCAATCTTTTACCTACATAGAGTCGTTATAACTAACTTCCCATAAAGCTATTATAACACCCTATGTTTTAAACCAACCAACTCATTTAGCACGTATGCGTCACCGCACTACATAGTTTACAAAGCATCATGCTAGAAGGATAGGAAGAGGTTCACATACCTCGCGACGATTATCGACAATAAGCAAAACGCTCCACAGTACTGTAACCCGGCTAGCCTTTTCCACTCTTCAAGTAGAATACGCTACTCGTAGTACTTCCACCTATAAGGCCACAAACGTCTATTAACTTCTAACCGCACGGTTCCATATTCTGTAAAATTCAAAGACCTCCCCGTTTTACTCACTTTTCCATCTTTCTCCAAGGCGAATAACGTAATATATATACCATATATAAGCGCAAAAATTAAACAACATAAAGAAAGGGATTACACGCCCAACGGTAACGCGGTTTACTATCACGCCTTCATAACAACAATAAGTAAAAGAAGGGGATTACGCGCCAACCGTGCGGTTTACTATCACACCTTCATAACAATACAATAATTAAAAGGGATCACAGCCCAAACGAACGCGATTGAAAAATCTTCCCAGAAATGTAAATACGGTCAATGTAAATACGGTCCAAAGTAAATCTGATCCTTAAGTTGGGGTCCTGGCCAACTTTGTCCATGTTACTTATCCAACGTACTCATTCGTCATCCAACTTATATTTCCATTCTTCATATAAGTTATAGTTACTTTGTTAATTACTGCTTCACCAGTAAGATACGTTGGATACGTTGGATATGTTTTACCATTTTAATGGCAAATACCAATCCTTTCTTTTACAAGTTAACAAGATCCATTCTTTCCAAACTTTACTCCATATATTATATAATCCATATATACTTATAATATATGTAAAAATTACCAAATCACAAAGAGGTTAAGATTTACTACCTCAAATAGCCCAAAATCTATCCAAGAACTTAATATCGCTCCAAGCAAGTCTTAGCTCCAAATCTTTACGTTCAACTGCTACAAGAAACCCATAGAAGCTCCTAACCAACTCCTCTTCAAGATTCAACTCCAAAAAGTGAAGAACACTTAGGGTTCCAAACTTGGAACTTTCGTCCAAGGCATCAAGAATAGGTTAGGGGTGTGAAATCTTCTCCAACACTTGGTACACAATCTTCCTAACACTTTAGGGAAGAACACTTAAGAGTTTTAAGAATTGTTGGACAAATCTTTGCTCAAGAACAAGGTCTTGGCCGGAAGCAATGTTGAAGGGAGAGAGTATTTTGTCAAGTCTAGAAATGGTTAAGTGTGGGAGTTTTCATCAACTAAGGGTGTATATATAAGACCACCAAGGGTTAGGATGAAGGCAAGTGTGTGGTTGAGAT
This sequence comes from Przewalskia tangutica, assembly GCA_029844215.1. NCBI lineage: Eukaryota > Viridiplantae > Streptophyta > Magnoliopsida > Solanales > Solanaceae > Przewalskia > Przewalskia tangutica. The sequence continues at coordinate 63,241 of JAQGDG010000519.1, read as the reverse complement.
TGGGGACAAGTGTGTGTGGGCCCCATGCCACTTGTCCAAGCTAAAAATATCTTGCAAGACAAGTGCCACTTGCGCCACTCATCCAAGGATTTCACAAGAACCACCTAGGGGGGTGACACGTGTCGTCCTCCTACTCGTCCAAAATATTTCATCTTCCGAAAATATCCATAATGGCCAAAATCTCAAAAACAAAGCGGGCCCACAAAACCATAAATTTCTCCCGTGGGCCCCACGTGACCATTTAGAAAATAAAATTCCATAATTCTCTAATAGTCCAAGAAGTCCGAATACCAAATCTGGGAATCCAATTCCCATTAACGAACCTTTTCCTTCACAAAATCCGGAAACTTTTCCGTCGAAAAATCACATCTTTCTTCCTTTCCAATTTTAAAGTCGTATTCTCACGCACGCCCCACGTATATACTCGAAATACGGGTATAACATTCTCCTCCTTAGAAACATTCGTCCGAATGTTCCTTCTCAATCGGATAACGATAAAGTTCCTCTAACAAGTTGCCAACGCCACAACTCGCCACGAAATAACACACGTTCTTCCTTCCTTACTGTCGTGCGATACCACTTTTGTCACTTTGCGCGAGGTTCTAGTGTCACTCGGCGACCCCAACAAATGGTACCGAACTGCATGCGATCCCTGAGGTTCTAGTGTCTCTCAGGACGTGCCATACTTCAGTCATCGCTTCAGTTCTCAAAACTGTGGGGTCACTACCTCCAAACTTGGTCATCTTACTAGCTTCACTTTTCCGCCAAGGCCATCCCCGGCCTTCACGAACCGATTCTGGTCGAACACATCCACGAACTCATACGATGGTTAACTAAACTCGGGCCTAGCATCCTCATGACCCGACCACCTGGCGGGACCACCTCGGCCAGCCACCACAAACCGGCCGGGTTGACGCCGAACGGTCCTCAACCCGACCACCACGCGCCACACTCTTGTTCCCGATCCGAACAATCTTACCTATTCAAGTCATGAAAGCTACCACTTCAATTTTACACAACCAAGGAATTCCACAATAACTCCACGTAAACTACACACTCGATAAAGGTCAAACATAGAATAAATCTTTTACACGACGACCTTACCTCTAAGGTCTTAATCGTGAAATAGTCTAAGGTTCACACTTACCATGCCCCGTGCTTACCCTTCTACACTAACCGTTTTCTAAATCACATTTTTGCAGCTATCCGAACATAACACTAAACACATCATCATAACAAGCATACAAAACTCAGAGGTTAAGGATATACTGCCTCTACCGCTTTTCTAATCACAATCCACGCCTGCAGGCGTAGTGAAGGTGATGAGCCACCATCGATCACGAAGGTGAGTCGTAACATCCGTGCTACTTGGTCGGACAGTTCCTGCAAAATGGCCCCGCTGGCCGCAAAATAACAAGCTCCTTGGCACCCCGACACTCCAAATACGGCCTACCACATCGACCACACCGAGGTAGGGTGATCGATCCGCCAACACCCCTACTTCCTCGAAATCAACCCTTCGAGCCACCGACCGCTCCGAATACTCTGGATGCCACGAAGGTTGTGGAGGACCACTCTTGTCACGACTGCCCGGCGTGGATCGTGCCTTACCCGCACCCGTAGTCATACATCGAGAAAAACCAGCGGAATATAAAACAACCAAGATATGAAACAGTATAAATAAGACACAGTTTCTGGGAAAAAGGTTGCCTTTCGGCATAATGTATATAAATAACCCAAAACGAACAGTTACATCCCAACCTTACAACAGTCTCTGGACTTCTAAGAGTTTAAAACAACAATGGCGGGGAGGCCCCGCCATACCTGAATACGAATATCTACAACGACAGGACCATACCAAAATGCTAAGCTTCGAGAAACGGAGCTTTCCCAACGCCAAGCGGTGATCCTAAGAACGGATCAGCGAGAGTACCTTTACTGCGGCAGATGAACGCAGCCGAAGGAGGTCGATAACAGTACCAAGTATGTGAAATCAAAATACGTAAATGAAATCATAGTAGTCTATATAAGGCGAGACATGTATGATAAGCCAAAACTACGATTCATAATAAATAGCCATGTCAAGTCGTGGACTCATGCCTCAAAGTCATCACAATAGAACCGTGCGGGGTAATGCGAAGGCGTAGCCGACTACTAAAACCTACGCATCAACAAGGTCATAAATGTATTGAGATCTGTCTGCATCATTACATGATCAAAGCCGCCACTCGCGCAGATCTAATGTGCGCATCTAGTCACGAACTTCCCGCGACTCCGATAGGCCAAGCAGATAGGCCCGCATGAGGTATAACCCCGCATCGAGGGTAGTTACTCCGGCGGCGTCTAGACTCGTCGTCCGCGTGCTACAAGAACGCATGACCACAAGGCGCGTACTACTAACCTGGAACTCCGCGATTCCGCATAGGCCACTGCACTGCATAAGGTATTCTCGAATCATAGGTCCATCGACCGCCGAGTCTACCCGCACTGACGGGGCGTTTTAACCCCCGGAGTTATGAATGATATAATATCAACATAACCGATTATTGCTAAACAACATAAGCACAACAAGGAAAAACCTCTTTACACAAATATCACAAGATACTAACTCACGTAGCATCCTAACATGTTTACTTATCCAGTCAACAAGAAAATATTACAAGACTATCACAAATCAATACAATCAAGTTATTCACACGAGGTACTTTCTACATTATGTTAACAAGTTCGGGTTGTTAGCCCCAAAGTACTTCATGTATTACTCTTTTAAAAGATCCGTTTCTTTTACAAAAGTCACACAATAACCGTAGTATAAAAATAGAGTAATTATCTTTTGAAGTACATTAAAACACTTCTCCTTGTAAAATCAAGTAACAACATTCTTTTCCTAACGCTCAAGTTTGCCTAATTTCAATTTCTCAAGTTTCTCATTTTGAAAGGGTTTGTAGTTCATAGTTTTAATCCTTTAAAACAATTTGAGAAACATATACCTAAGTGTGAGTAGGTTATTATTATTCGTAACAATCTTATTACTGACCATGATCTAGTAAATGCAATATCATTTTGTCTCATCTTAGCTCCTATGCGGATGGAAGTTTCTACTAGTTTTAATAATACCTTATTAGTCAAAATAATTCTCTTTATTAGCTCATTGTGATTTGTTCGACATTTATTCGATTGGTAAAACATCATTCCTTTTGAAATGTTTTGATTCTTTATTATTCGGGCTTAAGCGTGAGGCATTCTGAAGTGTTATTCAGCTTAAGCGTGAGGCATTGCCGTAAGTATTATTCAGCTTAAGTCAAAGACATTGCCGTAGTTATTATTCGATTAACACGTACGCGTCACCGTACTATATATATTGTAAAATATCATGCTTTAGGAAGAATCACATACCTTTCTGGGGACCACTTGCCAAGTTGAATATGTCGCGCGCAGAGTATCGACCTATATGATCAAATCGCCTATCAACGTCCGCATCATTGTACAAAGTTCTAAGCAGAGGGTTCGTTATTCTATGGTCATTTGGGCAGCACTTCCCTACCCGGTGAGCTACTCAAGTCTACTGTGAAAACAGTACAGTTCTATTATTCATCTTTTAAACCCTTCTACTGTGATAACAGTTCAATTCTATTCTCGATATCCTTCTAAGTATTCAATACTTATTCCTATACTTCTACAGTAAGTATATTCTAATTTACAAAAGGAGGATAAGGTTATTTACCTCGGTAAGCCCAATAATATCCTAGATAAAAGTCGCGCCTGAGCAAGGTTTAGCTCCTAAGTTGTGCGCTCCGGTAGCTCCAATAAACCTTAGAAGTTCTTCACAACTTCTAGTAAGGACTAAGGGATTTAGGCTAGGGTAATTCGGGCATTATAACGATACTAGAAGGCAACTTTTCTACCAAGGGAGGGGGGGTAGTGTTTCGGCTAGGCTAGCTTTAGAGGGGGGGGTTGCTCTCGGCTAGGGCTTCTCAAAAGGGGAGGGGTGTGTTTGGACGAAACAACAAGAGGAGAGGGAGGATTTGAGACTTAGATAGATTGCTCAATTTAGGATGAAATAACTCTTCAACAAGGGGGGTATTTATAGGTCAAGACATGGCCAACCAATGGCCAAGATTATGCCAAGTGCAAGGCAAGTGTAGGGTGAGGATTTGGGCAAGTGTCCTTGGCCAACTTGCACACAAAATATCCTACCAACTCCAAGACAAACAAGCCATCCCAATCGGCCCTATTGCCGTGTGACATCCATCAATGAGAGGGTGACAAGTGTCGCCCTCTCGTTGGTCCAACGTGTTGCGTCTCTCGGAAAAATCCGCAAAATTAGAAACGACATAGCGGAATTTATCCTACGCGAGTTGTGTAAACGTTTCGTCGAAACGACTCTAGCGGGTGTTGTGTACAAAGTGGAATTCGCCCAAGCCAACTAGGGGTGACACGTGTCGCCTCCTACTCGTCCCAAAATATTTCATCTTCGAAAATATCCACAATGGCCAAAATCTCGAAAACAAAGTGGGCCCACAAACCAGTAAATTTTCTCCCGTGGGCCCACGTGACCATTTCCAAAATAAAATTCCATAATTCTCTAAAATTCCAAGAAGTCCGAATACCAAACTGGGAATCCAATTCCCATTAACGAATCTTTTCCTTCACAAAACCGAAACTTTTCCGTGGAAAAAAATCACCTCTTTCTTCCATTCCAATTCGATGTCGTATTCTCGCACGTCGCCTCGCATACATACCTTGAAACTACGGGTATAACATTCTCCTCCTTAGAAACATTCGTCCCGAATGTTCCTTCTAGGTATCAAAACAAACAGCGCCAAGATAGTCCTTATCGCTATACTTACGGAAACAACCATGCTTTGGTCACAACACAACAAGCGCGCATACTTATCTCCAAGTCCACGAGGAATCACCTCTATCACAAAATATTCCTACTCGCGATCTAAAAGATGCTCCTTCGCCCTACTCTTTACAAACGAATGATCACACCTATGCTCGTAATACATGCCGTTCTTCCCTTACGTCGTGATACCACTTTTGTCACTTTGTCGCGAGCCCGCTCGACGACCCAACAAATGGTACCGGCCGCTTGCGATCCTCGAGGATGTCGTACTCTTCTTGTGCGCTCGAACTCTTACCACCCTATCCACAAATTTGGAACAACCTCAACTAACTATTCGAACGCGCAACATCGAACCAATCGATCGGCAACTTATACTTCCGCCCAACAAGGCTTCAAGGCGACATCCGAAACTGAAAATGGTAGCTTAAACATTCCCTCTACAGGAGACAACAATCCTACAACCATTCCGAAATCCAAACATCGCCGAGGCGAATGCGGTCGAGACTTACGAGTTCCTAATCTTGCTCGGTAACTCTTCGGAAAAGAAACAGTAACTTGGACTCCCGTCAGCCATAAGGTGAAGGTAGGCACCGTGCAGCCTTACAACCTTTCGGCATAAACACCCCTACCGAGTACACGGCCTTTGCTAGAAGACAAGACGGTGACCTCGCCGGCGACTCGGTCGAATGTATCCACGAACTCGCACGTTGGTTAACTAAACTTGGGCCTAACATCCTAGTGCCCTACCACCGTGGGACCACCAAAAACTGACCCCACCACCAAACAGGCCACGGGTCGACCCGCCACATGGCCTCCACCCAACCCGGCAACGTGCAAACACTAGCTCCCTGATTCGGAATAATCTCACCAATCACGTTACGAAAACCTAGCGGTCTTCTACCCTCTTTCATTCCACATTACTCAGGGATTCATCCCACAAAATATCTCACTGATACTATGCACCTCGATAAGTGGTCAAACACGAAATAATTCTTTTACCAAAGATGGCCTCGCCTCTAAGGTCTCTACGTATACATCCTAAGGCTCCCACTTTCTTTATCCCCCAATCTTTCCCGATTAACTACTCATGCTTCCCAATCACAGTTAACACAATGCTATCTGAAAATAATACTTAAGATATTTGCTACACATATAAATCTCTAAAGGGTTAAGGATATACCTGTATCTACGCAGACTTCCTTAGGTCGTTCTAATCAAACCCGCCTGGCATACCTGGGAAGGTGATGAACTATCCATCGATCCCAAGGCCGAGTCTCTACATCCGCACCACCCTTGGCCGGACAATTCCTCGCAAAATGGCCTGCGTCGCAAACATAACAAGTCGACGCGGAAGAACGACACTCCCCATGATGACATCGACCACAACGGCTACACCGAGGTGGTGGTGTCCTCCTCTGGCTTACACCCCCTCCTCTCCAAACCACCGCATCACAATCGGGTCTAGTAGGTCGAGTCCTCGTACTTGTATCCTTCCTCATAGAACATTCCTTGCTATATGGCCACGGGCCGCAATAAAAACAAGCACCGATAAAAAGCGGCACTTCCCGGGATGACACACTGCCTACTGTGAACACCGAGGAAAAATCAACCTGTGGAGGACACTGCATGGCGAGGCGCATGTCTAATCTGCTGGCGAGGCGATCGCCTCGAGAGTTACCAAATGATCCCGCCAATCGGGCCCTCTTCGCTCTCGGCCACTGTCGATCTCTACCTCTCTCGGCCCACGCATAATCTGAACGCAAGGCTTTGGCTCGTCCTCGATCAAGAGCTACTCCCTCACAACCCTTCTTAGATAAGCATCAATATCCTTGGAATAATGGTACATAAAATACTCTCGCCAAGTCCTTTGCTAGCAACAGGCCGTCTCCTTCCAATCCATATTTTCGCTCCAAGCCGTGGCGAAAGTCCAGATGTCATGACCGCAGAGGAACTGCGCGTGTAAACTCTACTGCTGGCGGCGCCTCGAACTCCTCGCATGAAGCATCACCTCGGTGATGATTGGGCTGTGCCCTTCTAAATCTCAGTACTCTGCTACTCGCCGCTCCTTGGTGCCTTGCCGCCGGGCGAGTTACTGGCGGAGGCATCATTTGGTAAAGGAAAGGAATACGTTAGAGGGTCCAACTTATAACACGCCTCTAAAGCACGATCTCGAGTGAGAAGAATGGAAACCAATCCTAAATATCCTATAGCCTCACGATTATTGGTGTAGTGCACCACACCGATAATCAAGACTCTACTAGATACGGTCTGTAGACACTTTCCGAGGATTAACTGCTCTGATACCACTTTTGTCACGACCCGTTCCGGGGCCCGTGACTGGTGCCTTACCCGGGCACCCAAGTAGTCATACATCAGAGAAAAACCAGCGGAATATAAAACAACCAAGATATGAAACAGTATAAATAAGACACGCTTTACGGGAAAAGGTTGCCTTTCGGCATAATGTATATAAATAACCCAAAACGACGAGCTACATCCCAACCTTACAACAGTCTCGGCACTTAAGAGTTTAAAACAACAATGGCGGGACAGGGCCCCGCCATACCCCTGAATACGAATATCTACAACGACAGGGGACCATACCAAAATGCTAAGCTTCCGGAGAAACGGAGCTTTCCCAACGCTGAAGCGGTGATCCTAAGAACGGGGATCAACAGTAGGAGTACCTTTACCTGCGGCATGACGCGGCCCCGAAGGAGGTCGATGCAACAGTACCAAGTATGTGGCGAAAAATCGTAAATGAAATCATAGTAGTCTATATAAGGCAGGAGACATGTATGATAAGCCAAAACTACAGTTCACAATAAATAAGCAGTCATGTCAAGTCAGGGACTCATGCCCTCAAAGTCATCACAATAGAACCGTACGGGGTAAGTACGAAGGCGTAGCCGACTACTAAAACCCACAGTACCAACAAGGTCATAAATCAGATCATGAGATCTGCCTGCATCACATGATCAAAGCGGCCACTCGCGCGATATCTAATGTGCGCATCTAGTCCCGGAACTTCCGCGACTCGCATAGGCCAAACAGATAGGCCGCATGAGGTATAACCCGCATCGAGGGTAGCTACTCCCGGCGGCGTCTAGACTCGTCGTCCGCATGGCTACAAGAACCGCGTGACCACAAGGGCATACTAACTCGAACTCCGCAGATTCGCGCATAGGCCACCTGACCGCATAAGGTATTCTCGAATCATAGGTCCATCGACACTTTGAGTCTACCCGCGTGGAGGCGACTTAACCCCCGGAGTTATGAATGATATAATATCAACATAACCGATTATTGCTAAACAACATAAGCACAACAAGGAAAAACCTCTTTACACAAATATCACAAGATACTAACTCACGTAGCATCCTAACATGTTTACTTATCCAGTCAACAAGAAAATATTACAAGACTATCACAAATCAATACAATCAAGTTATTCACACGAGGTACTTTCTACATTATGTTAACAAGTTCGGGTTGTTAGCCCCAAAGTACTTCATGTATTACTCTTTTAAAAGATCCGTTTCTTTTACAAAAGTCACACAATAACCGTAGTATAAAAATAGAGTAATTATCTTTTGAAGTACATTAAAACACTTCTCCTTGTAAAATCAAGTAACAACATTCTTTTCCTAACGTTCAAGTTTGCCTAATTTCAATTTCTCAAGTTTCTCATTTTCGAAAGGGTTTGTAGTTCATAGTTTTAATCCTTTAAAACAATTTGAGAAACATATACCCTAAGTGTGAGTAGGTTATTATTATTCGTAACAATCTTATTACAGCAGCCATGATCTAGTAAATGCAATATCATTTTGTCTCATCTTAGCTCCTATGCAGATGGAAGTTTCTACTAGTTTTAATAATACCTTATTAGTCAAAATAATTCTCTTTATTAATACTTTGTGATTTGTTCGACATTTATTACGATTGGTAAAACATCATTCCTTTTGAAATGTTTTGATTCTTTATTATTCAGCTTAAGCCGTGAGACATCATGAAGTGTTATTCAGGCTTAAGCGTGAGGCATTCGTAAGTATTATTCGAGCTTAAGTCAAAGACATTGCCGTAGTTATTATTCGATTAACACGTACGCGTCTACCGTACTATATATATTGTAAAATATCATGCTTTAGGAAGAATCACATACCTTCTCGGCGGGGACCACTTGCCAAGTTGAATATGTCGCAGAGTATCGACCTATAACGATCAAATACGCCTATCAACGCCGGTATCTTGTAAAAGTTCTAAGCGGAGGGTTCGTTATTCTATGGTCATTTGGGCAGCACTTCCCTACCGGTGAGCTACTCAAGTCTCGTGAAAGCGATGCAGTTCTATTATTCATCTTTTAAACCCTTCTACTTCGTGATAGCAGTTCAATTCTATTCTGTGATATCCTTCTAAGTATTCAATACTTATTCCTATACTTCTACGAAGTATATTCTAATTTACAAAGGAGGATAAGGTTATTTACCTCGGTAAGCCCAATAATATCCTAGATAAAAGTCGCGCCGAGCAAGGTTTAGCTCCTAAGTTGTGCGCTCAGAGCTCGATAAACCTTAGAAGTTCTTCTGACTTCTAGTAAGGACTAAGGGATTTAGGCTAGGGTAATTCGGGCATTATAACGATACTAGAGGCAACTTTTCTACCAAGGGAGGGGGTAGTGTTTGGCTAGGCTAGCTTTAGAGGGGTTGCTCTCGGCTAGGGCTTCTCAAAAGGGAGGGTGTGTTTGGACGAAACAACAAGAGGGAGAGGAGGGATTTGAGACTTAGATAGATTGCTCAATTTAGGATGAAATAACTCTTCAACAAGGGGGTATTTATAGGTCAAGACACGGCCAACCAATGGCCAAGATTATGCCAAGTGCAAGGCAAGTGTAGGGTGAGGATTTGGGCAAGTGTCCTTGGCCAACTTGCACACAAAATATCCTACCAACTCCAAGACAAACAAGCCATCCCAATCGGCCCTATTACGTGTGACATCCATCAATGAGAGGGTGACAAGTGTCGCCTCTCGTTGTCCAACGTGTTGCGTCTCTCGGAAAAATCCGCAAAAAATAAGAAACGACATCGCCGGAATTTATCCTCCGCGATTTGTGTAAAACGTTTCGTCGAAAAACGACTCTAGCGGTGTTGTGTACAAAGTGGAATTCGCCCAAGCCAACTAGGGGTGACACGTGTCGCCTCCTACTCGTCAAAATATTTCATCTTCGAAAATATCCACAATGGCCAAAATCTCGAAAACAAAGTGGGCCCCACAAAATCAGTAAATTTTCTCCGTGGGCCCACGTGACCATTTCCAGAAAATAAAATTCCATAATTCTCTAAAATTCCAAGAAGTCCGAATACCAAACTGGGAATCCAATTCCCATTAACGAATCTTTTCCTTCACAAAACCGGAAACTTTTCCGTGGAAAAAATCACCTCTTTCTTCCATTCCAATTCCAATGTCGATTCTCGCATGCGTCCCTCGCATACATACCTTGAAACTACGGTATAACAACTGCTCTGGCGGAGGTACAAAACTAGTCATTCTTTGGCGGTCCGCCTCGAAAGTCACCAAAGGACCTGTTGTTCGCCCTCTTCTGCGATCTCGTCATTCCGTTGATCTCTCCGTGCCTCACATCCCCGTGCATGAGCCTGCCTGCGGGCAATGTCAATGCCCGGTGAAGAGCTACACCAACAAGCCTCTGTCAAGTAATCATCTAGCCGGTGACATAGCGGTGCACTCTATCCTCCATGGTTGCCACTAAAGCGGGGACATACCGAGCCAACGAGTCAAACTCCACGTTGTACTCGACCGCACGCCTCTTTGTCTAAGCATCATAAATCTGTCGGCCCGTGCCCTCCTCATCTGCGGAGGCAAGAAGTGAGTGAGGAATGCCCCTGAGAACTCGTCCCATACTGCTGGAAGCGCATGCTCTCCCGACAACTCCGAATCAAACCGATCATGCGGTATCACGTAGCCGACGCGAACCTAAGACCATCGACTCGGTCTCGAAGCCTTGATCACTCTCGATCCGGCAGAATCGCCGGATGAACTCCTGCGGATCATCCTCGTGCCTCGACCGTAGAACTCGCGGGCTACAACTCGAAAGTCCCGTAGCCTCAAACGTCGCTCGGGGTGAACTACGGTGCATGGGGCTGAGCTGCTGCGTCAGCCTATCCTCATATCTGCCACGACCACGGCGATGGGCCATCTCTTTGTACCCAACTCCTCTCGCCCGGTGTGAGGCTGGAGGCTCAGTCTTGTGGTCTCTGTAGAGGCGCCACGCTACTACTCGCAACTCCTGTTGCCTTGCCGCTCGGGCGGGTTGCCTTGTGCGGAGGCATAATCGTAAAACGAGATACGTCGGAGGGTCCAACTTACAACACGGCTCTAAGGCACGATCTCGGAATGAGAAGAATGGAAACCAATCCTAAATGTCCTGCTGACCTCACGATTATAGATGTGGTGCACAACACATCGATACTCAAGACTTACTAGACACGTGCTAGACACTTTCCGAGGATTAATCGCTCGATACCACTTTTGTCACGACCCGATCCGGGCGTGCCTTACCGGGCACCCTAGTGATACAACATCGAGAAAACCAGCGGAAAATAAAACATAAACATGAAACAAGATATATGATCATAAAGCAGCCAACTAAAAAGCATTTGCCTTACGGTTATATACATAAAACCCGAGCAGTTTAATCCTTTTTACAACCCACGCCCATGGTACTACAGACCTCTAAGATTTACAACAACCATGACGGACGGGGCCGCCATACCACGAATGTACAAGAACCTACAACTCGGGGAACACATACCAAAGAATAAGCCTCGAGAAACGGAGCTTCCCAATCTGTTGTGATCCTATGGCGAGGATCCACTACGATGTACTCCCTGCGGCATGAACGCAGCCCGGAGGTCGATAACATGTACCAAGTATGTGAATCAGTAAAAATCAGTAAATGAAATCATACTAGTCTAAATAAAGCGGGAGACATGTATGATAATCAAACTACGATTCACTACATAAGCGATATGTCCGGTCGTGGACTCACGCCTCAAGTCATCACTCAAATATAACTATGGGTCTCACGCCAACATCAATCATGTTCGCATCACGGCGCGTGCCCCGGAATGCATCGGTGTAGACATGTCCATGATGCAACAATAATAACAATGCCCCACGGCCACATGCCGGAGTGCGACGGTGAGACACGTCCACGTGACATTAACAATAATATCGGGTGATCAATCCCGCCGCAGCCACACGCCCGAGTGCATCGGTGTAGACATGTCCATGTAACCACAATAACAATATATCGTGTAATCAACCCGCCGCGCACATGCCCCGGACTGCGCCGGTGTAGACATGTCCGTGTGACACCAACAACAATATACCGCACAACCGTGCTATCACAAACAAGCTCAAGCGAATTACCATACTTCTAGACTTTTATAAAAAGATCCACTCCTTCCCAAGAAGTCACGATATCAACACTTGCACAACAAAGGCTATCACAACAAGCATAAAGTAGTTACACAACAACAAGCATAGGCAAGTTACACACAACTCAAGGTACTTCCATTTCAGATCAAAGTCCGGGTTTTAACCCTAAAGTACTACGACATTAACTCTTTTTAAAGGATCCGCTTCTTTCACAAAGTCACATAATACGTAGCATAAAATAGAGTGACTATCTTTTTAAGTAAACTAAAATACTTCCCTTTGTAAAATCAAGTAACAACATTATTTTCCAAACGTTCAAGTTTGCCTAATTTCAAATGCTCAAGTTTCTCATTTTAGAAAGGTTTCATAACTCATAGTCTTAATCTCTTTAAAACAATTGAGTAACATATGTCTTGTACGTGATCCGCTTATTCTTGTTTACAACAATCTTGTTACATCACCATGATCTAGGAAATGTAATACAATTTTGTCTTATCTTAGCTTCATGCAGATGGAGGTTTCTACCGTTTTAATAACAATTTGTTATTTGTCAATACACTTTCCTTTACTAGCGCCTGCGTGGTTTGTTCGACACTTATTCTCATTTCCAAATCAATAAAACATTATTCTTTTTAAAACCAAGTACTCATTACTCATGAATGAGGTTTCACAACACTTTTAACAAAATGTTAATTACCAAGTAAAACAAGTTAAGTCTCTTATCTTTCAAGATCAAGTCTCTTAACTTCTACAATTAATAAACCAATCTTATACCTACATAGAGTCGTTATAACTAACTTCCCATAAAGCTATTATAACACCCTATGTTTTAAACCAACCAACTCATTTAGCACATACGTACGCCTACCGTACTACATAGTTTACAAAGCATCATGCTAGAAGGATAGGAAGAGGTTCACATACCGCGACGATTATCGACAATAAGCAAAACGCCCACGATCAGAATCGCTAGCCTTTTCCACTCTTCAAGTAGAATACGCTACTCGTAGTACTTCCACCTATAAGGCCACAAACGCCTATTAACTTCTAACCGCACTGCCCATATTCTACGTAAAATTCAAAGACTCTCCCGCTTTTACTCACTTTTCCATCTTTCTCCAAGGCGAATAACCGTAATATATATACCATATATAAGGCGCAAAAATTAAACAACATAAAGAAGGGATTACACGCCCAAACGGTAACGGTTTACTATCACGCTTCATAACAACAATAAGTAAAGAAGGGGATTACGCGCCAACCGTAACGCGTTTACTATCACACCTTCATAACAATACAATAATTAAAAAGGGATCACAGCCCAAACTAACGCGATTGAAAAATCTTCCCCTTAACAGAAATGTAAATACAGTCCAATGTAAATACAGTCCAAAGTAAATACAGTCCTTAAGTTGGGGTCCTTGGCCAACTTTGTCCATTTTACTTATCCAACTTACTCATTAGTCATCCAACTTATATTTCCATTCTTAATATAAGTTATAGTTACTTTGTTAATTACTTCTTCACAAGTAAGATACGTTGGATACGTTGGATATGTTTTTACCATTTTAATGGCAAACGGCCAATCCTTTCTTTAACAAGTTAACAAGATCCATTCTTTCCAAACTTTACTCCATATATTATATAATCCATATATACTTATAATATATGTAAAAATTACCAAATCACAAAGAGGTTAAGATTTACTACATCAAATAGCCCAAAATCTATCCAAGAACTTAATATCGCTCCAAGCAAGTCTTAGCTCCAAATCTTTACGTTCCAACTGCTACAAGCAACCCATAGAAGCTCCTAACCAACTCCTCTTCAAGATTCAACACCAAAAAGTGAAGAACACTTAGGGTTCCAAACTTGGAACTTTCGGCCAAGTCATGAAGAATAGGTTGGTGGTGTGAAATCTTCTCCAACACTTGGTACACAATCTTCCTAACACTTTAGGGAAGAACACTTAAGAGTTTTAAGAATTGTTGGACAAATCTTTGCTCAAGAACAAGGTCTTGGCCGAGAGCAATGTTCAAGGGAGAGAGTATTTTGTCAAGTCTCAAATGGTTAAGTGGGAGTTTTCATCAACTAAGGGTGTATATATAAGACCACCAAGGGTTAGGATGAAGGCAAGTGTGTGGTTGAGATTGGGGACAAGTGTGTGTGGGCCCCACAAGCCACTTGTCCAAGCTAAAAATATCTTGCAAGACAAGGCCACTTGTCCAAGGATTTCGGCCAAGAGCCACCTAGGGGGGTGACACGTGTCGCCCTCCTACTCGTCCAAAATATTTCATCTTCCGAAAATATCCATAATGGCCAAAATCTCAAAAACAAAGCGGGCCCCACAAAACCGTAAATTTCTCCCGTGGGCCCCACGTGACCATTTCCGAAAATAAAATTCCAAAATTCTCTAATATTCCAAGAAGTCCGAATACCAAATCTGGGAATCCAATTCCCATTAACGAACCTTTTTCCTTCACAAAATCCGGAAACTTTTCCGTCGAAAAATCACATCTTTCTTCCTTTCCAATTTTAAAGTCGTATTCTCGTACGTACGTCCTTACGTATATACTCTGGAAATACGGGGTATAACAATATATGTATTGCAAGATTGGCTAAGTGTGGGAGATATTATAGTGAAGACAAGTGGGTCCCCCTCCATTTGTGCTACATACACCTTATATGCACAAGTCTTGGAAGACTTTGTGTATCACAAAATATCTTCATCCAAACACTATTCTCTCTTTCTTAGCCTTAAGATTTCGAAATCCATAGCCATGAAGAACAAGAGTTACTTATTTTACAAGATTAAGCTCCTTAACCAAGTTCTAAGCCAAGGTTAATACTCACAAGTTGGTCACGGTTTTGGGCCAAATTTGTCTTGAAACTCTAAGCTTGAAGATGAACTTTATGGAAGGAGAACAAGAAAGCAAGATGGTTACAAGCTTGTAGAGGATACATGGATGTTGTTGTAGCTTGAGGAAGTGGTGTGGATGTGAAGGATGGAGCCGACTGTTTTGGGCTTAAAAATAAGGTAAGATTTCTTCTTCTTCTTGAAGTAATTGGAGATTACATGTTGTTATAGTTAGGGGATGAACTTGTGTTAAGAGAAATGGAGGATAAGAAGTGAATGTGACATTTTAGTGTGTTGGCCGATGTTGGGCAGTTTTGTGTTATTGGATTCGTTGGTTATTGTTGTCATTATCGTCACTTTTTGCATGTTAAAATGAAGGAATATTGTTGTTGATAAGTTGATATGTCTTATATTAAAATATTGAAACTTGAATCGGATTATAAGGGATTATGGAAATGGCTTTGGTTGTAGTAGTTGGTCGAAAAACTGCATGAAACTGTGAGATATTGTTGTGCAGTTTTAGGGACTGTTTTGTGGCGTTGGAATGCTGGAAATTCAGCCACCATTATGCATGTTTAAATGTGGTAAAAGCTAATGTATGTCCTAAAGGAATAAGAGTGTAGAAAGGTGTAGAAAGGCTTCACTTTTTACCCTCATTGTTGTTGGATTGTGGACTGTTTTTATGGACTGTTTTGACGTGGAATAAGAGGCTGAAATTACGTGAGAAATAGGTGTGTGAATCACCTTGGTTGCTATTTTGGTTGTGCCCTTGATTGGTTCTTGGTTATTGATGAAATTGGCCTTATTGAAAGGTGGAAAAGTACGTATAAATAGGGGAAGTGCTGTCCAAATATTTATAAGAAAAGAGAACCATTACTTGGTATATAACCTACTCTAGTGAGCGTGGAGTTGATATACGTGTTATGGTATTTATAGGTTGAAGTACTACTTGAGGCAGATTCTAGTTATCAAGTTGGTTAGTTCGTCAATAAGGTATGTGAACCTCTTCCTTCCTTCTTTTGGCATGTTCTACGTATGAACCATAACTGTGGTATTGTTTTAAAAGTTATTCTACTCTTAGAAGTGAAGGAGTATTCATGTTATTGATTCTATGCTAAAGAGATGTCTAAATTATTCTTAAGTCCTTACTAACTCTTATGGGAGATGTTGGTAAGAGTTTTTAGTAAGCTTTGGTGTCGAGTTGATCTTGCTAAGCTACATCACTAATAAGTATTAAGTGTTGAGACCGATTTTGGTAAACGTGTTAAAACAAGCTAGTGCAGCGTTAAATGAAAAAGGTATCGAACGAGCCATTGCAACTTTAAATGAAAAAGGTATCGACAATCAATTATATTGAAATTAGTAGAATTCTCATCTGCATTGAAGCTAAGATATAACCAGTTCGTTTTACATTTTCTAGGTTCACAACTGATTAGATAAGATCATTATTAATATATAACCTACTAACGGCTCATAAAATGAATTAATTTGGCAATTCGGATATGTTATCACCACTCAAATGTTTCCATAATGTTAGCCAGAGGAGCGAGACGAATTTAGATTATCGAGTTGGTACAGACGACAAGTGTTAGTATGTGACTCTTCCTTTCTTTTTTTGAGCATGAACTTTATAAACTGAGTGTACGGTGGACGTACGTGTTTTAAATGAATTTAGATTTCATGTGGTACATGAGCTGATAGTAACTTGATTTTAAAAGTATACTTGACTTGATTTTAAAAGTATAAGTCACTTGGTTGTAAAAGTGTAAGTGTCTTGATTTTCCAAAAGAGAATTTAAAATGATACTTGATATTATAAGTGTCTTGATTTTCCAAATGATGATTTAAAAATGAAAGGGTTGAGAGTGCCTCGGTATTACTAAAAAGGAAGGCATGGTATTGCCTTGGTATTTCTAAAAAGGAATGCATGGTATTGCCTTGGTTTATTCTAAAAAGGAAGGCATGATATTGCCTTGGTATTTCTAAAAAGGAAGGTATGGTATTGCCTTGGTTGTCTAAAATGGAAGATGTGAAAGTACCTCGATTTTTAAAAGGTGTAAGTGCCTTGATTTTAAAAGTATAAGTTACTTGAGTTTAAAAGTGTAAGTACCTTGATTTTAAAAGAGTAAGTGCCTTGATGCTACGAGTGATAGTGTCTTAGGGTTTTATAAATGAAAGGATGTACGACGGACGTACATGGTGCTATTGGGTTCAAGTCTCTAATATTACATGATGTGATTCTTTTTATAAGAATGAATGTACGCTGGACGTACATAGTACTTTTGGTTCAAGTCCCTAATGATACATGATATGACTCTCTTTTTATAAAATGAATGTACGGTGGACTTACATAGTAATATTACATGACATGGTAATGCCATGGGTTTTTCTAAAATAATAGTTCATTCTATTTGTTCTAATGAGAGTCAAGGATTATTTAACTTGCATATGTTTGTTCATGATAGCTATTCGTGCAAGTGTTATATTTTCACATCACCGCGTCCCTCACTAGAGGGCCGACAACTTTATATATGTGTATGGTTCCATGGACATGCTTCCATGATGCGGGTTCGAGTCTCATGATATTATATTATTCCATGGACTAGCTTTCCATGATGCGAGTTCGAGTCCCATGATATTATATTATTCCATGGACTAGCTTTGCATGATGCGGGTTCGAGTCCCATGATATTATATTATTCCATGGACTAGCTTTCCATGATGCGGGTTCGAGTCCCATGATATTATATTATTCCATGGACTAGCTCTCCATGATGCGAGGTGTTGGCCACACCCCCTAGTTTGGGCTGTGATAGCTTATTTAAGCCATCTTCGGGGCAACCCATTGTCATTTTATATCTCAACCCCTTGATCTCCAAGAACCTCCAAAACACTCTTCAAAGCATTATCTATCATTCAAGAACATGTCTACTTACATCCAAAGTGATTCCCCTTTCAAGAAACAAGAACACCTTGATAACCTCTCGAGTTGGCTTGGCAAGTTTGTGAGCCCTTTTGAGATTGAGTTGAAGGTTTTTGTGGGAGACTTCTTGGTTGGTTAAGGTAAGGTTTTATAACTTTTATATGTCCTTTAGCTTCTCTTAACTTATCTTGATTGGTAGGTGGAGATAACTTGTGAATTATGGAAGTATGGTGGGTATAATCTAGAATAACATATCTTATGGTATGGAGTTATGTTAACTTGTTTTTTGGGTTGTTGATTAAGATTGAGAGTGAATATAAGTGTTGAATCATGTTGGTGAAGTAGTAAAGTTAAGGGGAGGAGTTATGGAAGATAGTGGTATTGATTTGAGTAAGAATCCATATTAGAATAACTGTATAACTTTATGTATATATGTTGTTCGATGAATTAGCTAAATGAAATCCCTTATAATATATGAGCTGGATATTCGTACAAACCCCTTGTTTATTGTAGATAATCATCCATATCATGTGAGAAGTTTTCCACACTGGCCCGACTATACCACTCAGATAACTAGGTGTCACGACCAGACTTCGGACCCGCGACTGGTGCCCTACCTGGGCACCCTTACAGGTATACATCAGAGATAATCAGCGGAACATACATACAACTCTAAAAAATCAATAAGGAATAAGCAATAGGTTAGCCGATAAGGCTACCTCCCTGGATATATAAATATATACAGTCAAAAGCAGTTACCTCTTTTTTTTTTTTTTACAAACCAACCCACAAATATGACTACAGACCTCTAAGAGTTTTGACAAAACCACTGTGACGGGACAGGGCCCCGCCATACCCCCGAATGTACATAAATCTACAACATCAGGGAAATTGTACCAAAAGACAAGCCTCCGGAGAAATGGAGCTTTCCAAGAACTGATCAATGATCCTAGGAACGAGGATCTGCAACCTGCTTACCCCTACCTGCGGCATGAACGCAGCCCCCGATGAAGGGGGTCAGTACAAAATATGTACCAAGTATGTGAAACTGAAAGTACGTAAATGAAATCATATAGTCTAAAATAAAGCTGGAGACATGTATGATGACCAAAATAACAGTACACTGTGCCTTACTAATAATTAGAGTAAACAAGAGTATACTTTACTGCTTAAAAATAGGAAGCTCGTATCAAATTAGGGCCACCCGCCCGTAGTATCATTAAGCAATCCTACTCCTGGGACTATTTCACCCGCATAGGTCCTATGGACCCGCAATGGAGCAATTTGCTCCGCATGGGACTATTTCACCCGCATGGGCCCGATGGACCTGCAATGAGTACAAACTCCGCACTCGCATCGTAGGAAGCAAATCCATGGAATATGTAGTAACCCGGGGGTTTATCCCGAAAAATTTACATAACACTAGCACTTAAGGCTACCATAAATATCATAACATAAGCACAACCGGCTATCGTAAATATCATAAGCAATTTAATAAATCCCTTAACTTCTCATTAGACTTTAATTAGCATGCACTCTCATTTTATTTAACTTAAGGCACTAACATGTCATGAAAAATCCGGGAATTTAACCCAAAGTACTACGTACCTTTATCCTTTTAAAAATGACTCTTTTTCGTATAAAAACCCCAAGATACTAACACCCGTAGTATCAAGGCTTGTCTACTTTTCAAAACAAGTCACTACACCTTTAGAAATACATTTTTAGACTTCTAAACCAAATGACTTTTACTTTAAAACTTTAAGCAATTGATGCCTTTAAATCAAATTGCATGTTACACCCCGTAATTCCAGGACATGAATAAGAGAATGGACGCGAGAACACAAGACTTGAAAAAGGGTACGAAAAGAAGAATTATTTTTCCGACGGAAAATCTTCCGAACGTCGGAAAGGAAAAATGTTCGTTGATGAGAATTAGATTCTCAAAATGCATTATTTGAAGAGTATGAAACTTATTATCATTATGGAGATTTATTTTTACGGATTTGGTCACGTAGGGCCCACCCGAGAAATTTTATATTTTGTGGGGCCCACGAGGGTTACGAAATTTTATGGACGAATGGAAGGGCGACACGTGTCACCCCCCCCCCCCACATGGGCTTGTTCGAATTATTCCAAGGGAAAATTGGTCATTTGACCAAAGTATAGATGACCAAGTCTTGCAAACTAAGAGCTTGAGATAATTGACTAAGTCAAAGAGCCACTTGGCTTGATGTCTTTCATCCAAACCTAACAAGTGTTATAATCTAGACCCTCCAATGTGTTATATAAGCACACTAGTAGCAAGACAAGTCTTCCAACACTTAGAAATAATTAGAGAGCTTGAGCAACACTTTGAAGTGCTCTCGGCTTTGTGCCATTTCCCACACACAAAAATTTAGTTTGTGGTTCATTATTCACAAGACTTTAACCCAAGGTTCATAGGGGTATTGTAAGGATATCTCAATAGAAAGATCTCGGAAAAACGACGTTTTTATGTTAGTCGCAAGGCGAAACCCTAGGGTGTTCTTCAACTTTGAACATGGAACTTGAAGAGGAGTTCTTCATGAGCTTCTAAGGAGTGCTTGGAGCGGATTGGAACATAAGAAGAGGAGCTAAAAGTTTCTAAGGATCGACTTTTACGCTTGGACATTATTAGGGCTTATTGAGGTAAAATCTTCATCTTCTTAATGTAATTAAAGATTACATATTATAGTAGTTAAGAAATGATCATGTGGTATATAGAATGAAGTTTGAAAAGATTTGAATCATGTCGACACGTTGAAAACCGAAAATGGACAAGTTAGCCATTAATGTTGTAATTAATTTGGACGGTAGTTACAATCGTCGCATGTTAAGGAAGAAAGGAGTTATAGTTGTTGTAATTGTTAAAAAGTATATAACATGTTGGAATAACAACTTGGATTGAAAAAGGAATTAAAAGGAAATTGATAATTATTGTGACATTGTAGCCGAATAGGGCTTGGAATTATTGGACAGTTTTATATTGATTGTGGGGCGGAATTTTACACGTCCTATTAGGCGTGTAATTCCCTTTGTATTTGCTGAATTGATGGGCCTTAAATGTGGCGTTTGGTTATTGATTTTCGGGCCTTGAAAAAGGTGGAAAAGTACGTAGAAACAAAGGAAGTGTTGTCCGATTTTCCGTAGAATTTGGTGACTTTACACTTAGTATGATTCTACGTTAATAAGTGAGGAGTTGATAGACATGTTATGATTAATATAGGTTGAAGTACTATGAGTAGCGTATTCTACTTAAGGGGTGGAAAAGCTAGCAAGGTTGTAGTACTTTGGAGCATTTTGCTACTTGTCGATAATCGTCGCGAGGTATGTGAACCTCTTCCTTCTTTTGACATGATTCTATGTATGAAATATACATGTGGTACTATTTCATGATTCCTTCTACTCTTAGAAGTTAAGAGGTATGTATGTTGATTTACTCTATGTAAAAGATACGTCTAAGTTATCCTAAGTTCTTACCAAGTCTTATGGGGGATGTTGGTAAGAGTCGTTAGGAAGTATTTGGAGTCAAGTTGACTTTGCTAAGCTACTGCACGAATGAGAATAAGTATCGAACAAGCCACTGCAGCGTTAATAAAAGAAAATGTATCGGCAATCAATTAAATTAAAATGAGTAGAATTCTCCATCTGCATAGAAGCTAAGATAAGACAAAATTGTATTACATTTTCTAGATCATGGCTGCTTTAATAAGATCGTTATGAACTAGTATAACCTATTCACACACATAAAAGTATATGTTACTTAATTTAAAAAGTTTACGTATGAAGTTTTAAGACTATGAACCTTAAATTCTTAAAAGGTTAAGAGACTTTATTTTTCATGTTATGGGGCTTGATTCTTAAAGGAAGAAATGACTTGATTTAAAAGTATAGAATACTTGATTTGGAAAGTATTGATTTCCTGACATTCTAAAGATAAGAGACTTGTTTTCTAAGTAAGAAACTTGATTTCTAAAGTTAAGAGACTTGAAGTATTTTGAAAGCTATGTAACTTGATTTGAAAGTATAAGTCTCTTGGTTATAAAAGGAATGAATTTGTCTAAGACATAAAGAGTTATAATGGCTTTATGGGAAGTTGGTTATAACAACTTTATGGAAGGTTAAAAGAATGGGTTTTCTCTAGTAATGTAAATAATGATAAATGACTTGAAATAATGAAAGACAAATGGATTTGAAGGCATCAAATGCTTAAGGTTTTAAAGAAAGAAGTCACTTGATTTAGAAGCCTATAAATGTATTTCTAAAAGGTATTGTGACTTGGCTTGAAAAGTAGATATGACTTGATACTACGGTTATTAGTATCTTGGAAGTTTTATATGAAAAATGAGTCATTTTAAAAGAGTAGAAGTACGTAGTACTTTGGGTTAAATTTCCGGATTTTATAATGACATGTTAGTGCCTTAAGTAAACTAAAATGGGGGTATATAAATAAGGTTAATAAGAAGTTAGGGGATTTCTTAACTTGCTTATGTTATGTATGATAAGCCGGTAGTGCTTATGTTATGTATGATAAGCCGATAGCGCTTATGTTATGTATGATAAGTCGGTGGTGCTTATGTTATGTATGATAGCCTTTGGTGCTAGTGTTATGAGTATAAATGCGGGGTAAACCCCCAAGATGTTATACACCTCCTGATTATAAATGCGGGGTAAAACCCCAAGACGTTATACACCTTCTGAGTATAATTGCGTGGTAAACCCCCAAGACATTATACATCTCCATGGATTTGCTACCCATGATGCGAGCATGACGTATATGCTCATTGCGGGCCCGTAGGGCCTAAGCGGGTGAAATAGTCCTGTGCGGGTGAAATAGTCCTATGCGGGGAAAATTATTCTATGCGGGTCCACAAGACCCTTGCGGGTGAAATAGTCTCAGGAGTAGGATTGCCAAATGATAATATGGGTAGGTGGCCCTAAGTTGTTCATAAGCTTCCTATTTTTATGCAGTATACCTTTATGGGCAGATTTATATGACTTTATCGCGTCCCAGATTGGGCCAGGCAGTATACCTTTATGGGCAGACTTATGTGACTTTATCGTCCCGCAGTTGGGCAGTTTAGGCGACCCTCCAGAAAGGGTCGGGTTATGTTATGCCAGATAAGTAAGTTATATGGTTATGAACTTGATGATTTTTACTAAGTATGTACGTAAGAATTTGACTATAACTCTTATTGAAAAATGGGAAAGGATAATGATGTACGATTAAGTTCATGAGGTGTAATGACATGGTAGGATCTGGTATTTACTTTTTATACTTGCCCTGTTATTCTTTTGTACAGTTATGATCTGCACATCGACCTTATTTCGCTCCATATTCGGCACTGTGTCGACTTCTTCGGGGCTGCGTTCAAGTCCGCAGGTTTAGGTACACAGTTGTGGATCCACGAGCTTAGGATCCTGGTTCAGCATTTTGAGATGGCTCCAATATTCTGGAGCTTGTCATTATGGCTAGGTATATTCAGGGGTACGGCGGGGCCTTGTCCCGCCACAGTTGTTATGTTAAAACTCTTAGAGGTCTGTAGTAACATATTGTGGGTCAGTTTGTAAATGAAATGAGGAAACTGCTTCGGTTATGTATATATATGTCCAGGGAGGTAGCCTTATCGGCTAACCTGTTGATTTTATTTCTATTGATTTATTTTATAAGTTTCATGTATGTTCCGCTGATTATCTCTGATGTATACATGTACGGGTGCCCAGGTAGGGCACCAGTCGCGGCCCGGGGTCGGGTCGTGACAAAAGTGGTATCAGAGCAGTTAGGCTTCGGAAAGTGTCTACAGATCGTGTCTAGTAGAGTCTTGATTATCGGTGTGTTGTGCACCACATCTATAATCAGGAGGCTACAGGACATTTAGGATTGGTTTCCATTCTTCTCACTATGAGATCGTGCGATAGAGTTGTGTTGTTAGGGTCGTCTCTCTCTAACGAGTTGTCACGACCCGTTCCGGGGCCCGTGACTGGTGCCTTAACCGGGCACCCAAGTAGTCATACATCAGAGTAATCAGCGGAATATAAAAAAAACAAGACATGAAACAATTGTAAATGAGACACATTTTATCTGAGAAAAGGGCGCCTTTCGACATTTATATATATATAAACCAAAATCCGGCAGTTTACTTCCCAACTGTACAATAGGACTACAAACCTCTAAGGAAGTAAACGACTATGGCGGGACAGGGCCCCGCCATACCCTGAATGTACAAAACTATCTACACAACAGGGAGATCATACCCAAAAGTCGAGCCTCCGGAGAAGGTGGAGCTCCTGACACCAAAGCAAAAGATCCTAAGGATGCGGATCTAGCACTGCTTCTTACCGCGCATGAACGCACTCAAGAGGTCAAGATAACATGTACTAAGTATGTGAAATCAGAAAGTACTTAAATGAAATCATATCATTTTAAAACCAATTTTACAAATATGCACGAAACAACTAATGTAATCGCACGTAGTGCATATCATAAACAAGAGCAACAATAGGTAAACTGTAATGAGTCTTTTCTAGGCTGCGAATGATCAAGCAGGCCAATCGCCCATAGTATCATTATGCATGCCTAATCTCGACTCAGTAGTCCGCATAGCCACCTAGGCCCGCATGAGGTATTCCTCGCATCGAGGGTAGCTACTCCGACATCGCCCCGACTCAGTCCGCATGGCCACATAGATCGCATGAGGTATAACCCCGCACACTAACACGAACTCGTAGCTCCGCATAGGTCCCGGACCCGCATGAGGTATTCTCGAATCTTGGTCCTGCATCACCGAGTCTACCCCGCGATCGGAGGCGCCTTAACCCCGGTATCATGTCAAGATGTGAGTGATATAACGACTACTGTTAAACAACATAAGCACAAATAAGAATAACCTCTTTACACAAACGTTACAAGATACTAACACACATAGCATCACAATATGTCTACTCAACAAACCATCTTCAGTACTTTCCGTAAATCAATACAAGTCTTTTATAAACACACAAGTAAACTTCTTTTTATCTTCCTTAAGTCGTTATTCCTAACTTCCCATAAAGCTAGTATAACTCTTTAAGCTTTTTGTTTTAAAAACAAATATTCTTCTTCTTTAAAAAATGATTTATAATTCTTTTGAAAGACTTCAAGATTCTTATTATTCAGGCTTAAGTCAAAAGACATTGCAGTAAAACTACGTTCATTAACACACGACGCTCACCGTACTATATATATATTTTAAAATATCATGCTCAAGAGTATAGGAAGAATCACATACCTCCTCGGCGAAATCCACCTGCCAAGTCGAATATGTCGCGCGCAGAGAATCAACCTATAATTGTCAGATATGTCTATCAATGTCTAGACTACTCGGTAGACTATTCTAAGCAGAGGGTTCTCTATTTTACGGAAAATCGGGCAGCACTTCCCTACTGTAATCTATACAAGTCTCATCAGAATACAAATTCTATGTAAGTACTGATTCAATCTTCTTTAAAACTTGATGTGATTATAGTTCAATTCTCTTCAGAATACTTACATGTAATTACGTTCAATTCTCTCGTAATACCTTCTATGTGTTTTAAACTTATTTATATACTTCTACAGTATGTATTCTCCAATTACAATAGAAGGATAAGATATTTACCTCGATAAGCCCAAAATTATCCAAGTTAAATGTCGATCCTGAGCAAGGTTTAGCTCCTAATCTGCACGCTCCAATCCGTTCCCGGAAACCCTTAGAAGTTTCTATACAACTTCTACTTTCTACTTCAACCACTATGAAGTTTCTCTTAGGGTTTCGTTTAGTGACTAAAGGAGTATAAGGTAGTATTTCTAGGATTTTTGTAAAGAGGTGACTTTGGAAATACTACAAGGTATAGGCTAAAGTATTTGGGAATAGTAACAATACTTTGGAGAGTATTTTTCTACCCAAGGGGGGGAGTGTTTCGGCTACGATCTTTTAGGGGGGGGAGATGGCTTGGACGAAAACTACAACTAGAAGGGGGAGGATTTTAAGACTTGGAAAGTTGATTTGTGGATAAAGAATTCATCAACTCAAGGGGGGTATTTATAGGGCTTTCAAGGGCCAAGATGAAGCCAAGTGGTAGGCAAGTGTAAGGTGGAGATTTAGGCAAGTGTCCTTATCCATCTACTACACAAATATCCTACCAACCCCTTGACCAAAAACATAGCACAAAAAACGTGCCAAGGCAAGCCCTTTGCCGTCCACTTGAGGGTGAGAAGTGTCACCCTCTCGTTGGTCCAAAATATTTCATCTTTCGGAAAAATCCGCAAAAATAATAAATGACATAGCCGTAATTTTCCCTTCGCAAAGTTTAGAAGACGTTTCGTCGGAAAATGATTCTTTTCGTGTGTTGTGCACAATATTTTCGTCCTTAATGCCTAACTAAGGCTTAAACTTTTGTACGTACTCCCTCACGTACATACTCAGGAAATACGGGGTATAACATTCTCCCCTCCTTAGAAACATTCGTCCCGAATGTTCCTTCCCAAGACAGATAACGATAAAGTTCCTCATAACTTAAACAGTTTGCAAATGCCACACATGGCCACAATACAACACTTAAGCAAATATGTTAATGAAAACTTTTACAAGTAGGAAAGTGAGTTACCTGGAGGTGTGGGGAATAGGTGGGGATACTTCTGCCTCATGTCCTCCTCAGCTTCCGACGTCATCTCCTCCCTGAGCTCGTTCCGCCACAAGACTTTGACAGAAGCCACGTCCTTGGTCCGCAGACGCCTAACCTGACGATCGATTATCGCTATGGGAATCTCCTCATACGATAACCCCTGGCCACTGGACATCGTCAATAGGTGCACTCTAGATGGATCCCGATACATCTCCTCAAAGATAGAAACATGAAACACCGGATGCACCGCTTCCAGACGGACGGCAGATCCAACTCGTAGTAACCTTGCCTACCGCGACATCCGATAGGGCCCAATGTACCTGGCCGAGTTTCCTTCTTCCCGAACCTCATCACACCCTTCATGGGTGACACCTTCAGAAAACCCAATCATCAACTCGAACTCTGACGCCGACGACGATGATCTGCGTATATGACTTCGGCCGACTCGAGCCGCCAAGAATCGCCTCGGATAAGCTTCACCTTATCCATCGCTGCTGCACCAAATCAGTCCCACTAATCGCACTCGCCCACATCAAACCAGCCTTTATCGGCGACCGCACTTCCTCCCATACAAGGCCTCATAAGGCGCCATCTCGAATACTGGAGTGGTAGCTATTATTATACGCAAACTCAACTAGAGGCAAATGATCCTCCTACCACTCGAAGTCAATAACACAGCTCGCAAAGATATCCTCGAGTTCGATAGTGCGCTCGCCTGTCCGTCTGCTGGATGGAATGCGACGTGCTCACTCAAGGCCCCTAAACCCTTCGAAAGACCTCCGAAGTTAGCCAGAATCGGGCTCTCGTGCGATATGATCGAAATAGGGACTCCATGCGATCGACGATCTCTGATGTAAAGTCCGCATAATCCTCACCAAAAGTCGCCCCGACGGAAGAAAATGGGCTGATTTCACACCGCCGACGATAACCCAGATAGAATCATGCTTCCTCCGAGTGCGAGGTAATCACGTGATAAAGTCCATGTTGATCACCTCCCACTTCCGTGCCGGATCTCTATCGTCGCAACAAACCACCGTGCCTTTGGTGCTCTACCTTCACTGGCCGACAACACGCATCGAGCCACAAACTATGCAACGCCCTCTTCAAGCCATCCCACCAATACACGACCGAGGTCGCGGTACATCTTGGTCGACCGGATGGATAGAGTAACGCGGCGCCAGTGTGCTTCCTAGAACCTACCGCCAAGTCCCGCAATATCCGGAACACACAACTCGCCAAACCTTAGCACCCCATCAAAGTGCTACCTCAAAAGGACCCTTCCTCACGAAGAGTCGTATCACGATACCGAATCAAAACCGGATCCTCAAATTGCCTCTTCACCTCTCGACGATGGAAGACTCGCAACCTCTCGAACTCGAACCCCATCGCTATCGTAACCAATCAATCGGACCCAAGGCTCGCTAGATGATGTAACTCGCGACCATGCCCTCTTCTCCGCCGCACATCCGATAGACTTACCCATCGACCTACGACTAAGAGCATCCGCCACAACATTGGCCTTCCCGTGGTACAGATATCAACATCATAATCCTTTAGTAACTCTAACCACCGCCTCGCCGTAAGTTCACCTCCTCTGGTGAAGATATCTGAGGCTCTTGTGGTCCGTATAAATATCCACATGAACCCCATACAAATAGTGCCTCCGATCTTCAAGGCATAAATCACCGCCGCTAACCCAAATCATGCGGGTAGTTCCTCTCATGCTTCTTAAGTCGCCGGATGCGACGCTATAACCTTACCCACCGCATCAACACACATCCGAGCCCAACGCTCGACGATCATAATACACAACATAACCGCTCGACCTCCGAAGGGTAAGAACGGGGCGATCGCCGCCTCTCTTCAAGATGGAAACCCCGCCACAAGCATCACCCATCAAACTTAGCCGCCTTGTGAGTCACCTAGTCGATGGTGCGTAGATAGAAGCAAACTTCTACGAACCGATAATAACTGCGAGGCCCGTAAAGTCGCGCACTGTCGGAGTAAGAGGTTCAGGCCAAGTCCTCGATCGCTTCGATCTTGGCCGATCCACCGAATGCCATCACCGACAATATGCCCAAGAAAAGCCACCGAATCCAACCAAAACTCACATTTGGAAAACTTGGTGTATAACTGCTGGTCCTGGAGAACTCTCAACACAGTCCTCAAATGATCCGCATGCTTCCTCGCTCCGGCGAGAATAAACCAAGATGTCATCAATGAACACTATCACAAACGTGTCCAAAATGGCTTGAACACTCGGTTCATCAAATCCATGAATACCGCCTGAGCATCGTCAACCCGGAAGACATGACCGAACTCATAATACCTGCATCGTCCGAATGCACCCCAGGGACATCCGCCTCTCGACTCGCACTGATGATAGCCCGATCGCAGATCAATCTTGAGAAACATCCCGCGTTCGCAATCGGTCGAACAAATCATCAATCTCGGGAGGGGTATTCGTTTAATGGTCACCTTGTTCACCGCTCAGAATCAACACACATGCGCAGCGGCCCCGCCCTTCTTCTTCACGAACAATACCGCGCTTCCTGCGGAGAAACACTAGGCCTGATGAAGCCCTTTTCCATCAAATCTCTCAGCTGGTCCTTCAACTCTCTCAACTCGGCAGGTGCCATTCTGCATGGCGGAATGGAAATAGGCCGAGTGTCCGCAAAGACATCGATACAAAAACTCTATCTCCTCTCGTGAGGATACCCGGGAGGTCGTCTGGAAATACGTCTGGGAACTCTCTGACTACTGGAACGGACTGAAAATCTGGTACCGCAGCCTCAGTATCAAACACCCGAACGAGATGGTAGATATACCCTTCAAGGCCATCTTCCTAGCCTCGAGGTAGGAAATAAACCTACCCCTACAAACAGTGTTCCTCCCACTCAACAACCGGCCTCAGAAACCGAACCGTACTCACTTTCTCCTCAGCCTACATTGGCGTAGCAAGAAGCTAGCCAATCCATACCCATGATCACATCGAAATCGGTCATATCCAACTCTATCAAGTCGCCAGGTCCGACGATCGCATATGGTTATCGACAAGCCCTATATACCCGCCGAGCTACCACCGAATCACCCATCGGCGTAGCTACCGAAAGGGTATATGGACTCGTGCTCTATCCCTTCCTACTAGCAATAAGGGGAGATATATAGGACAGAGTAGAACCGGATCAATCAAGGCATACACGCTACAACAGAAATCGATAAAGTACGACGACATCGCGAGGCCTCCCGTCCCGCTACCGACAAGGCATAAATGCGTTCGAGGACCGCTAGAATCGACCCGCGCCACGACCGCCGCGACTGCCGCCCATGAGTACCTTGCCCTCCGAGGCGAGTAATCAGAGGAGACGAAGACCCAAAAAGAACACGTAGGCCGACTTCTACCACTCCGCCACGCTCTAGTCTGACAGCCGCAGTGGCCCCGCTGCCACAAGTGTAGCAACCTCTGGCAGACCACAACTCCCGAGATGGGATCTACCGACGCCACACCGGCGGGGTGGTCTCGATCGACAGCACTGTGCTACCGAAGTCCGTCCCGGGCCCTCGCTCGCCTCGAATACTCGGGCCGGTTGAAGATGGAACAGAGTGCTCGAGCCGGGCCGGTGCAAATCTAGATCGCTGCTGAGGCCGCCCACCCGATAGCTACCAAAAGACTCGCCGCCCCGGCCTTCTTCTGCTGCTCACAACCCGTCGCCTTACGCCTCGCATCCAAGTGCGCGAGCTCGCACGCGGTAATGTCCATGCTCGTCAAGAGCCACACCCGCACAAGACTCGCCATATAATCATCTAGCCCGGACGTAGCGATGCACCGCTCCTCCATATTCGCTACCAACGCAGGACATATCGAGCCAACGAATCGAACTCAACGTTGTACTCCCTAATCTGGCGCCCTCTCTGCCTCAAAGAACAAAAATCTGCTTACCCGCGCTCCTCTCATCCGCGAGGCAAGAAGTGAGTGAGAAAGGCCTCCGAGAACTCGTCCCAAGTAGCCGGGACGCTGCGGTTTCCCCGGATAACTCCCACGAATCAAACCAATCGATCGCGGTATCACGCAGCCTATGTGGAATCAAGATCACGACTCGGCCATCAAGCCTCGATCACCCGCATGATCCTTCAGAATCGACGGATGAACTCCGTGGATCATCCTCGTGCCTCGACCAGAACTCGCGCTACAACTCGTAAAATCCCGTAGCCTCAAACCGCTCGATCTCGGGTGAACCACCGACACCGGGCTGAATCGGCTGCCGCCAAATCTATCCTCTGCGGCCAATCTTGGCCAATAGCCGGGCCATCTCCTTGTACCCTAACTCTCCGCCTGTGCCGTGGGACGAGGCGGTACTGTGGTTCGCTGGGCCCGGCGTCATGGAACTCGCTGCCTGTATAGATCGGGCACGAGCCTCGTGACTCTCGGTATCCTACTAGCAGCCTCCTCGCCGCTTGCCCTTCGCCCGGCCGCCTTACGTGGAGGCATAATCACATAAAAGGAATACGTTAGAGGGTCCAACTTATAACACACTCTAAGGCACGATCTCGAGTGAGAAGAATGGAAACCAATCCTAAATATCCTATAGCCTCACGATTATTGGTGTGCACAACACACCGATAATCAAGACTTACTAGATACGGCTCAGACACCTTCCGAGGATTAATCGCTCGATACCACTTTTGTCACGACCCGCCCGGCTCGTGGATCGTGCCTTACCCGCACCCAAGTAGTCATACATCGAGTAATCGGAATATAAAAACAAGACATGAAACAATTGTAAATGAGACACATTTTATTCGAGAAAAGTGCGCTTTTCGCATATATATATATAAACTAAAATCCGCAGCTTACATCCCAACTGCATAATAGACTACTGCACTTAAGGAAGTAACAACTATGGCGGTCGTGGCCCGCCATACCGAATGTACAAAACTATCTACACAACAGGAGATCATACCTAAAAGTCGAGCCTCAGCAAGGTGGAGCTCCCGACACCAAAGAAAAGATCCTAAGGATGCGGATCTAGCACTCGCTTCCTTTACTCGCAGATTTAACGCAGCCTCAAGGAGGTCAAGACAACAGTACTAAGTATGTGAAATCAGAAGTACTTAAATGAAATCATATCATTTTAAAACCAATTTTACAAATACGCGAAACAACCAATGTAACCGCACGTAGTGCTACATCATAAACAAGAGCAACAATAGTAAATCAGAAAAGGTATTTTCAGGTCGCGAATGATCGAGCAGGCCAATCGCCCATAGTATCATTATGCATGCCTAATCTCGACTCGTAGTCCGTGATGCCACCTAGGCCCGCATGAGGTATTCTCACATCGAGGTAGCTACTCCCTAAGATCGCCCCGACTCGCAGTCCGCATGGCCACATAGACCGCATGAGGTATAACCCCGCACACTAACTCGAACTCGTAGCTCGCATAGGTCCTGGACCCGCATGAGGTATTCTCGAATCATGGTCCTGCATCGCTGAGTCTACCCCCGTGACGGAGGCGCTAACCCCGGTATCATGTCAAGAGGTGAGTGATATAACAGCTTACAGTTAAACAACATAAGCACAAATAAGAATAACCTCTTTACACAAACGTTACAAGATACTAACACACATAGCATCACAATATGTCTACTCAACAAACCATCTTACTGTACTTTCCAGAAATCAATACAAGTCTTTTATAAACACACAAGTAAACTGTTCCTTTTATCTTCCTTAAGTCGTTATTCCTAACTTCCCATAAAGCTAGTATAACTCTTTAAGCTTTTTGTTTTAAAAACAAATATTCTTCTTCTTTCAAAAATGATTTATAATTCTTTTGAAAGACTTCAAGATTCTTATTATTCAGGCTTAAGTCAAAAGACATTGCAGTAAAACTACGTTCAGTTAACACACGTATGTCTACCGTACTATATATATATTTTAAAATATCATGCTCAAGAGTATAGGAAGAATCACATACCTCCTCGGCGAAATCCACCTGCCAAGTCAAATATGTCGCGCGCAGAGAATCAACCTATAATAGTCAGATATGTCTATCAATGTCTAGACTACTCGGTAGACTATTCTAAGCAGAGGGTTCTCTATTTTACGGAAAATCGGGCAGCACTTCCCTACCAGGTAATCTATACAAGTCTACTGTAAATACAGTCCTATGTAAGTACAGTTCAATCTTCTTTAAAACTTCAGATGTGATTACAGTTCAATTCTCTTCTGTAATACCCTTCTATGTAATTACAGTTCAATTCTCTACTGTAATACCCTTCTATGTGTTTTAAACTTATTTCTATACTTCTACAGTATGTATTCTCCAATTATAATAGAAGGATAAGATATTTACCTCGATAAGCCCAAAATTATCCAAGTTAAATGTCGATCCTGAGCAAGGTTTAGCTCCTAATCTGACGCCCAACTGCTCCCGGAAACCCTTAGAAGTTTCTATACAACTTCTACTTTCTACTTCAACCACTATGAAGTTTCTCTTAGGGTTTCGTTTAGTGACTAAAGGAGTATAAGGTAGTATTTCTAGGCTTTTTGTAAAGAGGTGACTTTGGAAATACTACAAGGTATAGGCTAAAGTATTTGGGAATAGTAACAATACTTTGGAGAGTATTTTTCTACCCAAGGGGGGAAGTGTTTTGGCTAGGCACTTTTAGAGGGGGGGGGGAGATGGCTTGGACGAAAACTACAACTAGAAGGGGGAGGATTTTAAGACTTGGAAAGTTGATTTGTGGATGAAGAATTCATCAACTCAAGGGGGGTATTTATAGGGCTTTCAAGGGCCAAGATTGTCACGACCCGACCCCGGGGCCGCGACTGGTGCCCTACCTGGGCACCCTGCCTGTATACATCGAGAATAGCAATGAACATACACAACATAAACACATGTGTAAATAAAACGTCACAAAGCTAGCCGATCGACCGCTTTCTATAATATAAACATAATCAAAAGTACAACTCAGTTCTTATTTCAACCACATATGTGAATACGCACTTAGGAATAACAATCGTGGCGGACAGGCCCCGCCATACCCCGAATATACGTGAATCTACTACTCGGGAAAATCAGATCAAGAGCTAAGCCTCCGAGCAAATGGAGCTTTCTCAAAATCAACCGAGATCCTAAGAGCAAGGATCACCAACTGGGTACCTAAACTCGCGGCATGAACGCACTTCGGCGGGGTCATAACAAAAATTTAATATGGAACATAATATAACGTGATAAGAAACAAATCATAACTGTACAAAAGACTGACAGGGACAAGTATAAAAAGTACATACCAGATCCTGCCGTGTCATTACCACTTATGAACTTAATCGTACCTTATTATCTTTTCCCATTTTCAATAAAAGTTATAATCACACTCTTATGTACATGATTAGGGAAATCATTAAGTTCATTACCATAAAACTTACTTATCTTTCATAACACAATCCGTCCCTTTTATGGAGGGACGCATATACTACCCGGCCCAATCCAGGACGCGATCAAGTCACACAAAATAGAAAAGTGTGGCCGTGGAATCCCCCATCACTGCCGACAGCTATAAGTGTAAAATATAACCATGTGACGCGCCCGTGGCATCCCACCTCACTGTCGGCGTACACATACACAATACATATATATATATCTCCTGCCCGTGGAATCCCACATCACTGTCGACAGCTATAAGTGTAAAATATAAACATGGGTCTCATGCCCATAACATCAATCAAGCAGGTGGTATAACGCTCGGGGTTACCCTCATTTATACTCTTACCCCGAGCAGGGGTAAAGCAGTGGTATAGCATCTGGGGTTTACCCTCACTTATACTCTTACCCTCGGAGAAGGTGGTATAACGCCTGGGCTTGCCTCATTTATACTCTTACCCTATCTCAACCGCCGACAAACAACACATAAAGGTGGTACAAATGCTTGGGGTTTACCTCACTTATACTCTTACCCGAAAAGGTGGTACAGGCCTGGGCTTGCCTCACTTATACTCTTACCCTATCTCGACCGACCATCAAACAAGACATAAGCACTACTATGTCTTTATAAAAATCCGAATTTAACCTAAGTACTACAAATAACGGAAGCATACCCGTGGAATCCCACATCACACGCCGACGCCCAAGTAACACAACAAGACCCGCACTTTCCAACCGAGAGTCGCAAGAACGTAATAAAACATAATACTTGTACTCAAAGGCTATCACTGAAGACACATAGGTTAATTCTCAATTAACCAAGCCAAAGTACTAATCAAGGCACAAATAGAATAGTTCTCATTTAACAAGCCAAAGTACTTATCAGGGCGCACTTAGACAAATTCTCAATTTATCAAGCCAAAGTACTAATCAAGGCACACTTAGAAAAATTCTCAATTTATCAAGCCAAAGTACTAATCAAGGCACACTTAGACAAATTCTCAATTTATCAAGCCAAAGTACTAATCAAGGCACAAATAGAATAGTTCTCATTTAACAAGCCAAAGTACTTATCAGGGCGCACTTAGACAAATTCTCAATTTATCAAGCCAAAGTACTAATCAAGGCACACTTAGACAAATTCTCAATTTATCAAGCCAAAGTACTAATCAAGGCACACTTAGACAAATTCTCAATTTATCAAGCCAAAGTACTAATCAAGGCACAAATAGAATAGTTCTCATTTAACAAGCCAAAGTACTTATCAGGGCGCACTTAGACAAATTCTCAATTTATCAAGCCAAAGTACTAATCAAGGCACACTTAGACAAATTCCCAATTTATCAAGCCAAAGTACTAATCAAGGCACACTTAGACAAATTCTCAATTTAAACAGGTCAAAGTACTACGTACGTACATTCTTTTCAAAAGACTCCTTTCCAAATAAAACTTCCCCAATACTAACAACTGTAGTATCAAGTCCTATCCACCTTTCAAGACAAGTCACAATACCTTTTAGAAATACAATTACCGGCTTCTAAATCAAGTGACTTCTTCATTAAAAACCTAAAGCAATTGGTACCTTTAAAACAATTTGCCCTTCCTTAATACAAGTTATTTCTTTGATTACTTCATTAGAGAAAACCATTCCCTTAACCTTCCATAAAGCCGTTATAACCAACTTCCCATAAAGCCGTTATAACCCTTTATGGTTTAGACCAACACGTTCCTTTTATAACCAAGAGACTTCTACTTTTTGAAACCAAGTATTATATACTTTCAAATCAATTCTCATAACTTTAAAAAATACAATTAGTCTCTTAACCTTTAGAAAACAAGTGACTCCTTTTATTATAAAACCTTAGGCAATTGATGCCTTAAAAACAAGTTGCCTTTTCACTAAAAGCAAGTCATTTATCTTTCCATAAAGCAAATATAACTAACTTCCCATAAAGCCGTTATATTCACTTTATACCTTAGCCAAAAACAATTTCCTATCCAAGGGACTTATACGTTTAAAACGGAACAAGTATCACATACTTTAAAACTCTTCAAGTCCCTTAACTTTAATAAAACATTAGACATCCTTAATACTTCTCGAAGTGAGTTAATCTCTAACTCACCCGACTTGCCTATTCATAAAACTAGTAAAGGATATCAGGTGTCAGACGCTCACCGTACTACATAATGCAACTAGTCATGCTCAAAGATAGAAAAGTTCTACATAGAGTAAATCACACAACCACCTCTTAACTTCTAAGAGTGTATGAAACATGAAATGATACCTCAAGTATATTCCATACATTGAATCATGCCAAAGGAAGGAAAAGGTTCACATACCTCGCGACGATTATCGACAAGTAGCAAAAATGCTCCAAAGTACTTCAACCTTGATAGCTAATCCATCCTTCAAGTAGGATACGCTATAATAAGTACTTCAACCTATAATGGTCACCATACGTCCATTAACCTCTTATTTCAAACGTAGAATATTCTAAGTGCTAAGTCACTAAATTCTACGGAAAATCGGACAGAACCTCCTTTGTTTCTACTTACTTTGCCACCTTTTTCAAGGCCGAATACAATAACCAAACACGCCACATTTAAGGCCCAATCAATGAAATCAACACTAGGGGATTACACGCCTACTAGACGTGTAACATTCCGCCCCACAAACGATATCAAATTAATACAACTTACTAGGCCAATTCGGCTAACTTGAAGTACTACAACATCAATTCTTATCCAATTTCCATTTCAATCCAAATTGGTAGCATAACATGATATCGAGTCGCAAACGATTAAAACTACAATAATCTCCAATTAAGTAACATGCGACGATTTCTAATAGACGACCAATTAGTAATCCAACTTCAAGTAGCTTATATAACATTTCGGATTTAAGCTACAAGTAATCCATAATACTTATAAACTTCAACTTAACAACTTCATGCTAGCAACATGTAAAGCTAACAACAACAATTATATATATAATCTTGTAACACTATTAAGAGACAAGATTATACCTCAACGAATCTCAAACCAATCTCCATATCCGAAGTCGCTCCTTAGAAACTTAGAGACTCTTCAAGACACTTCAATCCACTACTTGAGACCCTTAGAACCATACCAACAACTTTCCTTCAAACTTCCAATCCAAAACCTAGAAAGCCACTAGGTTTTCACTTTGCGACTAATACGAAAACTCTCTTTTTCCGGGATTTTTCTATTGAGATACGCTTACACTACCCTCAAGATCCTTGGTTTAAAGTGTGGAGTTGAATGGACAAGGAACAATTTTTTTTCCTTTTCAAAGAGAGGGAACCCGAGAGCTTCTCCAAGAGTTCTTCAAATTTTCATGAAATTTTCTAAGTGTTGGACACACTCTTGCTACTAGTAGTGTTATAAAGGGACATGGAGGGTCAAGGTGTGGACAAATGGGTGATTTGGATGAAGTCTTAATAAATATCAAGTGTTGTGGTCCCTTGACCAAGTCAACTTTCTCAAGCTTTCAAGTTGCAAGACTTGTCTTGCTAACAAGCGGTCAAATGACCCTTGTGCCCATGTATTTCGTCCAAGACATCACTAAGGGGGTGACACGTGTCGCCTCCCATTCGCCACCATAATTCATTTTCCAAAAATTCCATAATTCGATAAATTTTTACAAGTCTCAAATCTTAACACTTGTGAAGTTCTTACGCACGTTCTAAAACATATCCTGTAAATACGGTGTAACATTCTTCCCCTTAGAAACATTCGCCCTCGAATGTTCTTTCGAGCACACCTGATTAACGCCACATAGTCTCCTTATACTACACCCTTCTTCTACAACATATGCCACCCATGGCCACATAACAATATTTATTCTAAGTCACAACCTTGCACTCACGGCCAACTAGCCCATGCTTATAATGACCTCCAAGTCCGTCATAATCCTCTCTACTAGGTCTACTAGTGGTCCGACGATCAGATTATCACCGGAAAACCTCATATCCCCGCCGCCTACCACCCCACACACTCACGGGTGTAGTTACTCGAAAGGTTCTTATGGATTCGTGCTCTATTCCTTTACACTTGGTTGTTATCTTTCTTATCGGTCGATTTCTTCCGTATTTCCAACTCACACTAGTATACATAACTTCCATACCGATGTTGGCCTCCAATCTGGAGTCACTCTATAAAACAATATAAGGCCATTTCCGCCACGACTGGTTCCGGTGGAACGCGCCCACGAACCCGTAAAACAATTAACTAGACTTGAGTCTTGCACTCGTGACTCGCCACGTAGCGAACTACTACCAACCGACCCCACTCCATTCCAGGCTGGGAGACCCGTAACAGTCCTCAACCACTCGGGCCGCACTTAACTCTTATCCTTGGTCCGACTTAAAATCTTATCACAGAGAAAGCCTTATATACCTAAGGTCTCAAGAAGAATCAATATTCTTAGGCTCGCAATTTCCATGCTCCAAGCCTACCTTACCACCCCCAAGAACGGTACAAAAACTTCTCATAAAACCAAAACCATGTTGTCTCGATCACAACAACCATTACTTACTCTATACCTGACCTCATCCGCATAATTCTCTTAAGCCTACTACGCAGCCTTAATCTATTAACATGACATTCCGTTAGTTCATTAACATGGCTTCTGGCGGTTCACTACCCTATCAGACAGCTCATCCCTTCCCAATTATCTCGAAATAAAACACAAAACCTTGGCGAAAATTCATTAACTATTCCATACTTTCCCGGTATCTAGTTAGTCTTTACCAATTCCTGGAAATCTAAAATCATTCTAGGCAACACGCGTCTGACCCTCATATATAACTCCGTATAGATGTATGTCACAATACCAACTATACTATAATCCTTACCAACTTGGATACGCAATCCACATAGTCATTCCTGGGTCGCTGCTGCCTTTCTCGTAGTTGCAATCAACATAACTCGTTAGGGAGGGACGACCATAACAACACAGCTCTATCGCACGATCTCAGAGTGAGAAGAATGAAAACCAATCCTAAATTTCCTGCAGCCTCCTGATTATAGATGTGGTGCACAATACACCGATAATCAAGACTCTACTAGACACGGTCTGTAGACACTTTCCGAGGACTAACTGCTCTGATACCACTTTTGTCACGACCACTCCGGCTTCACAAGAATCGGTGCCCTACTGGGCACCGTTAAGGTATACATCGAGAATAGCAATGAACATACACAACATAAACACACGTGTAAATAAAAACGCCACAGCAGCCGATCGCATCGCCTACTATAATATAAACATAATCAAAAGTACAACTCGGCTTGTACTTCAACCACATATGTGAATACGCACTTAGAATAATAATCGTGGACAGTGGCCCCGCCATACCTCGAATATACATGAATCTACTACCTCGGGAAAATCGTACTAAAAGCTAAGCCTCCGAGCAAATGGAGCTTTCTCAAAATCAACCGAGATCCTAAGAGCAAGGATCACCAACCTGGTACCTAAAACTCGCGGCATGAACGCAGCCCGGGCGGGCCGATAACAAAAATTTAATATGGAAATGTAATATAACGTGACAAGAAATGTCACGACCAACTGGCCCGTGGATGGTGCCTACCCCGCACCCTAGTGACACAACATCGTAGTAATCACGAACATAAAGACAATACATGAAACCAATGTAATATGACAAGGAAATAAGAAGACAAAGCTAACAAAACGGTTACCTTCTGTGATATATATAAATAGCAATTTGAACAGTTACAACCCTCTTACAAATTCTGCCCACAACAGTACTACAGACCTCTACGAATAATATGACAACAACGACGGGACAGGGCCCCGTCATACCCCTGAATGTAAGCACCTATCACAACAAGGGACTATACCAAGATAAGCCTCCGGAGAAACGGAGCTTTCCCAAACGCTGAATCAGGACTCCTAAGAGCGAGGATCAACGATCGGTGTACCTTTACCGCGCATGAACGCACTTCGGGCGAGGTCAAGATAACAGTACCGAGTATGTGAAATCAAATAACATCAGTAAATGAAATCATAGTAGTCTATATAAAGCAGAGACATGTATGATAACCAAACTACGATTCACAATAAATAAACAATATGTCAAGTCGTGACTCACGCCTCAAGTCATCACAATAGAACCGACGGGTAAGTACGAAGGCATAGCCGACTACTAAGACCCGCAAAGACAAACCAAATACCATAAATCTGCATCACGAGGTCTTTCTAGACCGCACTACATGATCGGCCGCCACTCGCTCGCAGATCAATGTGCGCGCTTATCCTCGAACTACCGCAGCCCGCATAGGTCACACACGCACCGCATGAGGTATTCTCGAATCACGGTCCTGCATCGCCGAGGTATACCCGCATCGAGGGCGTTTAACCCCAGATCCACCTAGGCTCCCGCACCGCATAGTCCTCAAAGACCGTGATAGTCCTCAAAGACCGTGATAGGCATCCCCGTGATCAAAGCTAAACACCCGAATGATCAATCCCGAGCTCCCGCAACTCCGCATAGTCACAAGGACTACATAGGCCGTATAGACCCGCATCAAGGGTGGCAAGCCCTCGGTATAACGAGTCAAGGGGGTATGTGATATAATAACAGTACAACGGGCTTAACGTTTGACAACGTAAGCACAACAAGAGTGACCCCTTACATAATAATCACAAGATACTAACACACGAAGCATCCTAACATGTTTACTTATCAAATCAACAAGAAAGTATTACAAGGCTATCACAAACCAATACAATCAAGTTATTCACACAAGGTACTTTCTACTAACAAGTTCGGGTACCTATCCCCAAAGTACTTCACACATTAAATCTTTAAAAGAACTGCTTGCTCACATAAGTCACACAATACCCGTAGTATAAAATAGAGTGATCTTTTTTAAGTAATCAAAATACTTACCTTTGTAAAATCAAGTAACAACATTATTTTCCAAACGCCCAAGTTTGCCTAATTTCAAGTGTTTACGTTTCTTATTTTAGAAAGGTTTCAGAGTTCATAGTCTTATTTATTTAGGAATATAATTCTCTTTAACAATCAAAACATAAACCTTATGTGTGAGTAGGACATTCTTGTTTATAACAATCTTATTACAAAGACCATGATCTAGGAAATATCATTTTGTCTCATCTTAGCTTCTATGCAGATGGAAGTTTCTACCGTTTTAATAATACTTAATCTGTCAAAACATTTCCTTTATTAACGCCGCAGTTGGTTTGTCGATACACATTCGATTTCCAAATCAAGAGAACATTCTTAAGCCGTTATACCTAACTTCCCATAAAGCTAGTATAACTCTTAAGTTTTTTAAAACCAAGTATTACTTCTTCTTTCAAAATGATTCAAAATCTTTGAAATACTTCAAGTTCTTTATTATCACATAACCAGCCGCTTATAGTTCAAATCGCTTACCTTTTAAAACCACAAGTATTTTCTTACATAAAACCGTTATAACCAACTTCCCATAAAGCCGTTATAACACTTTTATGTTTTAAACCAATCAAATACATTTAGCACATGACGCCTACCGTACTAAATAGTTCACACATATCATGCTAGAAGAGATAGGAAGAGGTTCACATACCTCGCGACGATTATCGACTAATAGCAAAACGCTACAAGTACCTCAAACCGCTTCGGCTACTCCTTAAGCCGAGTAGATCGCGCCACGCATTGTACATCAACCTATAAGGCCACGCGCGCTTATTAACATCTAGGTCTTATCAGAGAACATTCTACGTAAAATTCAAAAGACCTCCCCGCAACAGAAATCTCCTCCTCTATCGAGGCCGGCCATCAAGCCAACCGCGGGGGTTTGCACGCCTAACCGGACGTACGATTCTACTACACAACAATGCTACACAAGTCTCATCAGAATACACCCTATGTAATTACGCTCGCTTCTCTTTAAATTCAAAGCTTAAGTCAAAAGACATTGCCGCACAATTATGTTCAGATCTATATAGAGTATCCTTCAACTATATATTCCTACAACATGTAATATCCAATTACAATAGGGGGACAAGATAATTACCTCGATAAGCCCATAATTATCCAAGTACAAATGTCGATCCTGAGCAAGGTTTAGCTCCTACTCCGTGCGCTCCAACCCGCTCCAAACAACCCTTAGAAGTTCTACGCAACTTCTACTTAACACTTCAACCGACTATGAAGGTTTTCCTGTGGTTTCGCTTTTTGATCGAGGAAAGTAAAATCGTATTTTTCGGATTTTTCGTAGAGATGGTACTTTCGAAAGTACTACAATGTAAGACTAAGGTATTTTGTGTATAGTGACAATAATTGGAGAAGTATTTCTCAACCAATGGGGGTAGTATTTCGACTAGCAACTAGGCTAGGGGGGGGAGAGGTACTCTCG
This sequence comes from Przewalskia tangutica, assembly GCA_029844215.1. Lineage (NCBI taxonomy): Eukaryota > Viridiplantae > Streptophyta > Magnoliopsida > Solanales > Solanaceae > Przewalskia > Przewalskia tangutica. Next base: position 20,655 of record JAQGDG010000519.1, on the reverse strand, counting down.
GCCACAAGGCCTACTTAAGGGGGGAGGGTTGGACGAGAACCATACTTAAGAGGGAGAGGGATTTCAACACTTAGGAAATATTTGTGGATGAAGAAAGTTCATCACTTAGAGGGGTATTTATAGGACAAGCCAAGGCCAACCAATGGCCAAGATTAATCCAAGTGTTAGGCAAGTGTAGGGTGTGGATTTAGCCAAGTGTCTTGTGGGTCCCACTTTCTCATCTACCACACAAAATATCTACACAACATTGACCAAACATTTTTGGCAAGAAAAACACAAAAAACGTGCTCAACCAAAAGCCCCAAAAACCATCCACTTGGGTGACAAGTGTCACCCTCCCGTTGGTCCAAAATATGTCATCTCTCGGAAAAATCGGAAAAAATTATAATTTACATAGCCGTATTTTTCCCTACGAAAGTCGTGGAAAACGCTTTCAAAAAACGACTCTAACCGTGTTGTGCACAAATAAAAATCGCCAAGCCTTACTTTAAAGCCCAAACTTTCTACGCACGCCCCACGCATATACCGAAATACGGTATAACATTCTCCCCTCCTTAGAAACATTCGTCCCGAATGTTCCTTCTAAGTCTCAAAACAAACGCGCGCCAGTATAGTCTTCACCACTATACTTACGAGAACAAACCTGCCACACATGGCCACGGAACCAACTTGCGCAAAAATACTCACATCCAAGTCCACGAGGAAACACCTCTAACATCACCACAAACACCTCTCTCCGGGGTCTAAAATATACTTCCTTCGCACCTTCTCTTTACAAAAGAAATGATCAAATCTATGCTCGCCATACATGCTCGCTTCTCCATTTACTCGTCGTGATACCACTTTTGTCACTTTGCCGCGAGGTTCTAGTGTCACCCGCGACCCAACAAATGGTACCGGCCGCATACGCGATCCCCGAGGTCGTCAGACACTTGAACTCTTCCCACATTCCTGATACTGCTTCAGTTTCCAAAACTCGGGGTTACTACCTCTAACGTGGTCATCATTAACTGGGAACACTCTGGATGGATCTCCGATACTTTCCCGATCATAACAATACGAAGATCGACGCATCGCTTCCTAGGTCGGACGGCAAATGCTAACATATAGGCAACCCGCCTATTCTTCACATGAACTCAAAAGGCCCAAAGTAACTCGGCTAGGTTCCTCTCGCTTTCCAAAACTCATCACACCCAACCCGGTGGTACTTTCAAGAAGACCGACCGTCAACCTAAACTCTAAGCGTCGTCGCCGATTATCCGTATAATTTCCTCTGAGTTGCCAGAACCTCTTCTGAACAAGCTTCACCCTATCCATAGTCTGCTGGAACAAGCCTGAACCAACTATCTGGACCTTGCCAACCTCGAACCAATCGACCGGCAACTTACACTTCCGCCCTACAAGGCTTCAAAAGGCGACATCCGAACACCGAAATGGTAGCTTAAACACTCCTTCAACAGAGACAACAATCCTGCAACTACCTCAAATTCAAACATCGCCCGAGGCGAATGTGATTCGAGACTCACCGAGTTCCTAACCCCGCTCGTAAAACTTTGAAACAAAACAGCCGCACTGGCTCCACCGTCATAAGGTGAAGGTAGGCACCCTGCAGCCTTACAACCTTTCTCGATATCTCAACACACCAGTACACGGCTCGACCGACGAACACGATGGGCTGCCCCCATCGCCCGACCATCGTTGAACGCATCCACGAACTCGTATGCCGTTAACTAAACTGGGCCTAACACCTCGTGACCCTATCACAAGGCGGACCACCACAAGCTGACCCCACCACCAAACATGCCGCGGGTTGACCCGCAACGCGGCCTCAACCCGACCCGCAACGTGAACAATACTAGCTCCCGATCCGAACAATCTCACTAATCACGTTAAAACCTAGCGGTCTTCTTAGCTCCTACCCTCTTCATTTCATTTCACACTACTTAGGACCTATCCCAAACATAGCTCACGTGCACTATGCACCCGAACATAACACTACACCTTTACTCGAGATGGCCTTACCTCTAAGGTTTCTACGATAAAACTCTAAGGCTCACACCTTCTCTATCCCCAAATCTTACTTGGTTAACTAACCAAGATTTCTAATCACAATTTTAACACACCGCCATCGTAACATAGCACCGTGAACCGAAGCCCCGGAGTTCTCACCAACTCGCATACCCGAACGCCCCGAACCCCGCGGACCTCTCTCAGACCGTGGATGTGCATAATCTAATCGCCGTGAGGTGACTCGCCGAAAGTTACCAAAGGACCTTGCCGCCCGCCCTCTTCGCTGTCCTTTGTTAATCCATCGATCTCTACGCTTTCGGCCGCGCATAAGCCCGCATACGAGCCATGCTCAAGCCTAATCAAGGATTACTCTTACACAACCTTCTTTTAGGTAGTCATCAAAACTCGCGTACATCGGTATACACTCGTAGCCAAATCCATAGCTAGTAATGTGGTCGCTTCTGCAATCTATATTCACCGTTCGGCCGTGGAACCAAGGTTCAAATATCATGGCCGCAGAGGAATCGCCGCCGCCGTGCTAAACTTTGCCGGGCTAGCGACGCCGCAGAAAGCCCCGAATGAAGCACTACCCTAGGTAATGATTGGGCCTGTGCCCTCGCAACCCTTCCGAACTCTACTCGCAGCCTCCTCACGCCTTTGCCTCCCCGGGCCCGGTTTGCCCTACGCGAGGCATAGCAGGGAAGGAAATACGTTTAGAGGGTCCAACTTACAACACGCCTTCTAAGGCACGATCTCGAGTGAGAAGAATAGAAACCAATCCTAAATATCCTATAGCCTCACGATTATTGTGGTGCACAACACACCGATAATCAAGACTTCCATCGATACGGCTCAGACACCTTCCGAGGATTAATCGCTCGATATCACTTTTGTCACGACCAACCTGGGCGCGTGATCGTGCCTTACCCGCACCCTAGTGACACAACATCGAGTAATCGGAACATAAAGACAATACATGAAACCAATGTAATATGACAAGAAATAAGACAAAGCAACTAAAAACGGTTACCTTCTGTGATATATATAAATAGCAATTTGAACAAGCATACAACCTCTTACAAATTCCGCCCACAACAAGATTGCACTTCTACGAATAATATGACAACAACGACGGACAGGCCCCGCCATACACGCTACACCGTATTTACGTGATACGTGTTAAGAACGCACGTAAGAACTCGCAAGTGTTAAAATTTGAGATCAGTAAATTTTTTTAACTAATTATGGAATTGTTTGAAACGATATTGTGATTTAACGGTAGGCACACGCGTCACCCCCTTATGTTGTCTTCGACGAATCAAGCACGGGCACAATGGTCATTTGACCTTTGGTCGGATGATTTAGTCTCGCAAGTAGTAGCATGAGTAAATTGACTAAGTCAACGACCCCACTTAGTCTTGATATTTAGCTAGAGCTCATCCAAACCACCCAATCGTTGCATCTTAACCTCCATGTCCCTATATTTAATACTAGTAGCAAGAGATGACTTAACACTTAGCAAAATTTCACAAAATTGAAGACTACACTAATGGTGCTCTGGTTCACCATGGAGAAGAAAGGAAAATTTTCGTTGCTTGTTCTTTAAGCTCCACATTTTAAACCAAGGTTCTTGAGTGTTATGTAAGTGTATCTCAATAGAAAATCCCGAAAAAGAGAGTTTTCGTAGTAGTCGCAAAGCAAAACCTAGTTGTCTTTCTAGGTTTTGTTTAAGTTTGAAGGAAAATTGTTGGTTGTTCTAAGTGGTCTCAAGGAGCGGATCGAGGTGTCTTGAAGAGGCTCTAGGTTGCTAAGGAGCAACTTCGGTTTTGAAGATTGGATTACACCATGAGGTATAATCTTGTTCTCTTTAAGTGTTACAAGATTATGTAATTGTTGTTAGCCTTACATTTTTACTAGCATAAAGTATATGTCAAGTTTTATAAGTATTATGGATTGTTGTAGCTTAAAATCCGAAATGACATGTAAGCCATGATTAAGTCGATTACAATTTAATCGTTGTTAGAATCGTCGCATGTAATTGACTCAAGATTACGTTGTTATAATCAAATGCGACTTGATATCACGCAGGCTACCAATTTGGATTGAAATGGAAATCGATAAGAATTGGTATTGTTGTATTCTTTATGGTAGAAAATCGACTAGTAGTTTGTTATTCATTTGTTTCGACTACCTTATAGATTGTGCGAGCCAATCGGGGCTGCTTGGTTATTGTATTCGACCTTGAAAAAGGTGGCAAAGTAAGTAGAAACAAAGGAGGTGCTGTCCGATTTCCCGTAGAATTTAGTGACTTAGCACCTAGGATATTCTACGTTGAAGTAAGAGGTTAATGGACATATTGTGACCATTATAGGTTGAAGTACTTTGGAGCATTTTGCTACTTGTCGACAATCGCCGCGAGGTATGTGAACCTCTTCCTTCCTTTGGCATGATTCTATGTATGGAATATACTTGTGGTATCATTTCATGTTTCCTTCTACTCTAGAAGTTAAGAGGTAGTTGTGTGATCTACTCTATGTAGAACTTTTCCTATCTTTGAGCATGACTAGTTGCACGTATGTAGTACTACAGACGATAACACCTAGATATCCTTTACTAATTTTATGAATAGCCAAGTCGGGTGAGTTAGGGATTAACTCACTTCTTTGAAAGAATAAAGGACGCCTTGAGTTTTATTAAGTTAAGGGACTCAAGAGTTTTAAAGTATGTGATACTTGTTCCGCTTTTAAACGATAAGTCCCTTCGATAGGAAATTGTTTTTGGCTAAGATATAAAGTGAATATAACGGCTTTATGGGAAGTTAGTTATATTTGCTTTATGGAAAGATAAATGAATTGATTTTAGTGAAAAGGCAACTTGTTTTTAAGGCATTAATTGCCTAAGGTTTTATATAAAATGAGTCACTTGTTTTCTAAAGGTTAAGAGACTAGTAGTATGTTTGAAAGGTATGAGAATTGATTTGAAAGTATTTAATACTTGGTTTCAAAAAGTAGAAGTCTCTGGTTATAAAAGGAACGTGTTGGTCTAAACCATAAAGCGGTTATAACGCTTTATGGGAAGTTGGTTATAACGGCTTTATGGAAGGTTAAGAGAATAGTTTTCTAATAAAGTAATCAAAGAAATAACTTGTATTAAGGAACGCAAATTGGTTTAAAGGTACCAATTGCTTAAGGTTTTAATAAAAGAAGTCACTTGATTTGAAGTTCAGATTTGTATTTCTAAAAAGGTATTGTGACTTGTCTTGAAAGGTGAATAGACTTGATACTACTGTGTTAGTATCTTCGAGCTTTACATAGAAAGGAGTCTTTTATAAAAGAATGCACGATTAGTACTTTGGCTTGATAAATTGAGAATTTGTCTAAGTGTGCCTTGATAAGTACTTTGACTTGTTAAAAGAGAATTATTCTATGTATGCCTTGATTAGTACTTTGGCTTGATAAATTGAGAATTTCTCTAAGTGACACGTGATAACTACATTCACTACTTAAAAGAGAATTATTCTATGTATGCCTTGATTAGTACTTTGGCTTGATAAATTGAGAATTTGTCTAAGTGTGCCTTGATAAGTACTTTGACTTGTTAAAAGAGAATTATTCTATGTATGCCTTGATTAGTACTTTGGCTTGATAAATTGAGAATTTGTCTAAGTGTGCCTTGATAAGTACTTTGACTTGTTAAAAGAGAATTATTCTATGTATGCCTTGATTAGTACTTTGGCTTGATAAATTGAGAATTTGTCTAAGTGTGCCTTGATAAGTACTTTGACTTGTTAAAAGAGAATTATTCTATGTATGCCTTGATTAGTACTTTGGCTTGATAAAATGAGAATTATCCTACGTGTGCCTTGATAAGTACTTTGGCTTGGTTAATCGAGAACTTGCCTATACGTACGGGTAATAGCCTTTGAGTGCAAGTATTATGTTTTATTAAGTTGTCGCGACTCTGGGCGGTCTGATGTCTTGTTGTAAGTTATCGACGCATCGACAGCTGATGTGGGATTCCACGCATGCTCGCATTTGTAGTACTGGGTTAAATTCTGATTTTTATGTAAGATACGGTAGTGCTTATGTCTTGTCGATGGCCTGGTCACGAGATAGGGTAAGAGTATAAACGGCGGCAAGCCCCAAGACGCTGTACCACCTTCTCCGTGGTAAGAGTATGTGAGGGTAAACCCCAAGACGCTGCACCACCCGCATGTGTCGATTGTCACGGCCGAGATAGGGTAAGAGTATAAACGGCGGCAAGCCCCAAGACGCTGTACCACCTTCTCCGTGGTAAGAGATAAACGGCGGCAAGCCCCAAGACGTTATACCCTCGCTTACCACCTCCGTGGTAAGAGATAAACGGCGGGCAAGCCCCAAGACGCTATACCACCTGCTTTGATTGGTATTACGGGCGTGAGACCCATGGTTATGTTTTACACTTATACCGCATGCGATGCGATTCCACGCGTGAGATATATGTATGTATTGTGTATGCACGCCGACTGAGCGGGGATGCCACGCGCGCCACATGGTTATATTTTACACTTATACCGCTGGCGTGACGGGTATTCCACGCACACTTTGCTATTCAGGTGATTTCGATCGCGCCCCGCATCGGGCCGGTAGTATACGTGTCCCTCTCAGAATGGGCCGACTATGTTATGAAAGATAAGTAAGTTAGATAGAGACGAACTTAATGACTTCTCCTAAGTAAGTACGTAAGATACGGCTATAACTCTTAACTAATGTAAAAGATATTGATGTGAAATTAAGTTCATGTTGGTAATGACACGCAGATCCGTATGTATTTTTATACTTGTCCTTGTCATTCTTTGTACGCTTATGATCCGCATCAGACGTTATTTCGCTCCATATTCTGCACTGTTGCATCGACTTCTTCGGGCCCGCTCACGCCCGCAGTTTTAGGTACCTGTGTCGCGATCCTTGCTCAGATCTCGCCGCTTTTGAGAGAAAGCTCCACTTGCTCCGAGGCTTATCTCTTGGAACGGTTTTCCCGAGGTAGAAGATTCATGTATATTCGTGGTACGGCGGCCCCGCCCCGCCACGCTTGTTATTCCTGCAGGTCCGTAGTCACATATCGCGGGTCGCTTTGTGGAAAGCGAGGCAACCGCTTCATTTATGTATGTGACGACGTCGCGAAGGTAGCCCTATCGCTAACTCCGCTGTTTTATTATCGTTGTTTTTATTTTATAAGTTTCATGTATGTTCCGCTGATTTTCTCCGACGTTATTCGTAGCGGTGCCTGTGTAGTGGCACCCGCGTCCCGGGTCGGTCGCGACAAAAGTGGTATCGAGCGCTTAGTCCTCTGAAAGTGTCTACGCATCGCGGTTCAGCAGTAGTCTTGATTATCGGTATGTCAGGCACCACATCTATAATCGTGAGGTCGCAGGACATTTAGGATTGGTTTCATTCTTCTCACTCGAGATCGCGCGATAGTCAGATTGTTAGGGTCGCCCTCCCTAACGAAGTTATGTTGATTGCCTACGAGAAAGCGCAAAGAGCGACCAGAACGACTATGTGGATCGCGATCCAGTTGGTAATGATTACAAAGATAGTTGGTATTGTGACATACATCTATACCGAGTTATGATGCAGGTCGACGCTGTCGCTTAGAATGATTTTAGATTACCGTGAATCGTAAAGACTAACTAGATACCGGAAGGTATGAAATAGTTAATGAATTTTCGCCAAGGTTTTGTGTTTTATTTCGAGATAATCGGGAAAGCGATGAGTCTGATAGGTAGTGAACCCTTAAGAAGCCATATTAAGGAACCTAACTGAATGTCATGTTGATAGATTAAGATGCGAGTAGGCTTAAGAGAATTGTACGGATGAGGTCCGTATAGAGTAAGTAATGGTTGTGGATCGAGACAACATGGTTATGGTTTTACGAGAAGTTTTTATACCGCATCGGGGATTGATAAGGTAGGCTTGGAGAATGTAAATTGCGAGCCTAAGAATATTGATTACTGCCGAGACCTTAGGTATATAAGGCTTTCTCTGTCAATAAGATTTATTATAGACCAAGAATAAGAGTTAAGTGCGACGCTGAGTCGGGCCGAGGACTCGCATGTCTCCCATGGCCCGGAATGGAGTGGATCAGTTGGTAGTAGTTCCGCCACGTGACAGGTCACGAGGCGCAATGCCCAAGTCTAGTTAGTTGTTTTACGGGTTCAGGACACGCTCCACGGAACTGTGTCGTGAAAGTTGAAATGGCCTTATTTTGTTTTATAGAGTGATTCCAAAGATTAAAGGCCAAAAATTGGTACGGAAGTTATGTATGTATGTTAGAAGGAGTTGGAAGTACGAAAGGTAATCTCTTTGGGCTTATGATGACTGACGCGCGCAGGCGAGGTATTAGGGCCATGTGTGGCATTATTAGTATGTCGGGTCATGGAAAGGAAACTATGTCGCTAATTATAAAGATTGACTCAAAGAACATTCGAGGACTAATGTTTCTAAGGGGGAGAATGTTACACCCGCATTTACAGATACGTGTTAAGAACGCACGTAAGAACTCGCAAGTGTTAAAATTTGAGATCAGAAAATTTTTTAACTAATTATGGAATTGCTCGGAAAACGATATTATGGACGAATGGGAGGCACACGTGTCACCCCCTTATGTTGTCTTCGACGACCAAGCATGGGCACAATGGTCATTTGACCTTCGTCGATGATTTAGTCTCGCAAGTAGAGCGAGTAAATCGACTAAGTCAATGACCCCACTTAGTCTTGATATTTAGCTGAGCTCATCCAAACCACCCAATTGGTTGCATCTTAACCTCCATGTCCCTATATTTAATACTAGTAGCAAGAGATGACTTAACACTTAGCAAAATTTCACAAAATTGAAGACTACACTAATGGTGCTCTCGGTTCACCATGGAGAAGAAAGGAAAATTTTCGCTGCTTGTTCTTTAAGCTCCACATTTTAAACCAAGGTTCTTGAGTGTTATGTAAGTGTATCTCAATAGAAAATCCCTAAAAAGAGAGTTTTCGTAGTAGTCGCAAAGCAAAACCTAGTTGTCTTTCTAGGTTTTGTTTGTAAGTTTGAAGGAAAATTGTCAGTTGTTCTAAGGTCTCAAGGAGCGGATCGAGGTGTCTCAAGAGGCTCTAGGTTGCTAAGGAGCAACTTCTTTGAAGATCGATTACAATATGAGGTATAATCTTGTTCTCTTTAAGTGTTACAAGATTATGTAATTGTTGTTAGCCTTACATTTTTACTAGCATTTAAGTATACGTGTTGAAGTTTTATAAGTATTATGGATTGTCAGCTTAAAATCCGAAATGACATGTAAGCCATGATTAAGTCGATTACAATTTAATCGTTGTTAGAATCGCCGCATGTAATTGACTCAAGATTACTGTTATAATCAAACGCGACTGATATCACGCGAGGCTACCAATTTGGATTGAAATGGAAATCGATAAGAATCGTATTGTTGTATTCTTTATGGCTGAAAATCGACTAGTAGTTTGTTATTCATTTGTTTCGACTACCTTATAGATTGTGCGAGCCAATCGGGCTGTTTGGTTATTGTATTCGACCTTGAAAAAGCGTGGCAAAGTAAGTAGAAACAAAGGAGGTGTCGTCCGATTTCCCGTAGAATTTAGTGACTTAGCACCCAGGATATTCTACGTCAAGTAAGAGGTTAATGGACATATTGTGACCATTATAGGTTGAAGTACTTTGGAGCATTTTGCTGCTTGTCGACAATCGTCGCGAGGTATGCGAACCTCTTCCTTCCTTTGGCATGATTCTATGTATGGAATATACTGTGGTATCATTTCATGTTTCCTTCTACTCTGAAGTTAAGAGGTAGTCAGTGTGATCTACTCTATGTAGAACTTTTCCTATCTTCGAGCATGACTAGTTGCACGATGTAGTACTACAGACGATAACACCTAGATATCCTTTACTAATTTTATGAATAGCCAAGTCTGAAAGTTGGGGATTAACTCACTTCTTTGAAAGTTAATAAAGGATGTCTTGAGTTTTATTGTTAAGGGACTCAAGAGTTTTAAAGTATGTGATACTTGTTCCGCTTAAACGTATAAGTCCCTCGATAGGAAATTGTTTTGGCTAAGATATAAAGTGAATATAACGGCTTTATGGGAAGTTAGTTATATTTGCTTTATGGAAAGATAAATGAATTGATTTTAGTGAAAAGGCAACTTGTTTTTAAGGCATTAATTGCCTAAGGTTTTATATAAAATGAGTCACTTGTTTTCTAAAGGTTAAGAGACTAGTAGTATGTTTGAAAGGTATGAGAATTGATTTGAAAGTATTTAATACTTGGTTTCAAAAAGTAGAAGTCTCTCGTTATAAAAGGAACGTGTTGTCTAAACCATAAAGGGTTATAACGCTTTATGGGAAGTTGGTTATAACGGCTTTATGGAAGGTTAAGAGAATAGTTTTCTAATAAAGTAATCAAAGAAATAACTTGTATTAAGGAACGCAAATTGGTTTAAAGGTACCAATTGCTTAAGGTTTTAATAAAAGAAGTCACTTGATTTAGTTCTGATTTGTATTTCAAAAAGGTATTGTGACTTTCTTGAAAGGTGAATAGACTCGATACTACTGTGTTAGTATTCGGAGCTTTACATAGCGAGTCTTTATAAAAGAATGTACGCATGTAGTACTTTGGCTTGATAAATTTAGAATTTGTCTGCTGCCTTGATAAGTACTTTGACTTGTTAAAAGAGAATTATTCTACGTATGCCTTGATTAGTACTTTGGCTTGAAAAAATGATAATTTGAATAATAGTGCCTTGATAAGTACTTTGACTTGTTAAAAGAGAATTATTCTATGTATGCCTTGATTAGTACTTTGGCTTGATAAATTGAGAATTTGTCTAAGTGTGCCTTGATAAGTACTTTGACTTGTTAAAAGAGAATTATTCTATGTATGCCTTGATTAGTACTTTGGCTTGATAAATTGAGAATTTGTCTAAGTGTTCCTTGATAAGTACTTTGACTTGTTAAAAGAGAATTATTCTATGTATGCCTTGATTAGTACTTTGGCTTGATAAATTGAGACTTTGTCTGCTGCCTTGATAAGAACTTTGACTTGTTAAAAGAGAATTATTCTACGATGCCTTGATTCTTACTTTGGCTTGATAAATTGATAATTTGTCTAAGTGTGCCTTGATAATTACTTTGACTTTTTAAAGAGAATTATTCTATGTATGCCTTGATTAGTACTTTGGCTTGATAAATTGAGAATTTGTCTAAGTGTGCATTGATAAGTACTTGACTTGTTAAAAGAGAATTATTCTACGTATGCCTTGATTAGTACTTTGGCTTGATAAAACGAGAATTATCCTATGGTGCCTTGATAAGTACTTTGGCTTGGTTAATTGAGAACTTGCCTATATGTGTTGGTAATAGCCTTTGAGTGCAAGTATTATGTTTTATTAAGTTGTCGCGACTTACTGGGCGGTCTGATGTCTTGTTGTAAGTTACCGACGCACTGAAGCGATGCTGGAGGATTCCACGTACGCTCGCATTTGTAGTACTGGGTTAAATTCCGATTTTTATGTAAGACACGGTAGTGCTTATGTCTTGTTGATGGCCTGGCCGAGATAGGTAAGAGTATAAACGGCGGCAAGCCCCAAGACGTCAGACCACCTTCTCCGTGGTAAGAGTATAAGTGGTGGTAAACCCCAAGACGCATCACCCGCGCATGTGTCGATTGTCACGGCCGAGATAGTGGTAAGAGTATAAACGGCGGGCAAGCCCCAAGACGTTGTACCACCTTCTCCGGTAAGAGTATAAACGGCGGGCAAGCCCCAAGACGTTATACCCCGCTTACCACCTCCTCCGTGGTAAGAGTATAAACGGCGGGCAAGCCCCAAGACGCTATACCACCTGCTTTGATTGGTATTACGGGCGTGAGACCCATGGTTATGTTTTACACTTATACCGCCGATGCGACGCTGGATTCCACGCGCGAGATATATGTATGTATTGTATGTACGCCGACAGCTGAGCGGGATGCCACGCGCCACACATGGTTATATTTTACACTTATACCGCTGGGCGTGATGGGTATTCCACGCACACTTTGCTATTTGGTGATTTGATCGCGCCCCGATCGGGTCGTAGTATACGTGTCCTCTCAGAATGGGCCTGACTATGTTATGAAAGATAAGTAAGTTAGATAGAGATGAACTTAATGACTTCTCCAAGTAAGTACGTAAGATATGGCTATAACTCTTAACGGAATGTAAAAGATATCGATGTGAAATTAAGTTCATGAGTGGTAATGACACGCAGATCTGTATGTATTTTTATACTTGTCCTGTCATTCTTTGTACGCTATGATCCGCATCAGACGTTATTTCTGCTCCATATTCGTACTTGTAATCGAATTTCTTCGGCGGCCGCTCACGCCCGCAGTTTTAGGTACCTGTTGGTGATCCTTGCTCTAGGATCTCGGTTCGCTTGAGAGAAAGCTCCACTTGCTCCGAGGCTTATCTCGAACGGTTTTCCCGAGGAGAAGATTCATGTATATTCAGGTATGGGCCCTCCCGCCACGCATATTCCTGCAGGTCCGTAGTCACATATCAGGGTCAGCTTTGTAAAGGAAAGGAGACAACCGCTTCATTTATGTATGACGCTCATGAAGGTAGCCCCTTCCGCTAACCTCGTTGTTTTATTATCGTTGTTTTTATTTTATAAGTTTCATGTATGTTCCGCTGATTTTCTCTCGATGTTTATTCGTAGTGGTGCCTGTGTAGGGCACTGGCCGCGTCCCGGAATTGTCGATAATACCACGAATGGCACCTACCACAACAGGGACTATACCAAGATAACCAAACGAATCGTGACTCCAAGAGCGAGGATCAACGATCGTGTACCTTTACCGCGCAGATGAACGCACTCGGGCGAGGTCAAGATAACAGTAATTAGTATGTGAAATCAAATAACATCAGAAATGAAATCATAGTAGTCTATATAAAGCAGAGACATGTATGATAACCAAACTACTTCACAATAAATAAACAAATATGTCAAGTCCGGGACTCACGCCTCAAGTCATCACAATAACCGCACGGTAAGTACGAAGGCATAGCCACTACTAAGACCCGCAGACAAACCAAATACCATAAATCGCATCACGAGGTCTTTCTAGACCGCACCATGATCGGCCGCCACTCGCCCGCAGATCAATGTGCTGCCTATCCTCGAACTACCGCAGCCCGCATAGGTCACACACGCACCGCATGGTATTCTCGAATCACGGTCCTGCATCACTCGAGGTATACTCGATCGAGGGCGCTTAACCCCAGATCCACCTAGGCTCCGCAGCCCGCATAGTCCTCAAAGACCGCATAGTCCCTCAAAGACCGCATAGGCATCCTCGCATCGCCAAACACCGGAATGATCAATCCCGGAGCTCCCGACTCGTGATAGTCACAAGGATCGCATAGCCGTATAGACCAAGATCAAGGGTGGCAAGCCCTGATAACAAGTCAAGAGGGTATGTGATATAATAACAAGATAACGCTTAACGCTTGACAACGTAAGCACAACAAGAGTGACCCTTACATAATAATCACAAGATACTAACACACGTAAAGCATCCCAACATGTTTACTTATCAAATCAACAAGAAAGTATTACAAGGCTATCACAAACCAATACAATCAAGTTATTCACACAAGGTACTTTCTACTAACAAGTTCGGGTACCTATCCCCAAAGTACTACACATTAAATCTTTAAAAGAACTGCTTGCTCACATAAGTCACACAATACGTAGTATAAAATAGAGTATCTTTTTAAGTAATCAAAATACTTACCTTGTAAAATCAAGTAACAACATTATTTTCCAAACGCCCAAGTTTGCCTAATTTCAAGTGTTTACGCTTATTTTAGAAAGGTTTCAGTAGTTCATAGTCTTATTTATTTAGGAATATAATTCTCTTTAACAACTGAAAAACATAAACCTTATGTGTAGTAGGACATTCTTGTTTATAACAATCTTATTACAAGAAATGGCGATCTAGAAATATCATTTTGTCTCATCTTAGCTTCATGCGGATGAGGTTTCTACCGTTTTAATAATACTTAATCTGTCAAAACATTTCTTATTAACGCCGCAGGTGGTTTGTCGATACACATTCGATTTCAAATCAAGAGAACATTCTTAAGCCGTTATACCTAACTTCCCATAAAGCTAGTATAACTCTTATGTTTTTTAAAACCAAGTATTACTTCTTCTTTCAAAATGATTCAAAATCTTTTGAAATACTTCAAGTTCTTTATTATCACATAACCACCAGCTTATAGTTCAAATCATTACACTTTTAAAACCACAAGTATTTTCTTACTACATAAAGTCAAGTTATAACCAACTTCCCATAAAGCCGTTATAACACTTTTATGTTTTAAACCAATCAAATACATTTAGCACACGTACGTCACCGTACTAAATAGTTCACACATATCATGCTAGAAGAGATAGGAAGAGGTTCATATACCTCGCGACGATTATCGACTAATAGCAAAACGCTTCCAAGTACTCTAAACCGCTTCATTACTCCTTGCCGAGTAGATCGCGCCACGCATCAGACATCAACCTATAAGGCCACGCGCTTATTAACATCTAGGTCTTATCGAGAACATTCTACGTAAAATTCGCAAGACTCCCGCAACATGCGCAGGTAAATCTCCTCTCTATCGAGGCCGCTATCAAGCCAACCGTGGGGGGTTTGCACGTCTAACCTGACGTGTACGATTCTACTACACAAAGAATGCTACACAAGTTCATCAGAATACACCCATGTAATTACAGATTCATTCTCTTCTTTAAATTCGGGCTTAAGTCAAAAGACATTGCCGCACAATTATGTTCGATTCTATATATAGTATACTTCAACTATATATTCCTACAACATGTAATATCCAATTACACAGGGACAAGATAATTACCTCGATAAGCCCATAATTATCCAAGTACATGTCGATCCCGAGCAAGGTTTAGCTCTACTCCGTGCTCCAACCCGCCCAAACAACCCTTAAGCTACGCGTAACTTACTTAACACTTCAACCGACTATGAAGGTTTTCCTTAGGGTTTCGTTTTTGGATCGAGGGAAAGTATAATCGTATTTTCCGGTTTTTCAGATAGAAGGTACTTTGGAAAGTACTACAAGGTAAGGCTAAGGTATTTTGGGTATAGCGACAATACTTGGAGAAGTATTTCTCAACCAAGGGTAGTATTTCGACTAACAACTAGGCTAGGGGAGAGGTACTCGCCACAAGGCCCACTTAAGGGAGGTTGGACGAGAACCATACTTAAGGGGGAGGGATTTCAACACTTAGGAAATATTGTGGATGAAGAAAGTTCATCACTTAGAGGGTATTTATAGATGTGCCAAGGCCAACCAATGGCCAAGATTAATCCAAGTGTTAGGCAAGTGTAGGTGTGGATTTAGCCAAGTGTCTTGTGGGTCCCACTTTCTCATCTACCACACAAAATATCTACACAACATTGACCAAACATTTTGGCAAGAAAAACACAAAAACGTGCTCAACCAAAAGCCCCAAAATGGCCCACTGGGTGACAAGGTCACCCTCCGCTGTCCAAAATATTTCATCTCTCGAAAAATGTAAAATAATAAATGACATAGCCGAATTTTCCCTCGAAAGCGTGAAACGCATTTAAAAACGACTCTAACCGTGTTGTGCACAAATAAAAATCGCCAAGCCTTACTTTAAAGCCTAAACTTTCACGCACGCCCTACGCATATTACTGGAAATACGGTATAACAAGAAACAAATCATAATCGTAAAAGAATTACATGGACAAGTATAAAAAGTACATACCAGATCCCGCTGTCATTACCACTTATGAACTTAATCGTACCTTATTATCTTTTCCCATTTTCAATAAAAGTTATAATCACACTCTTATGCATGATTAGGAAATCATTAAGTTCATTACCATAAAACTTACTTATCTTTCATAACACAATCCCTTTTATGGAGGACGATATACTACCCTACCCAATCCAGACGCGATCAAGTCACACAAAATAGCAAAGTGTGGTCGTGGAATCCCATCATCACCGATACCTATAAGTGTAAATATAACCACGTAACGCGCCCGCAGTATCCCACCTCACCGCCGTACACATACACAATACATATATATATCTCCGCCTGTGGAATCCCACATCACCACCGAAAGCTATAAGTGTAAAATATAAACATGGGTCTCATGCCCATAATATCAATCAAAACAGGTATAACGTCTCGGTTACCCTCATTTATACTCTTACCCCCGAGCAGGTGTAAAGGTGGTATAGCGTCTGGGGTTTACCCTCACTTATACTCTTACCACGGAGTATGCAGATAACGTCTTGGGGCTTGCCTCATTTATACTCTACCCTATCTCAACCGGCCGACAAACAACACATAAAAGTTGTGGTACAGCTTGGGGTTTACCTCACTTATACTCTTACCGAGAAGGTGGTGCAGGCTCGGGCTTGCCCCTCACTTATACTCCTACCCTATCTCGATCGACCATCAAACAAGACATAAGAACTACTATGTCTTTTATAAACTGAATTTAACCTAAGTACTACAAATAACGGAAGATACCCGTGGAATCCACATCACCGTTTGTGACGCTCCAAGTAACTTATAACAAGACCGCTACTTTCCAACCGGTAGTCGCGCAACATAATAAAACATAATACTTGTACTCAAAGGCTATCACTAAGACACATAAAGTTAATTCTCAATTAACCAAGCCAAAGTACTAATCAAGGCACAAATAGAATAGTTCTCATTTAACAAGCCAAATACTTATCGTATGCACTTAGACAAATTCTCAATTTATCAAGCCAAAGTACTAATCAAGGCACACTTAGACAAATTCTCAATTTATCAAGCCAAAGTACTAATCAAGGCACACTTAGACAAATTCTCAATTTATCAAGCCAAAGTACTAATCAAGGCACAAATAGAATAATTCTCATTTAACAAGCCAACGATTTATCAGTATGACTTAGACAAATACTCACTTTATCAAGCCAAAGTACTAATCAAGGCACACTTAGACAAATTCTCAATTTATCAAGCCAAAGTACTAATCAAGGCACACTTAGACAAATTCTCAATTTATCAAGCCAAAGTACTAATCAAGGCACAAATAGAATAGTTCTCATTTAACAAGACAAAGTACTTATCAGGGCGCACTTAGACAAATTCTCAATTTATCAAGCCAAGTGCTAATCAAGGCACACTTAGACAAATTCTCAATTTATCAAGCCAGTACTAATCAAGGCACACTTAGACAAATTCTCAATTTATCAAGCCAAAGTACTAATCAAGGCACAAATAGAATAGTTCTCATTTAACAAGACAAAGTACTTATCGTATGCACTTAGACAAATTCTCAATTTATCAAGCCAAAGTACTAATCAAGGCACACTTAGACAAATTCTCAATTTATCAAGCCAAAGTACTAATCAAGGCACACTTAGACAAATTCTCAATTTAAACAAGTCAAAGTACTACGTACGTATCTTTTTCAAAAGACTCTTTCCAAATAAAACTTCGATACTAACAACCGTAGTATCAAGTCCTATCCACCTTTCAAGACAAGTCACAATACCTTTTTAGAAATACAATTATCGGCTTCTAAATCAAGTGACTTCTTCATTAAAAACCTAAAGCAATTGGTACCTTTAAAACAATTTGCCCTTCCTTAATACAAGTTATTTCTTTGATTACTTCATTAGAGAAAACCATTCCTTAACCTTCCATAAAGTCAAGATAACTAACTTCCCATAAAGCCGTTATAACCCTTTATGGTTTAGACCAACACGCCTTTTATAACCAAGAGACTTCTACTTTTTGAAACCAAGTATTATATACTTTCAAATCAATTTCATAACTTTCTAAAAATACAATTAGTCTCTTAACCTTTAGAAAACAAGTTGACTCCTTTTATTTATAAAACCCAGGCAATCTGACGCCTTAAAAACAAGTTGCCTTTCACTAAAAGCAAGTCATTTATCTTTCCATAAAGCAAATATAACTAACTTCCCATAAAGCCATTATATTCACTTTATACTTTAGCCAAAAACAATCCCTATCCAAGGACTTATACGCTTAAAACTAACAAGTATCACATACTTTTAAAACTCTTCAAGTCCCTTAACTTTAATAAAACATTAGACATCCTTAATACTTCTCAAGGAAGTGAGTTAATCTCTAACTCACCCGACTCGGCTATTCATAAAACTAGTAGCGATATCAAGGATCAGACGCCTACCGCATCACATAATGCAACTAGTCATGCTCAAAGATAGGAAAAGTTCTACATAGAGTAAATCACACAACCACCTCTTAACTTCTAAGAGTAGAAGGAAATATGAAATGATACCTCAAGTATATTACATACATCAATCATGCCAAAGGTAGGAAAAGGTTCACATACCTCGCGACGACATCGACAAGTAGCAAAAATGCTCCAAAGTATTTCAACCTTGATAGCTAATCCATCCTTCAAGTAGATACGCCATACTAAGTACTTCAACCTATAATGGTCACCATACGCCCATTAACCTCTTATTTCAAACGTAGAATATTGTTATTCTAAGTGCTAAGTCACTAAATTCTACGGAAAATCTGACAAAGACCTCCTTTGTTTCTACTTACTTTGCCACCTTTTTCAAGCGCCGAATACAATAACCAAACACGCCACATTTAAGGCCCAATCAATGAAATCAACACTAGGGATTACACGCCTACTAGACGTGTAAAATCACGCCCACAAACGATATCAAATTAATACAACTTACTAGGCCAATTCGCTAATCAAGTACTACAACATCAATTCTTATCCAATTTCCATTTCAATCCAAATTGGTAGCATAACATGATTTTTATACCCCGTATTTCCCGAGTATGTACGTAAGGACGTACGTAGAAAATTTGAACTTGAGAATTAGGCTTGGCCGAATTAACTTTGTTCACAACACCCGAATTGAATGCTTTTTCGACTAAACGCTTCCACATTTCGTAGGGAATTTCCGAATATGTCATTTTAATTTTGGGATTTTTCCGAGAGACTTAAACATTTTGGATCAACAAAGAGGCGACACTTGTCACCTCTCATTGGAACACCTTGGGCGGAAATGTATGGCCGAAAGTAGTGCAAAATGGTCAAGGGTTGGTAGATATTTCGCGTGCAAGTCGATATGTACACACGGGTGAATCTGCCCTACACTTGCCTAACACTTGGTGTAATCTCGGCCATCGTTGGCTTTCACTTGACCTATAAATACTCCCTTTGAAGACTAATTCATCCACAAAATTGCCTAAGTCTTGAAAGCTTCTTCCTTCCCACAGTGTTGTTCGCCGAGCCCTCTCTCCCTCGCCGAGAGTCCCCTAGTGGTAGGCCGAGGGGCAGACACCCTCTCCTCGGCCAGGGTCTTGCTACCAAGTACCTCTCACTTGTTGCTGTGATAATACCCCTCAAGTGTAGAAATACTCAAAAGTATTGTATAATGCCCAAATTACCTTAGCCAGATAATTGTAGTATTCTAAGGTTATACCTATACCAAAGTCTGAAATACTATTATACTTCCGTCAATACAAAACCGAAACCCTAGGAAAATCTCCAGTGCTAGTCCGCTGAGTATTGTGTAAGTTGGTTAGAACTTGGCGGTGGTTTAGAGCTGGCCGAGCGCCTTTCGGAGTCGAGCTAAACTCAAGATCACATTAAACTCTTGATAATTATGTGGCTTATCGGTAATTATCAATTCGCTTCTCATTGCAATTGGAAATTACATTGTTAGATTATATAGTTGAAGCATACTATATATAAGATCAACGTAGTTATCTGGTTAAATGCCTTTTTGACTCTAAGCCCCAATTCTGTAAGGCATCAACCTGTACTACTGTATCGTATTATGCGAGACTCGGTAAGAAGTACATCGCGGGAGTGCACTTAAACTGTACCCAAGTAGGTTAGAGGTAGTATAACCTCCCCAAGCTGGCTTGCAAACGCCACTTCGACAGATGATTTACGCCACGCCAATGTCATTGGCCTAATTTTCTGGTAACGTCTTCTACCAAGTGATCTAAATGTTAATGCTTCACTCTTGTGCCTTATAGGTTGAAGTACCACGCGCGGGCGCGACCATCTACCGCTTGCGAGCAGCCGACGGTCGAAGTACTGGAGCGCTTGCTTTTAGTCGAGCATCGTCATACAGAATAATGCGAACTCTCTTCCTATCTCTCTTCTAAAGTACGAGCATGCTGCGGAACTATGTAGTACCAGAGATCGCGACATGTGCTAAAATGTATTTGATTGTTTAAATACAAAGTTGTTATAATCTTTACGTGGGAAAGTCAAGTTATAATGTACTTTTACGTTGGTAAGAAAATACTTGTGGTTTTTAAAAAAGGTAACTCGATTTGAAACTATAAATCGTCTTCATGAGCGTTAATAATGAACAAGTATTTCAAAAGATTTTTGAATCATTTTGTTAAGCAAGGCGTAATAAAAGGTTTTAAAAGAGTATTATACTAGCTTTACGGAGTTAGTATAAATTCGGCAAGAATGGTTTATCGATTATAAGTTAAGAGACTTTGATC
>JAQGDG010000518.1:0-123931 GCA_029844215.1 Przewalskia tangutica | reverse complement strand
GTATTTCTGATTTCACGTACTTGGTACTGTTGTGTTGACCTCAGCCGGAGAAGTCTGCGTTACATCTTGCAGCGGGTAAGTCACGATTGGTTTGTCGATCCGACTTGTAGGATCACGTTTCAGCGTTTTTGGAAGCTCCGTTTCGTCGGAGGGCTTATCTTTTGTTATGTGTTCCTGAGTTGCTTAGGTTAGCATGTATGCGTTCGAGGGTATGGCGAGGCCACTGTCCGTCATGAGAATTGTTATATAAATCTTAGAAGTGCAGCAGCCTGTATTTGGCTTGTGGAGGGTTTGTAAAAGGATAAGCTGTTCGGGTTTTATGTATATATACTGCTTGAAGAAGCTGTTTGGTTGGCTGTTTATCTATGATATCTCTTGTTTCCGTGATTCATATTTTATATTCCGCTGATTTTCTGCACGATGTTGTATCACTAGGGTGCGGTAAGAGCACCGATGAGTGACGAAGGCCGAGTTTCGGGAGCGTTACAAAAAGTGGTATCGAGGCGATTAATCCTCGGAAGTGTCTGAACCGTGTAATGAGTAAGTGCTTGATTATCGGTGTGTTGTGCACCCGTCTATGTCGAGGCTATAGGACATTTAGGATTGGTTTCCGTTCTACCGTTCGAGATCGTGCCTTAGAGAGCATGTTGTAAGTTGGACCCTGCGGCGTGTTGTTTTACGATTATGCCTGCGAAGGCAAGCGAGGCGAGAAGGGCAAGGCGTGAGGAGGCGCTAGTGGGATTGAGGAGAATGCGAGCGCGGGCGGTCGATACACAGTAGTGCTTGAACGGCGAGTTTTGCGACGCCCGGCACCAGCGAGTTTAGAAGCGCGGCGATGGCTGCGAGACCTCTGATGCTGAGCCTCGATCCAGCGATCTCCCGCAGGCGGGGAAATGGTCCTGAGGGATGGCGATTATTAGCGAGTTGTGGCGGAATATGAGAATAAATTTGGGCGGTGATTGGATTCAATGACCCAGCGCATGTAGTGCGCGAGCGACAGTTTGAGGCTCTGGGATTTCGCCAGATTTAGTAGCACTTTGAGTTTTTCTGGTGAGGCGGGAGGATGATCGCGAGTTCATCCGTCGATTCTGAGAGATCATGCGGTGATCGAGCTTGGTGATGCAGCGACATTTAGTTACGCGTAATTTGCACGTGACACGCATGATCGATTGGTTTTGTTCGTGAGAGCTTTCGGGAGAGCATGCCTTCCGGCCGTTTAGGATGAGTTTTTGAGGCCACTGGCACATTTCTTGCCTCAGCGATGAGAGGGCTCGGTAAGCAATTTTTGATGTTGAGCGAAGCGAGGCGTCTGATTCGGAAGTACAATGTGAGTTAAACTCATTGGCGGTATGTTCGCATTAGTAGCTAGTATGGAGGATCGAGTGCGGGTATGTTACGGGGCTCGATGATTACCTAGCGAGAAGTTGTTGGTGTTTCGCCTTAGGGCGTGGACATTGCCGCGTCTGAGCTCAATGCGCGGAGTGCGAGGCGCGGTCGGCAGGTGGGCCATTTCGGCGAAAAAAGGCGAAGGCAATGGATATTTTGGCGACGCCCGAGGCGGACGCCTCGGCGACATACTAGTTTTGTACCTCGCCATTCTGGTGGTCCTCCGCGCCGGGACGCAGGATATCCGAGCGGTCGAGGCTCCCGGAGTTTGAGATGTTCGAGGTAGGGTGTTGGCGAATCTGATGTTTACCTCGGTGTGGTCGATGTAGTGGCCAGCATTTGAATGTCGTGGTACCAGGAGGCTTGTTATTCTGCGGCCGTGGAGAAAGTGAAGAGGAGTGCTTATAAGAGGTTCGAACGGCCGCGACTTCGGCCGAGGATCGGTGGCTGGTTCGTCACCTACCAGGTTATGCGCCTGCAGGGCTATGATTAGAGTGGGCGGTAGCCGGGTATATCAACCACTATAGAGTTTTGGTATCTTGATATGATGATCTCATTATTATGTGCTATGTGTGCGAATAGCGTTGTGTTAATTGTGAGTTAGAAAACATGGTTAGTTGGGAGGCTGGTGTGGGGTCATGGTAAGTATGAACCACTAGGCGTGTCCGCGATTGAGACACTACGGGTAAGGTGCGTCTTGAGTAAAGATCTATTTTATGTTTGGCCAGTTATCGAGTCGCGTAGTATGCGTGGGATATGTTTGTGTGATCAGTCCACAGGTAATGTGAAATGGAAGTGGTAGCTTTCATGACACAGTAGAGGTAGAATGTTCGGATCAGAAACTAGGAAGTTGGCGTTCTGATGGAGTCGGGTTGGGGCCATGTTGCGGGCGGCCGCGTCCCGTTCGAGAAAGGCGGCATTCGGGTGGTCAGCGGTGGCGAGTCACGAGGGTGCTAGGCCCAGTTTAGATGACCATCGTGAGTTCATAGAATCGTTCGATCCAGTCACGTTGCGTGGCGGGAATGGCCTTGAAATCGAGTTAGTGAGATGACCAGTTTGGAAGTAGAACTCGAGGTTGGAAAGCGAGCGTTGGCGAGAAGTGTGGTACGGATACTAGAGCGAGTTCGAGTGTTGAGGCGAGTACTACGAGAAGGGAGAAGTGAGCGTGTGTTTTATGGCGGTGTGGCATGATCGTTTTCGTAAGTATAGCGGTGAAGACTATCTTGGTACTGTTTGTTTTGAGACTAGAAGGAACATTGGCGAATGTTTCTAAGGGGAAGAATGTTATACCGTATTTTTGGTATATGCGTATGGGCGTGCGATACGAAGTTGAGCCTTAAGTTAGGCATTGGATTAGATTTGGGCCTGAAGTGCGATTAGAGTCGTTTTTTAAATGACGTTTCCACGACTTTCGTAGGGAATTTCGGCTATGTCATTTTTATTTTTGCGGATTTTTCAGAAGGCGAAACATTTTGGACAGCGGGAGGGTGACGTGTGTCACTCGCATTAAACAAATGGAAGGTTGGGCGATTTGGGCGTCGAGGCCTTGGTTGGCCTTGGCCGTTGGCTCCGCTTATGTGCCTAGTTTTGTGGCTTGTTTTGTGGAGTGTTTTGTGGAGTGTTTTGTGGGTGCACTTGGCTTGATCTTGGCCTTACACTTGCACTTGCACTTGGCTAAATCTTGGCCATTGGTTGGCCTTTGGGTTTGCTATAAATACCCCTTAGTTGATGAACTTTCTTCGTCAAAATCATTTCAAGTCTTGAAATCTCTCCCTTTGTGTGTTGAAATTCGTCCAAGCCCTCCCCCTTTTGTGGAGCTTGGAGAGGTCTCCCTCCCCACTTGTGAGGTCTGGTAGTGGTACCCACTAGCCTAGTTGTTTCGTATAATACATCCCTTTGTGGTATTGAAATACTCCTCCAGTATTGTTATAATGCCCAAAATACCTTAGCCTTTTACCTTGTAGTATTCCAAAGTTACCTCTGTCGTAGAGTCGGAAATACTACCTTTTGTCCACTTTAGTCTCAAACCAGAAACCACTAAGAAAATCTTCATTGATTGGTTGAAGTATTTAAGTAGAAGTTGGTTAGAACTTCTAAGGGTTGTTTGGAGCGGGGTGGAGCACGGAGTTGGAGCTAGCGTTGCTAAGGATCGACATTTAACTTGGATAATTATGGGCTTATCGAGGTAAACACTCTGTCCTTACATTGTAATTGGAAATTACATGTTGTTAGAATATATAGTTGAAGTATACTATATATAGAACTATACTTAATCTTGTGGCAATGTCTTTTGACTTAAGCTGAAGAAGTAAATGAGTTGTAATTACATGGGTGTATTCTGATAGACTTGTGTAGTATTCTTGTGTAGTAGAATTGTACCGTCCAGGTTAGGCGTGTAAAACCCACGGTTGGCTTGGTAGCGGCCTCGATAGAGAAGGAGATTCTGTTGTGGGGAGATCTTTGCGAATTTTAAGTAGAATATTACGTTGTAGTACAGATGATAATAGGCGCCTTGGCCTTATAGGTTGAAGTACCTCGTGTGGCGCGATTTACTTGGCGAGGAGTAGCCATTGTTTGGAGCTTTGCTTATTGTCGATAAATCGTCGCGGTATGTGAACCTCTTCCTATCTCTTCTAGCGTGATATGTGTGTAGCTCGTGTACGGTGAGCGTCGTGTGTTTAAAATACTTTGTGGTTTTAAAGAGGCCGATGTGAATTATAAGCGGCTTGTTATAATAAGGAAACTTAATGTATTTCAAAGGTTTATAAATAGTTTTGAAAAAAGTGTAGTATTGTGTTTTGAAAACTTAAGAGTTATACTAGCTTTATGGGAAGTTAGGTATAACGGCTTAAGAATGGTTTACTGATGTTAGAAGTTAAGAGACTTGATCTTATAAGATAAGAGACTTAACTTATTTGTGTTAATGTGGATGTTTGTGTGAAACCTCGTTCGTGAGTAATGAGTACTTGGTTTTATGTTTCTTGATTTGGAAATCGGAATGTGTATCGACGGACGGCTGCGGCGTTAATAAAGGAAATGTATTGAATAATGATGTATCGTATTAAAACCAGTAGAAACCTCAAATGCGTAGAAACTAAGATGAGACAAAATGATATTACATTTTCTAGATCATGATTTCTTTGTAATAAGAATGTTGTAAACAAGAATAACCTACTCTCGCGTAAGACATATATTACTCATTTGTTAAAAAGGAATCAGTGATTAAGTTTATGAACTATGAAACCATTTGAAAATGAGAAACTTGAGTAATTGAAACTAGGCAAAGACTGGAACTTAGGAAAAGAATGTTGTTACTTGATTTTGAAAGGGAATGTGGGTTGAGTCGTTCTAATACTACGTATCGGGTGACTTTTATAAAAGTAATGGATCTCTTTTAAAAGGACTTAACGTATGAAGAACTTTGGGGTTAAAGCCGGACTTTGGCATAAAATGAAAGTACAGCAGTTGTGTGAAACTTACTATGCTTGTTGTTGTGAAACTTGCCTATCTTTGTTGTTGTGAAACTGCCTATGCTTGTGATGATAGCCTTTGTTGTGCAAGTGTGGTATTTACGTATTCTGGCGTCTCGATAGAGGCGGTTGACTTATTGAGAACTTACTTGGGCGTCTTTGGCGGTGATGGAGAATTCCACGGGTATGTTTCCATTTTGATTCTTGTCTTATTGTTGATGTCACATGGACGTATACTGCGATGTTGTATTAGGGGCATGTGGCCATGCGGCGGAGTTGATTACGATATATGGTTATTTGTTCCATGGGCGTGTCTACACCGATGTTGTATTCGGGGCATGTGGCCCGTGCGGCGGTTGACTACCTAGTATATTGTTATTGACATTCCGTGGGCGTGTCTGCGATCTTGTATTCGGGCGCATGTGGCCGTGCGGCGCTTGTTATATTGTTGCATCATGGGCGTGTCTACACCGTCTTTGTATTAAGGGGCATGTGGCCGTGATGCGAACATGATGGATGTGGTGGGCGTGAGACCCATAGTTATATTTAGTGGTGACTTTGAGGCGTGAGTCACGACTTGGCTCTTTGTTATGTTGTGAAGCGTAGTTTGGTTATCATCATGTCTCTGCTTTATATAGACTAGTATGATTTCATTTACTGATATTTACAGATTTCACGTACTTGGTTTGTTGTCTTGACCTCCTTGAGTGCGTTCATCTGCGGTAGAAATGCGTTGGTATCGATCCCCATGTAGGATCACGTTTGACGTTTTTGGAAGCTTCCGTTTCGTCGGAGGCTTATCTTTGGTATGTGTTCCACTGAGTTGTAGGTTCTTGTACATTGAGGGTATGGCGAACCTGTCCGTCATAGTTGTTATATAAATCTTAGAGTGCATGTAACCTTTGTTGTAGGCGGGGTTTGTAAAAGGATAAGCTGTTCGGGTTTATGTATATACACGAAGGCAGCTGTTTGGTTGGCTTTGTTTATCTATGATATCTCTTGTTTCATGATTCATGTTTTATATTCGCTGATTTTCTCGATGTTGTATCACTAGGGTGCGGGGTAAGGCCTGATGTGAACCGGGTTTCGGGCGTTACGATTCATTCTGATTCTCGATTTATACAGAGCAGGGTGCCGGGTAGGGCACGATCCTTTCCCAGTCAGTCGTGACATTAATCTTAGCCACTTGATCTCTTTATATATCTATTACTAGTGCAAGACTAATTGGACACTTAGAAAAATTTCAAGATATTGTTCTTTCATTGAGAGCTCTCGGCATTAGCACTATCCACACAAAAAAAATCATTTGTTGTCCATAATTCCTGATACTTAAACCAAGGTTCTAGAGGTATTATAAGGATATCTCGATACAAAATTCCGAAAAAACTACGTTTCTACGTTAGTCGCAAGATGAAAACCTAAGTTGTTTTCATAAGTTTTGATTGAAATTGAAGGAAGTTGTTTATGAACATCTAAGGGCTTCAAATAGCGGATTGGAGCGTGAAGGAAAGAAGCTAAGTTGCTAAGGAGCGACTTTGAATCTTGAAGTTATATTAGGGCTTATCAAGGTAACTATCTTGTCGTCTTAGTGATTAAAGATTACATATTGTTGTAGTTATATATATATAAACAAGCATGAGATATATATATATATATATATATATATATATATATATATATATATATAATGGAGATTGATACGTGTTATGGATATTGGAACCGCTAAATCCGAAACTAGCATGTTTAGCCTTTGAAATTGTAATCAATTTGGTTGTTAGTTTTAGTCGTCGCATGTTATATAAAGAAGGTATTATAGTTGTTAAAGTTGTTTGCGACTATATAACATGTTAGAACGACAATATGGATTGAAAGGAATTGGAAATGATTATATGTGGTTGTACTTTGTAGCCGAGAATGATATTTAATATTGGACTGTTTTGTATAAATTGTGGGGCAGAATTTTACACGTCTGGTAAGGCGTGTAATACCCTTTGATTAGTTGATGTGTTGAGCCTTAAATGTGGCATATTGGTTATTGATTTCGGGCCTTGAAAAGGTGGAAAAGTACGTAGAAACAAAGGAAGTGTTGTCCAATTTTCCGTAGAATAAGTGACTTTACACTTAGAATATTCTACGTTAGAAAGCTAGAAGTTGATAAACGTATTATGGTCATTATAGGTTGACATACTACGTTCGGCATATTGGACTTAGCAAGTGGATTGAACCGAAGAGGTATGTAGAACTTTCCCTATCTCTTGAGCATGAGTTTTATAAATGTATAAGTACGGTAGACGTACGAGTTTTAAAGGAATTCGGTTTTGTTTTGATATCATTGACTTGATATAAGAATGTCTAAGTTTGGTTGAGTTAGAGAATTAACTCACTTGATTTTAAAGGATGAAAATGCCTTAGTTTTCTAAAGCATAAATTTGTTATAACGGCTTTATGGGAAGTTGGTTATAACGACTTTATGGGAATTTAAAAGAATGGTTTACTTGATCGATTTCAAAATAGGATCAAAGACTTGATTTAAAGAAGGGTAACTTGTTTAAAGGTATAAGTTACTTAAATTTCGAAAATAGAAGAATTGATTTCAAAGCCTTGAAATGAATTTCTAAAGGCGTAGTAACTTGATATGGAAAGTAGATATACCTTGATACTACGGGGGTTAGTATCTTGGGGTTTTTATATGAAAAAGAGTCATTTTAAAAGGATAGAAGTAGGTAGTACTTGGGGTTAATTTTCCGGATTTTTCATGATATGTTAGTGCCTTAAGTTAAATAAAATGAGAGTGCATGCTAATTAAGTCTAATAAGAAGTTAAGGGATTTGTTAACTTGCTTATGTTATTTATGGTAGCCGATTGTGCTTGTGTTATTTACTCTTCACGGGGTCATTCCCCATTCATGTTGCATTTTCCATATTCCGTGGATTTGCTCCCCAAAGTTTGACTCCGAAAGAACATTCGGGAACGAATGTTTCTAAGGGGGAAGAATGTTACACCCCGTATTTACAGGACATGTTTTAAGAACGTACGTGAGAATTCCTAATGTTAAGATTAGAGACTTGTAAAAATTTATCGGAATTATGAAATTGTCGGAAAACGAATATTGTGACGAATGGGAGGGCGACATGTGTCACCCCCCCCCCCCCCCTTATTGTGCCTTGGACGATTTGGGCAAGGACTTAAGGGTCATTTGACCTTTGTAGGATGACTAAGTCTTGCAAGTAGTGAGCTTGAGAAAATTGACTTAGTCAATGGGTCCACAAGCTTGATATTTAATAAGACCTCATCCAAACCACCCATTTGTTTATATCTTGACCCTCCATGTCACTATATAATACTACTAGTAGCAAGACTAATGCCAACACTTAGAAAAAAATTCAAGATTTTCACGAACACAAATGGTTGCTCTCGGGTTCAAGGCCATTTGAAAAGAATTTTTTTTTGTTTCTTGTCCATTAAGCTCCACACTTTAAACGAGGTTCTTGAGTGTATTGTAAGTGTATCTCAATAGAAAAATCTCGAGAAAAGATAGTTTTCGTATTAGTCGTAGTGAAAACCTAGTTGCTTTCTAGGTTTTGTTTGGAAGTTTGAAGGAAATTTGTTGGTGTTGTTCTAAGGGTCTCAGTAAGCGGATTGAAGTGTCTTGAAGAGACTCAAGTTTCTAAGGGCGACTTGGTTGGAGTTGGATTAAGATTCGTTGAGGTAATAATCTTGTCTCTTAAGTGTTACAAGATTATATATTGTTGTTAGCTTTACATGTTTGCTAGCATGAAGTATATGTGTTGAAGTTTCTTAAGTATTATGGATAGATTGTAGCCTAAAATCCGAAATGTCATTTAAGCCATGTGAAGTTGGATTATAAATTGGTCGTTTATTAGAATCGTCGCATGTTACTTACTTAAAGATTATAGTAGTTATAATCAATTGCGACTTGATATCATGTTATACTAACAACTTGGATTGAAATGGAAATTGGATAAGAATTGGTATTGTTGCATCTCAATGTGGCCGAATTGGACTTGTAGTTTGTATTAGTTTGATATCGTTTGTGGGGCGGAGTTTTACACGTCTAGTAGGTGTGTAATCCCCTATTGATTAATTGCATTGATTGGGCCTTAAATGTGGCGTGTTTGGTTATTGAATTCGGCCTTGAAAAAGGTGGCAAAGTAAGTAGAAACAAAGGAGGTGTTGTCCAATTTTTCGTAGAATTTAGAGACTTTACACTTATAATATTCTACGTTTGAAGTAAGGCGTTAATAGACGTATTGTGAATATTATAGGTTGACATACTACGTGTTATACCCCGTATTTCCAGAGTATGTATGTGAGGACGTACGTATAATTGTATAAGCCCTAATTAGGTTAAGAATGAAATTGTGAATTTTCAACGGAAAAGATTCCGAACCTTGTGAAGGAAATTTTACGTTTTTAATATTTTAACCGATTACGGATTTTTCCGAGAGATGAAATATTTTGGACCAATAGGAGGGCGACATGTGTCACCCTTAGGTGACATTGGTTGGACGAAATTGTGGGCTAGTGGACAAGTCAAATAGTCAAGTCTTGCAAGATATTTTCTTTGGGTTAGTGGGAGTAGGTATTGGACGGTTTTTGTGAGCCATGTGGATGGCCACATGGCTCGTGTTGTGGTGGACATATGTTCCCGATGTTGTGGTGGACATATGTCCCAATATTGTGGACACTTGGTGGAAGACTCCACTCACACAAGCTATCTAATCTACACCTCCACTTGCTTTAATCTTGGCCATTGAAGGTTCTATAAATACCCCCTCTCTAGTGCAGACTTCTTCATCCACAAAACAATTTCCAAGTCTCCAAAATCCTTCCTCTAGTAGTGTTCTCGTCCAAACTCCTCCCCTTTTTAGTTGCCTTCGTCCGAAACACCCTCCTCCTGGTAGAAAATTGTCTTCAAGTATAGTTACTATTCCAAAATACCTTAGCCTAAATCCCTTATTATATTCCAAAGTTACCTACATACTAAAAGCGGAAATACTACTCTATATCATTTAGTCACAAAACGAAACCACAGGAAAATCTTCATAGTTGGTTGAAGTATTAAGTAGAAGTTGTTTAGAAACTTACGAGGGTTTCTTGGAGCTATCGGAGCGTGCGAGAATAGAGCTAAAGAGGGCGGGCGTGCACGTATGCGCAGGTGTGAGAGCGTGGTAGATGGATCGGCAGTATCAGCGAAGAAGAGGCGGGACAGCGGTCCTCTGGTAGTTTTAGGTAGACAACCCGCCAATGACCAGATTTGCACCACACCGGTCGAGCGCTCCTCCACATCTTGGGGACGTCTGAGTATTCGGGAAGCGGGGCGAGGTTCTGTGGCTTGGGTTTCCGGAGGACCAGAGTTCCGATCGGACGAGGCCACCTATGCCTCGGTGTGGTCGATGGTGATTGCCATTATAGGTGTCGTGTTCCTCGTGAGCTTGTTACTCTTGTGCGGCAGGCCATTTGAAGTGAATTGTCAGGCAGGCGGCGGAAATGCTATGGCTCACCCAGTTCGATTCTGGTCTTCATCTTGTCGTTATGCGCCGGGCGTGGTGTTCACGGGCGTGAGCGCGGCGGTCGTGGCGGGGTTCTAGTTCGGCGGTCCTCGAACCGCATCTATGTTATGTCGATCGTCAGGACCGAGGCGTCCCGTGTATGCCGCCACGTGTACATTATTGGTTTCTTCTTTGTGATGTATATGCTTTGATAGATCCAGTTCTACCTTGTCTATATATCTCCTCATATTCTTTGGTAGAATAGGGATGAGCCCGAGTCCATAGAATCTTTTGAGGTGGCTACGCCGCAGGTGCTTGATGGTAGGTGGCGGGTATATAAGGCTTGCCCGATGACTATAGATGGTCGCCGACTTCAAATGACTTGATAGAGTTGGATATGACGACTTGATGTGATTATGGGTATGGATTGGCTAGCGTCTTGCTATGCCAATGTGACTGCAGAGAGAGGTTAGTTCGGTTCCGGTTTCTGGTGAGGTTGCTTCGAGTGGAAGAATCGTGCATCGCCAGGGGTAGGTTTATTTCTTACCTCAAGGCTAGGAAGATGGTGCGGAAGGGTATATTTACCATTTGGTTGTATTCGATAATCGAGGTGAGATATCGGACCTTGACCGATTCCGGTTGTTAGAGAGTTTCAGGCGTATTCCCGACGAGCTTAGGGTATCCTCACGGGAGAGATTGAGTTTTGCATCGATTTGGCGCCAGACACTCGACCGATATTTATTCCGCCATACAGGATGACACCTGCCGAGTTAAAGGAATTGAAGGACCATTGAAAGATTTCTTTGGAGAAAGGCTTTATCGGGCCAAGTGTTTCTCCACAGGAGCGCCGTGTTATTTGTAAAGAAGAAGGATGGGGCCAGATGCGTATGTGTATTGATTACGAGCGGTGAACAAGGTAACTATCAAGCAGTATATCCCCTCCTGTGATTGATGATTTGTTTGACGATTGCGGTGCGAGATGTTTTTCCAAAATAGACTGCGTTACGGTTATCATCAGTGCGAGTTAGAGCGAGATATCCCAAGATGCATTCAGACTGGTATAGGAACTATGAGTTCAAAGTGATGTCTTTCCGGATTGACCAACGCTCGGCGGTATTCATGGATTTGATGAATAGCGTGTTGAGCCATTCTTGGATATGTTCGTTATAGTGTTCATCGATGATATCTCGGTGTATTCGCGCATGAGCGCGAGCATCTGATCATTTGAGGACGGTATTGAGTCCTCGTGACCGTGATTGTATGCCAAGTTCTTGAAATGCGAGTTTTGGTAGCAGTGGCTTTCTTAGGACATGTTATCGAGCCGATGGTATTCGTTGATCTGACTAAGATTGGCGGTCGAGACTTGGCCTAGACCCACTACACGGCAGTGCGCGGCTTTGGGCCTTGCGAGTTATTATCGGAGGTTTGTGGAGACGTTTACTTCATTTCACCTTTGACTAAGTCGACTCGTAAATGCGGTATGTTCGGTGGACGGATACTTGTGAGGAAAGTTTCCAGTTGCTAAAGGAGAAGTCGACGGACCGCTTCTTACTCTTCCGCAGGTTTAGATGGATACGTGGTATATTGTGACGCGTCTGGTGTCGGGCTTGGAGTGCGTCGACGCAGACGGCGAGTTATAGCTTACGCATCTCGACAGCTTAGGAAGCATGAGAAGAACTACCCCACACATGACTTGGAGTTGGCAGCTGTGATTCATGCCTTGAAGATCTGGAGACATTATTTATATGGAGTTCATGTAGACATTTACACAGACCACAAGAGTCTCCAGTATATCTTCAGCTAGAGGGAGCTGAACTTGCGACAGAGACGGTGGTTGGAGCTACATAAGGATTACGATGTTGATATTCTGTACCACCCAGGGAAGACCAATGTAGTTGCAGATGCCCTTAGTCGTAGATCGATGGGTAGTCTGTCTGATGTTCAGCCAGAGAAGAGGGATATGGTCTGAGAGTTACATCAACTAGCGAGCCTTGGGGTCCGTTTGGTTGATTCTGATAGTGACAGAATTCGGATTCGAGAGGTTGTCGAGTCTTCCATCGTCGAGGAGGTGAAGAGGCGGCATGAGATCCGATTTTGCAGTGCGATCGAGATGCAGCTCTCCAGAAGGAGAAGGGTCTATTTGAGGTAGCGCCTGATGGGGTGCTAAGATTCGAGGGCCGGTTGTGTGTTCCCGATGTGACAGGACTTCGTCAGCGGATTCTGGGGGAGGCACACAGTGCTCGTTATTCTATTCATCTGGGGTCGACTAAGATGTATCATGACCTCAGATGTGTGTATTGGTGGGATGGCCTTAAGCGAGACGTTGCAGAGTTCGTGGCGCAGTGCCCGAATTGTCAGCAGGTTAAGGTTGAACACCAGAAGCCCGGTGGGCTATTGCAGGCTATTGATATTCCGACTTGGAAGTGGGAGGTGATAAATATGGATTTTATTACAGGGCTACCTACCACTCGGAGAAACATGATTCCATTTGGGTGATTGTCGATCGTGTGAAATCACCCATTTTCTTCGATCGAACGACGTTCACCGAGGACTATGCCGATTATATATTAGAGAGATTGTGAGACTGCACTGAGTCCCGGTGTCGATTATATCAGATAGAGAGCGGTTCGGCTAACTTCGGAGGTCTTTTGAAGGGATTAGGGACACGTGAGTCTCAAGATCGCATTTCACCCTCGCATCGACGGACAGCCGAGCGCACTATCCGCAACGAGGATATGCTGCGGGCTTGTGTTATTGATTTCAGGGGTAGCTGGGAGGATCATTTGCCTCTCGTGGAGTTTGCTTACAACAACAGCTACCATTCCAGTATTCAGATGGCGCCTTATGAAGCCTTATATGAGAGGAAGTGCAGGTCATCGATAGGCTGGTTCGAGGTGGGAGAAGTTCAGTTAGTCGGGCCATACTTAGTTCAGCAGGCAGTGGATAAGGTGAAGCTTATCCAGGAGCGGTTGTTGGCAGCTCAGAGTCGGCAGAATTCGTATGCAGATCATCGGCGTCGACACTTGGAATTTGAGATAGATGATTGGGTTTTTCTAAAGGTATCGCCCATGAAGGGCGTGGTGAGATTTGGAAAGAAGGGGAAGCTTAGCCCAAGGTACATTGGGCCGTATCAGATTGTCCGTAGGGTAGGCGTGGTTGCCATGAGTTAGATCTGCCGTCCGATTTGGGCGGTACATCGATTTTCCACGTGTCCATTGCGGAAATGTATTGGAGATCCATCTAGAGTGCACCGGTTCATGATGTCCAGTGAGAGGAGTTATCGTATGAGGAGAGTCCCATAGAGATACTCGATCGACAAAGTTAGGCGACTTCGGACGAAGGGCGTGGCTTCCGCAAGGTCTTATGGCGAACGAGCAGGAGGAAATGACGTGGGAAGCAGAGGATGACATGATAAAGAAGTATCCTCACTTATTCCCTACACCTCCAGGTAACCCACTTTCCTGCTTGTTAGTTTTGATTTAGCAATTGTGCTTAAGTATTGTTGTGGCCGTGGGGAGCATCTTTAATTGCAAAAGAGTAGTTAAGAGCGCCTACGCCAATTTGTGATTCAAGTAAGTTTAGAAGGAACATTCGGACGAATGTTTCTAAGGAAGAATGTTATACCCCGTGGTTCGAGTGCGGACATGATCGGGTCTCAGCGCCGCGCTGCAGACGCGGCGCCAAAGCGGGTGATTGTAGGCGCGGCGGAAGCAGGCCGCATGGCGCGGAAGATCCGAGGTCGCTGAGTTTCAGTGGCGCCGGAAGCGCCGCGCGCCGAAAGCGTCCAAAGTCCGCAGGAGCCGCGGCGCCGATCGCAGGCCGGCGCCGAGGCGAAATATCGCGAAACTTAGGAAAAATGGGTGGGTGACAAGTGTCTCCCATCCGATTCTGATGATTATATCGACCAAGTCTTAAAGACTTGGTCATGGTCATCTTTCATCTCTCTTAGAAAAAGTTCCTCCTTCTCTCTAAAACTCCAAGAGATATTCTAGCCTTAGGAAAAATTTGAAAAGTAAAAGGCAAGAAGGAAGCTTGTGGCTAGCTTGTGAAAGTTGTTGTGGTGGTGTTCTTGGAATAGAAACTAGCAAATTGTTGGATAAATTTGGCTAAAGCTCTAAGGTAATGATTCTTCCTCTATTACTAGTTTTTAGTGTTGCATGTTAAGAAGAAAGTACTTGTGGTAGTAAATAATGCTATTAGAGTCATTGCATGCAAGAAATGTGGGTTGGGTATGAAGGATTTGGCTAAAGAGATATTATGAGCATGTTGTAGCCTAAAAACTACTTTAGAATTGTTAAGTAAATTGTTGTACCTTTTGGGGCAGAATTTTACACACCCAAGTTTAGGTGTGTAATCCCCTTTGATATGTTTGGATTGTTGAGCCTTAAATGTGGCATTTGGATGTTGAATTCGGCCTTGAGAAAGGTGGCAAAGTAGGTAGAAACAAAGGAAATGCTGCCCAATTTTTCATAGAATTAGGGGCTTTGAACTTAGATTATTTCTACATTGAAATTATAGGTTAATAAACGCATTATGGTTATTATAGGTTGACATATTACTTGCGGTATTTGGACTTAGCAAGTGGATTGACCGAAGAGGTATGTAGAGCTTTCCTATCTCTTGAGCATGAATAGTTGTATCTATGTAGTACAAGATAATGACAAGATTTGATAATCTACACTTGTTTTAAAGATATGATACTTGTTTCATTTCAAAAGTATAAGTCCTCTGGTTGAGGAAAATGTATTTGACAAAGGGATAACGCTAATATAAGGACTTTATGGGAAGTTGGTTATATTAGTTTTCTTGAAAGGTTCACAAAGAAAGGTTTACTCTAATTAAAACAAGTACGGTAAAGGATTTGAAACTAAGAAAGGTGAATTGATTTTTAGGCATTGGTTGCCTAAGGTTTTAAAGGAAATGGTCACTTGATTTAGAAGCCTATTATATTTCTAAAAGGAAATGTGACTCGCCTTGAAAAGAAATCGTAACTTGATACTATGGTGAATAGTATCCCGAATCTTTGTATAAAAGAGTTTTTCTTAAAAGTTAGAAGTACATGGTACTTGAGTTGAATTCTGATTTTCTATTAAAAGACATGTTAGGCCTTAGAATACTAAAATGAGAGGATATATTAATAATGTTAATAAGAAGTTAGAGGATTTCTTAACTTGTTTATGTTATGATAAGCAGTGCTTATGTATGATATGACAGGTAGTGCTTATGTTGTGATATGATAGACCAGTAGTGCTTATGTATGATATGATAGACGAAAGTGCTTATGTTATGTATGATAGCCGGATGAGCTATGTTATATATTTGTATTATTACGGGGTAAACCCCGTTATTATCTATGTCATGGATTTGCTACCCATGACGCGAGCGCGTGGCTTGCACTCACGCGGATCCGAACCACGGGATCCACGCGGGTGAAATAGTCCCACGCGAGTACGGCGACGGTACTCACGCGTCCACAGGATCCATGCGGGTGAAATAGTCTCACGCGGGTGAAATAGTCCCACGACGAGGCGGATGACCTCACGCGGGTCCACAGGACCCACGCGGGTGAAATAGTCCTGCGAGTAGGATTGCTTAATGATACTACGGCGAGGTACCTGCTTTGATCGCGAGCCTCCTATTTTTATGCTATAAGATTTATACTTGTTACTCTCATTGTTAGTAAGGCACAATGCAAGGAAATTGATTTTATCTATGACTCAACTTATTTTTGACTTATGATATTACTACTGATATTTTCGCTTTTACATACTGCACGTTGTGTGACCCCTCTTCCTGGCCGCTCACGCCGCAGTAAGTGAAAGCGGTGGTAGATCCTCATTCCTAGGATCTTTTACTCGTGTCGTGAGCTCAATTTCTTCTGAGGCTCGACTTTTGATACGGTTCTCCCGGTGTTGTTGATATTTTGTACATTCGGGGGCATGATGGGCCCTGTCCGTCATAGTGTTACTCCTGTAGAGGCTGTAGTCTTGTCATAACTTGGTTTGTTTAAGGATGTAACTGCTCGGTTTATGTACTTTGGGTAGCCATTTTGGGCTAGACTATTTATATCATTATGGTTGTTTATTTTGAGTTTATGTTCACGGTTTTCTCGATGTTGTGTCACAAGGGTGCCCGTTAAGGCACGGCCACGGATCCGGTCGGTCGTGTGCACTTCGGCCGCGTTAAATGTCCGCAGTTTAGGTATTACGCTTATGGATCCGCGAGCTTAGGATCCTGGTTCAGCATTTTGAGATGACTCCAATATTCCGGAGTTGTCATGGCTATGTATATTAAGGGGTACGGCGGGGCCTTGTCTCGTCATAGTATTTGTTCAAATCTTAGAGGTCTGTATTCATCTGTGGGCTGGACTGGCTAGAGTTGTTTTTACATTGTTAAACAATGTAGACCCTTTCAGGTAATTTTTATGTTATGGTAGCCTTATCGGCTTGGCCTTGGTTTAAAAAAAAGTGTTATTTATCTTCCGCAGTTTATTATGTTGTATGATTAGAAGGGTGCCAAGGTAGGGCACCAGTCGCGGCCCGGGGTCGGGTCGTGACAACATCACTAAGTACTATCAAGGAATAGATAGACAACTTCCCTTTTGGAAACCCCAAAGTACTATCTAGGAATATATATATCAACTTTCATTTTAGAACACCCAAAGTACTATCAAGGGAATATATCTAACAACTTCAATTTTAGCACACCCAAAGTAATATCAAGGGAATATATATACCAACTTCCATTTTAGAACACCCAAAGTACTATCAAGGGAATATATCACTAAGGATTAGGTTCCAAAAGATCAAGTCAAGTATCGTTAAAGATTAGGATCGACTCACTTTATAAAATAAAATCATGCCAAAAGAAGAAATGATAGTTCACATACCTTATTGACGACTAACCAACACGACAAGTAGAATACGCCCTGAATAGGTACTTCAACCTTATCGGCTATTCCACACGCCAAGTAGAATATGTCACAAGTAGTATTTCAACCTATAACAACAATAATACTTCTATCAACTTCATATACACTAGTATAAGACTTATACCAAGTAATGATCATCTTATTCTACAGAAATTTGGGCAACACTTCCCCCGTTTATATGTACTTTTCCACCTTTTTCAAGGCCCAAATTCAACAACAATCAAGCCCCATTTAAGGCACAATCAAAACAGCAACCAAAGGGGATTACACGCCTACTTTACGTGTAAAATGCTGCCTCATAATCACGTAAAAACAGTCCACAAAATCAGTCTAATATCCAACAACAACAAGGGTAAAATGTGAAACATTTTAACACATTTCTATACCCTTAATATCTTAGGACTTTCATTAGCCTTTACCACATCTAAACATGCATAACAACAACAACTGAATTTCCAGCATTTTAATACCTCAAAACAGTCCCTAAAACTGCATAACAATATCCAACAGTTTTATAGATTCCACGGCCAACAACTACAATCTGATAACTCTTTCCTTAATTCATTTTATTTCAATTTAAGTTCCAAAACTTCTATATAAGTTATATCAACTTATTAACAACAATATTACTCCATTATAACGTGCAATAGGTGAAGATAACAACAACACAACCAACGAAATCCAACACTCCAAAATATGTCCTACATTCGGCCAACATGCTAAAAATTGTCCAAACACTTTTTATCTTTCATTCTTTTTAGCACAAGCTCATCTATACATAATAACAATAAGTAATATCCAATTACTTCAAGAGGAAGAAGAATTTTTACCTTTATTTTACCCAAAAAAACGTCTGAACAGTCCGCACCTATTTGGCCCCCAATTTTCGTTTTGCTCCATTTCTTCAAGTTCCAATCACTTCCATGTATCCACTACAATCTTATAACCAACTTTCCTTCACATTTTACCTCCAAAAAGTCGACGAACAAGCTAGGGTTCTAAGGCCTATTCTCGGCCAAGACAAGTTTTAAGGGTCTTGGAGAGTTAACTTGGTTTAACACTTAGTTTAAGAGCTAAATCTTGGAGAAAGAATCTAATCAACACTTGTTGTTCTTTGGCTTATGGAGTTCTCGAAATCAAGGGCTTAAGGGAAGAAGATGAGAGCTCTTTGGATGAAAGTGACAATGATCCAAGTCTTCCAAGACTTGGATATATACAAGTGTCTTGCCAAGTGGAATGGGACCCATGTGGATCACATGTCCACTTGTCCCCTTGTCTCTGAAATATCTATAAGTGTTGTCATCTTGCAAGACAAGTGGAGGGGTGACACGTGTCACCCTCCTATTGGTCCAAAATATTATAATTTTCAAACCTCCCCAAAATTGTGAAATTTTCGGCGGACATCATATTATAAATTTCAATACTTCCTAATCCAATACTAAGTCCATAAATTCAATTAGAAGTATTAAATTCCGAGTTAATAATTTTTCCGTCGTCACATTTTTTTCGAAATTTTCCTTAAGAAAATGTAATAATTCTTTCCTTCCAAATTTCAAATCTTAAATCATTAATCACGTTCTCAATTAGTAGCCATGATATTACGGAATGTAACACGGCAGCAGACCCCACCCTACCCCAGCTCCGTCAGACCCCGACCCCGCCCCACCCTGCCCCGTTGGACAACCCTAATGCATAACTTCAAAATAATGATATTTGATTTGGACAATATCTTGATTCAACTTTGTATAACCATTTGAAAATATATATTGTCTGTTTGAATTTAATAAATGAGATATCATAAAATATATATTATTTGTTCGAATATAAATGAGATATCATGCTACTTCAGTTAATCAAAATATAGAAGAAAAATATTTAATTAAGAAAAATAAATGTAAATCTTCTTAATTCTATTATCTATGTTTTTTTTGTAATTCTACATTCAAAAGCAATTTTAATAAAAAATTATCCAAACATCATAAATTGATAACGATCACTTTTACATTATTACATTTAACATAAATCAATTATACCTATCAAAATCAATTGTCATTGGTCTCTAGCTTGGTCCGCAAGATCTGTATTGAGTTGTGTCATGTGTGCATCAGTGATGATAAGAAAGTTGAACCCTAGCTACACATTTCACTATTAAGCACCAAAAATGGCTAGATATGATAGAGCGATCACCGTTTTCTCGCCGGACGGACATCTATTCCAAGTAGAATACGCACTCGAAGCCGTGCGAAAAGGTAACGCTGTCGTCGGGGTCCGTGGAACTGACACCGTTGTTCTTGGTGTTGAGAAG
Source organism: Przewalskia tangutica (assembly GCA_029844215.1). Lineage (NCBI taxonomy): Eukaryota > Viridiplantae > Streptophyta > Magnoliopsida > Solanales > Solanaceae > Przewalskia > Przewalskia tangutica. The sequence continues at coordinate 104,326 of JAQGDG010000518.1, read as the reverse complement.
AAATCTACCCCTAAGCTTCAGGACTCCAGGTAGCTTTTTGTTTTCCTTAATTTCTTATGTTCTTGAGCATTCCACCAACTACCTTGTGGCTGCCACAGTATATTTTTGAGCTAGGGCACTATATTACATCCGTCCCTAATTATTCTATCCAATCTATTTCTATCTTGTTTTAAGATCTAAAAGTGCAATACTAGTATGATTTTATTGTATGATAGGGTTTTAGATTTCCCAAGTCGCCTACTTCTCTTTGTTATAGTTACAACATTTTATCGGTGAAGTGCACACATACGCAATTAACAACTTATGTCTGAAACTTTTGTAATTTAGGGAAGGTTGAACAAGTTTTTGAACTTATTGTTCTGCCAAAATTAGGGTCAAGACTCTTTTTTATTTTGCAACTCTTTTTTGTTTTACCATTAATACAATACAAATAGTTTAATGTCAGTCATCTGGTCAAGAAGTGAGGAGGACTCGTCACTGCGTCTTCTATTATATTTATACATTACAGAGAACTTCATTGTCTCCACAGTGGAGGACCCCAGGATTTAAGGGTCGTGGGTGCCTCATTAAAATTAATGAAAATAAAATCCTGAGGAGAGGTTCGAACCAAGTTCCCTAGCCACCCAAATCTTTAAACACGAGAACAATATACATGTAGTTGGGAACCAATAGAGTTTATGAAGTGCTTATAGATAAAAAAAATGTTTTATTCCTTGATGTCAATGTCTTTTTCGTTCTTTTTTTCCATCTTGAGGAGGGATAGGTAAAATGACTAACAGATTCCGGAGTGCTGAATAAAGAATTATAGCTCCTAGAGCAGCTTAGATGTTCTGTTGGTCATTTATGGAGCTGAACCAGGTGAGCTTGGAAGTCACAACATCAGTGAAATTTATACAGAGCTGGCAAAAGGCTATCTCTGCACTGGTAGTTGAACATTTAGGTGTCAGGGCACGTGTTTGTCATATTTTGTGACTACATTGCGGTGGTTTCCATTCAGTACTTGTTTAGTTGAGGTGTGTATCATATGAGGGTCATAAGATCCTTCTGATTTTACTGGTGTCTTACTTCTATTATGTTGGAAATGACTCACTTCCATTAGGTTTCTGCACCTGATTTGAAATGCTCTGCTGCTTAATCTTTTTTACAGGTCAGTAAGAAAGATAGTAAATCTAGATGATCATATTGCCTTGGCCTGTGCTGGCCTGAAAGCAGATGCCCGAGTCCTCGTAAATCGGGCACGTATCGAGTGTCAGAGTCATAGACTTACAGTTGAGGATCCAGTTACCGTTGAGTACATAACACGTTACATTGCTGGTCTTCAGCAAAAGTACACTCAAAGTGGTGGTGTCAGGCCATTTGGTCTTTCAACCTTGATCATTGGTTTTGATCCTTACACAGGTGTCCCTTCACTTTATCAAACCGATCCATCTGGAACATTCTCAGCATGGAAAGCCAATGCAACTGGGAGAAACTCAAACTCTATCCGGGAGTTCTTGGAGAAGAATTACAAAGAAACATCTGCTCAGGAAACTGTGAAACTAGCAATTCGTGCTTTGCTTGAAGTGAGTCACTTTTCTTTTGGTTTCTGTTTCCTGCTATTGTTCTAATTTTTTTCCTTCTCTTTTTTTTTGGTTTCTTTGATGAAGACAAATCTTAATCTGTTATGGAGCAGTACCATTTGGACATCTTCACACTTAACTTGGTGCTTTGAGTAAAAAAAAAATTATTGTATGTTGTTTGACATCTCTGAGTAATTTTTTTATTGTATGTTGTTTGACATCTAATTTACTTCTCTTCAACAAAGGAGTATAAACTTGTATTCCTTTATGTCAATTTGAAGTAAAATCCTCAAGGATAAGGGATCATACAGTTAGCCTCTCTACTCCTTTCTGATACTAGTATCACATGGAAGGCAAGAAGAGCAAGGAGAAAGAAGATACGGATGAAATTAGAAGAGCTTGTGTTTTGCAACTGCTAGTCATCTTGATGTACATCTTTTGCTTAGTGTTTTTCCGCCATGTCTATCTTATGGAATATTGGACAAAAAATAGGTAGGGGAGCTGACCTTTTCAAAGGCGGTATAGGCTATGACTTCACATCATTTACAGAATGTTGGAGCAGTGAAAATAAAGATACTCATTCATTAGATTAGTTTCAATTGGAACTTCCGTTTTTCTTTAACGTACAAACGGAGTTAGATTGATAGAAACTGTGTAGCGCAGATAGGGAAATAAACATAGTATCTGATCTGATATAAGATGCAAATACACAACTTTTTAGGATTTGACCCTCTAAGAGAACTACCTCCATAAATGCATTTGCTGTGAAAAAGAATGGTTAGATGAATAGTCTTTTATTATTGAAAGCCAGCCAAAGTTAACCCCAGAAGGCAAATTTTGTGGAATTTAATGCTCCAAGGAACGAAGATTATGTGAATATATTTAGATGTCTGGAGTTCGATTAGAGTCTAGCCTTCCTTTGATCAGACTGAATGTGAAGTCATTGTTTATTCTAAAGAATCTGCAGTTTCCTGTTTGATTCTTATTTTGGATGCTCGGAAGGTATATTAAGGTAGAAGCTCTGCAACAATGCACAGAGCATAGATGAATAGGGAAACTCGAAGGCTCAATTAAGGTTACTTTTTCTCAGATGACAGGGATGCTTGTCGGAATTGTCAGGATAAAGATGGTTGCTTGCCACAGGCTCAAGTTTTTTTATTTGTTTGTTCTTCCTTTGCCTCAAGGCTTTAGTCTCCCTGCAATCTCATTAATACGATCCTAACTAGGAAAGTATGAAAACAACAATCAAATACACGGAAATTAAGATAGGAGATCAGAATAGAAGAAAGTAGGGATCAAATCAACTAGAAATTGTGACTAATCAACATAGGACTTTATGTCTACACCTATTAATCAACAATCAAAAGATGAAATCAATCCAAGGGGCAAGGGAACTCGAACTCATACATGGAAATCTAATCCTAGATTATCCAAGAGAGGATCAAGGTAAAGAGTTAAAGGGAATTCTCCCCACTAATTCTAGCTAATCCTAAATTCCATAGGAGAACTACACTCAATTACTCAAAAGAGTTTCATCAATCTCAAAATTATCTAATGAAATAAGCAAAGGAAAGTATTTATAGTTTTTCCTTTACATGCCTAGCCACAAAAGCATTTAAAAACTAGCTACATTTAAAGATCTATCCATTATCAAGGCTCTTCTTCAAATGTAGCGGTCTTGGACTCTTCCATCCAAGTTGTCTCCCATATCTTGAAGGCCGCCGCACGTTGACTTTCCATCATCTTCAAGAGCTCCATCTTCATGATCAAGGAGTGTATAGCTTGGAGATGTGCACTTGATCTCTGTTGAATTCCCAATAGGTTGCATAAGCTCGAATTACCCCAAAAGTGTCCATCTTCATGAAATTGGAAGTTGACACTAGATGGTGTTGAGGATGAGCTCCAACTCGGATCAACATTGAGCTTTCTGATATTGTATCAAATTTTCTCTGTTCCCTTATTGGTAATATCAGTTAAAGGGAAGATTCTGTGCAAATCTACTTTCATGTATTCGTGGCTGTGACTCAGAATCTGATGCAGTTTCTGAACAGTGTATACATTAAGGGGTAGTTTGGTTGATGGTGAATAATTAATTCTCAGCCGAAAGTTCCACATGAGATAATAGTGTTTAGTTGGCCAGATAAGAAAAAGTGCTCATTATAACTAATGCAGCATATGGTTGGTCGATTAAATAATACCCACATTGAGCTATATATGGGAATTTACGTATTATTTTATTTGGAACTGAATGTGGAATAAGAATATAGTGTATGCAATGCTGGGATTAAACTATCTAAAGACAAAATTGTCCCTTTAGATTAAGTAATTCTGTAAAACAATCTTTCCATTATTAATCTGCATGACATGCCTTGGAGTAACTGAAGTTGCTACCATGTGATCAGGAGGTCATGAGTTCAAGCCGTGGAAATAACCTCTTGCAGAAATGTGAGGTAAGGCTGCATACAATAGATCCTTGTGGTCCGGCCCTTTCCCGGACCCCGATCATAGCGGGAGCTTAGTGCATCGGGCTGCCCTCTATGACATCAGTAATAATTCAATAAATAATCCCTGCATTATTAATCCACATGACATCAGTAATAATTGAATAAACAATCCCTGCATTATAGTTCCTTTTGACATGCTTTGTTTTTGTTTTATCTTGACCCGAGGGTCTATCGGAAACAACCTCTCTACCTCCCAAGGTGTAGGGGTAAGGTCTGTGTACACTCTACCCTCCCCAGACCCCACTTATGGGTGGGTATGTTGTTGTTGTTTGTTGTACTTATCAACAAAAGAAAGTCTGAGCATCTTGCTTCTTTATTTAATGCTGAGTCTTAACTATATGCTGAGCTGTGCAAGGAAATTGTGTCTTTAGCTCAATTTGGTCTTTCTTGAGCTGCTTTAAATAAGTAAAATTGTTGTATGTAATTTTCTCTGACTTGAGAGATAATTAGACCAGCATTTAAGGTCAGATTTTTCTTGTACAAGTATCCTAATTCATATGCCGATGAATATACTGTTACCATTTTGAAAGGAAAGTATCCTAACTCACATGTGTGACTTGAACTTCCATTCATGTGGGTGACAAGTACGTATTACTGTTAACGGAAGAGTGTACATGGTAGTGTCCTTGGGGAAGTTCTACGCTTAGGATGTGGTGCTTCTGTTTAGACTATGTTGAAAGTTGATTTGTCTTCCCTGCACCAGGTTGTTGAGAGCGGCGGAAAGAACATTGAAGTTGCTGTCATGACAAAAGAGCATGGGCTTAGGCAACTCGAGGAAGCTGAGATTGATGCCATTGTTGCTGAGATTGAGGCAGAGAAAGCAGCTGCTGAAGCTGCTAAAAAGGCTCCTCTGAAAGAAACCTAGTTCTACTGAATTTAATACTACTTGAATATGTCCCCTGGATTTTAATTTATTGCTCTTTTCGACTTCTAAGTTTGATGATCTGGTTTTCAGGCAAGACCTGTATTGTGCTAAATCTCTTTTATGGAGTGAAAAGAAGTTTATGAAATGTTCGCAAGGCATGCTCTCTTGTTCACCTTGCTTGATGTTTTAGCCATGGAAATATGGAATGGCAGTTCCTTTAGTTCGTTTATTGTTTCTTTTTCAGCACCAAAACTTTGATGATATCTCTAACTGTAATAATGTGTGATCTAGAGCGTAAGATTATAAAATGTATCTGATATAGAAGAGGAAATATCATGAAAAGTAGAAATGCCAATGTGAGTCTAGATTAATTTTTGCCTGTACGAAGTAAGCAATCTTCATCCCTGTGTATAGTAAGTTCGACAGAAACTGCTGACACATATTCTGATAAATGTATAGATGCATGATGATCAATTTATGGGTGAATGAAGCGCGTCCATCTCTTTTTTTTTCTCCATCACAAGAGTGTTCTTATGAACCTCGATTAGGGATGCATGTCCACATCATTGTCTGGTATTGTGATTAGGGCCATGACGAAGTTCAGATCTAGGCGTAGGGACTGATACAAAAATTACCCTACCATTCAGAAACTGAGAAGGCTGTTAGGCTTATACTCAACAAACAAGAACTAGGTTGGCCGCACCACATCCATATAAGATTTCGTTATAGTTGTAGTCTTCTTCTTCATTGATCTCCGGTTGGCCGCACCTCCTATGCTCCGCACGAATCCAGTCTCTGAATAGAACTGCAATCTCTTTTATTATTAAAACATAATTGACATTCTCTGATCGGCCTAATCTCGTAATACATGGCTATGTCCCTGACCTGAGACTCTCAAATGAGTCTCCCGCCAATGAATGTCTGTGCTGTCCTATTTGATATCTGCCAGCCGAAAAAGCGCTTTCAGACGCTGTTGATGACGCTTGCACGAATAGCTATCATGAGCAACCATGTGCAATTTAAATCATCATTTGACTCTCAATAAAATCCTTAAAATGAGCTTTCATTTTAGAAAAACCAAGGCACTATCATACCTTCCTTTTAGAAAACCCAAGGCACTATCATGCATTTCCTTTTAGAAACACCAAGGCAATACCATGCCTTCCTTTTAAAAGTATAAGTCACTTGGTTGTAAAAGTGTAAGTGTCTTGCTTTTCCAAAAGAGAATTTAAAATGATACTTGATATGATAAGTGTTACACCCCGTAAGTCCAGGACATATATAAGAGAATGTAGGTAAGGAACACAAGACTTGAAAAGGGTACGAAAGGAAGAATTGTTTTTCCGACGGAAAATCTTCCGAACGTCGGAAAGGAGAAATGTTCGTTGATGAGAATTGGATTCTCAAAATGCCTTATTTGAAGAGTATGAAATGTATTAACATTTTGGAAATTTATTTTTTACGGATTTGGTCACGTGGGGCCCACCCGAGGAATTTTACGTTTTGTGGGACCCACGAGGGTTACAAAATTTTATGGACGAATGGGAGGGCGACACGTGGCCCCCCCCCCCCACATGGGTCTTGGACGAAATTGAGACAAGGGTATTGTCACGACCCGAACCCGGGCCCGTGACTGGTGCCTTACCCGGACACCCAAGTAGACATACATCAGAGTAATCAGCGGAATATAAAACAAGACATGACATAATATGAAATATGAAACAGTTCATCTGAGAAAACTTGCCTTTCGGCATAAATATATATAACAACTAGAACAGTTACATCCCTTTTTACAACTCTTCCCACAACAAATAACTGCACTTCAGAATGATATGACAACAACGGGCGGTGGCCCGCCATACCCCGAATGTAAGTACTACAACGACAGGACTATACCACCGATAAGCCTCCGAGAAACGGAGCTTCCCGCCGAATCGCGACCCTAAGAGCGGATCAACGATCGGTGTACCTCTACCGCGGCGTTAACGCACTTCAAGCGAGGTCGATCTAACAGTACCAAGTATGTGAAATCAGAAGTATCAAGTAAAATCAAAGTATTTAAAACCATTTGCAAATACAACCAGTTCAACTGCACATAATGCCACAACATGAACAAGAGCAAGGTAGATAAACTGTAACAGGTCTTTTCTAGGCCGCGAATGATCGAAGCAAGGCCAATCGCCCATAATATCATTAGGCGTGCTAATCTCGACTTCCGCAGCCGCGCATAAAGTCACACATGCACCGCATGAGGTATTCCAAGCAGCCATGATCTAGGAAATGTAATATCATTTTGTCTCATCTTAGTGTCACGACCCGTTCCGGGGCCCGTGACTGGTGCCTTACCGGGGCACCCAAGTAGTCATACATCAGAGTAATCAGCGGAAACATAAAGCAAGACATGAAACAGTTTATAAAATAAGACACAGATTTTGTGAGAAAACATCGCTTTCTAAGCATATATATATAATCATGGTTTAGCGCTTACATCCGACTAATCGCATAACACGACTACATGCACTTAAGGAAATATATAACTATGGCGGATGGCCCGCCATACCCTCGCACAAAAACTAGCTACAACAGGAGATCATACCAAAAAGTAGAGCCTCCAAGAGACGGAGCTCCCGACACCAACGCAGAGATCCTAAGACGCGGATCTAGCACCGCTTGCCTTACCGCGGCATGAACGCAGCCTCGGGGAGGTCGCATAACAGTACTAAGTATGCGAATCAGAAAGTACTTAAATGAAAACATATCATTTTTAAAACCGGTTTACAAATATGTGTGAAACAACCAAGGAAACGCATATAGTGCCACATCACAAACAAGAGCAACAATAGGTAATCGTAATACGCCTTGTCTAGGCTGCGAATGATCGAAACAGGCCACTCGCCCATCCTCATTCTCGCAAGCCTAATCTCGACTCGAGTCCGTGATAGCCACTCGTGTGGGCCCGTGAGGTATAACCCCGCATCGAGGGTAGCTACTCCTGCATCGCCCCGACTCATTGTCCGCACGGCCACATAGACCGCATGAGGCATAACCCGCATACTAACTCGAACTCGTAGCTCGCATAGGCCCTCGACCCGCATGAGGTATTCTCGAATCACGGTCCTGCATCACCGAGTCTACCCGCGACGGAGGCGCCTTAACCTCCTAGATCATCTCAAGAGGTGAGTGATAGTACACTAACATAACGACTTATCTTTAAACAACATAAGTACAACAAGGATACTCACTTATACAAACGTTACAAGCGTACTAACACACATAGCAACATGTCATGTCTACTTATCAAACCATCTTATTATTCTTTTCACAATTTCATATAAGTCCGTTAGAAATACATAGGCAACTTGTTTCTTTTATCAATCTTAAGTGGTTATACTTAACTTCCCATAAAGCTAGTATAACTCTTAAGCTTCGCTTGAGAAACCAATTAATTCTCTTCTGTAAAAAAAATGGTTCAGTAGTCCCTTTGAAATGTTTTCAGTTTTTTATTATTCAGCTTAAGTTTGAGGCATCAGACGTATTATTCAAAGCTTAAGCCGTGAGGCATTGCCGTAAGTATTATTCGTGCTTAAGTCAAAGACATTGCCGTTAGTTATTATTCGCTTAACACATGTACGCCCACCGCACTATATACATATTGTAAAATATCATGCTTTAGGAAGAATCACATACCTTCTCGAAATCCACCGCCAAGTCGAGTATGTCGCGCAGAGAATCAGCCTATAATAGTCACAGATATCTATCAAAGTCTAGACTATTCCAGAGGTCATTCTAAACAGAGGGTCCTCAATTCTACTGAAAGTCGGGCACAGACACCCTACCCTGAGCTATATAAGTTCGTGAAAACAAATTCCCATGTAAGTCAAATCAGATATTCTTCTTTTATACCCTTCTAAGGTGTTACACTTCAATTCTATTCCTTAACAACCTTCTAAGTATTTATACTTATTCTTATTCTACAACAGTAAGTATTCTCTAATTCAAAAGAGGGTTAGGATTAGTTACCCAGTAAGCCCAATAATATCCTAGAAAAGTCGCACCGAGCAAGGTTTTGCTCCTAAGTCAGATGCTCCATGAAACCTTAGAAGTTCTTCACAACTTCTACTAAGTACTAAGGTATTTGGGCTAGGTATTTTGGGCATTATAACAATACAAGAAGGCAACTTTTCTACCGGGAGGGGTAGGTTTCGCCAGTTAGGGGTGGGGTAGCCTCTACCAAGCTTCTCGAGGAGGGGGTGGTTGGACGAATTGCTTACAAAGGGAGAGGAAGGATTTTTAGACTTGAAAGCTTTGTGGATGAAGAACTCTTCATCTCAAGAGGGTATTTATAGGTCAAGACACGGCCAACCAATGGCCAAGATTTAGCCAAGTTCTAGGCACGTGTAAGGTCAAGATTAGGGCAAGTGTACCTATCCAACTTGCACACAAAATATCTAACCAACTTTATGACAAGGATGGTCATCCATTCGGCCCTATTGCCGTGACAAGTCCACCAATGAGAGGGTGGCAAGTGTCGCCTCTCGCTGGTCCAAAGTGTTACGCCTCTAAAAATCCGCAAAAATTAGAAATGACATAGCGAATTTATCCTACGAAGCCGTGGAAACGCTTTCATTTGAAAAGCTCGCTTTGTAGTTGTGCCTAAAAATCGCCCAAGGCCTAACTTTAAGACCAAACTTTTTCAGACGTATTCCTTTACGCACATACTGGAAATACGGGTATAACATTCTCCCTCCTTAGAAACATTCGTCGAATGTTCCTTCAGACAGAATAACGATAAGGTTCTTCAAAACTTAAACGGTTGCAAAAAGCCACACACCATAAACAACACTTAGGCATAAACGATAATGAAGATTTACAAGTAGGAAAGTGAAATACGGAGGGTGGGGAACAGGTGAGGATACTCACGCCTCATGTCCTCCCGGCTTCCCACGCCATCTCCTCCTCGAGCTCGCTCGCCACAAGACTTTGACGAAGCCACGCCCTTCGTCCGCAGACGCCTAACCCGACGATCGATTATCGCTATGGAATCTCCTCATACGATAACCCCTCACACGACATCGCCAATCGGATGTACCTAGATGGATCCCGATACATCTCCTCAAAGATAGAAACGTGAAACACGGATGTATCGCTTCAGACGGACGGCAGATCCAACTCATAAAACCTTGCTTACCTCGGACATCCAAAACAGCCCAATGTACTGGCCGAGTTTCCCATTCTTCCGAATCTCATCACACCCTTCACGGGTGACACCTTCAGAAAACCTAATCATCAATCGCGAACTCCGGATGTCGACGACGATGATCTCGCATACGACTTGCCGACTCAGCCGCCAATAGCCGCCTCTGATAAGCTTCACCTTATCCACCGCCGCACCAAATCTGGTCCCACTAGCCGCACTCGCCCACCTCGAACCAACCTATACGCGACCGCACTTCCTCCCATACAAGGCCTCATAAGGCGCCATCCGAATACCGAGTGGTAGCTATTATTATACGCGAACTCAACCAGAGGCAAATGATCCTCCCAACTACCACCGGTCAATAACACAAAGCTCGCAAAGATATCTCAAGAGTCCGGATAGTGCGCTTCGCTGTCCGTCTGCTGTCAGGATGAAATGCAGACTTGTGCTCACTCGCCCTAAACCTCTCGAAGCGACCTCCAGTTGCCGTAAATCGCTCTCTGCATGCGATATGATCGAAGTAGGGACTCCATGCACCGACGATCTCTCTGATGTAAAGTCCGCATAATCCTCACAAAAAGTCGCCCCGACGGAAGAAAGTGGGCTGATTTCACACCGCCGACGATAACCCATATAGAATCATGTCTCCTCCGAAAGCGAGGTAATCTCGTGATGAAGTCCATGTTGATCACCTCCCACTTCCGTGTCGGGATCTCTATCGTCAGAATAAACCACCGTGCCTCCGGTGCTCTACCTTCACCGGCCGACAACACGCACGAAAGCTACGAACTCGCAACGCCCTCTTCAAACCATCCCACCAATACACGATCTAAGGTCGTGGTACATCTTGGTCGACTTCGGACGGATAGAGTAACGCGCTACGTGTGCTTCCCAAGAACCCGCCAAGTCTCAAACATCCGAACACACAACTGCTCAAACCTTAGCACCCCATCGTGCTACCTCAGGACCTCGCCTCACGAAGAGTCAGATCACGATAACGCGCCAAAACCGGATCCTCGAACTGTTGCCTCTTCACCTCGACGATGGAAGACTCGGCAACCTCACGAACTCTAACCCCATCGCTATCGTAATCAATCAAACGGACACCAAGGCTCGCTAATCGATGCAAATCACGAACCATGCCCTCCTCTCGGCCGCACTGATAGACTCCCATCGACCTACGACTAAGAGCATCTCACCAACATCGCCTTCCCGGTGGTACAGGATGTCCACATCGTAATCCTTAAGCAACTCTAACCACCGTCTCGCCGTAAGTTCACTCCTCCGGTCAAGATATACCGAGGCTCTTGTGGTCTGTAAAAATATCCACGTGAACCCCATACAAATAGTGCCTCCAGATCTTCAAAGCGTGAATCACAGCCGCCAACTCCAAATCACGGGTGGGGTAGTTCCTCTCGTGTTTCTTCACCGGACGATATGCTATAACTCGCCATGCCGCATCAACACATCCCAACCCGATGCCCGACGATCACAATACACGACATAACCATCCGGACCTCCGGAAGAGTAAGAACGGGCGGCCGCTACTCTCTTTCAAGAATCGAAACCCCGCCACAAGCATCACCATCAAACTTGGCCGCCTCGAGTCACCTAGTCAACGGTGCGCAGATAGAAGCAAACTTCCACGAACCGCCGATAATACCGCAAGGCCCGAAATCGCGAACCTCGCCGAGTAGTAGGTTCAGGCCAAGTCCCGATCGCCGATCTCGCCAGATCAACTCGAATGCCATCAGCCGACAATATGCCTAAGAAACGCCATCAAGTCAACCAAAACTCACATTTGGAAAACTTGGCGCATAATCGCTGGTCTCGAGAATCGCCAAGACAGCCTTCAAACGCTCGCATGCTCGCTTCCGAGCGAGAATAAACCAAGATATCATCAATGAACACTATCACAAACGTGTCCAAAATGGTTTGAACACTCGGTTCATCAAATCCATGAATACCACGAGCATCGTCAACCCAAAAGACATGACCTCGAACTCATAATGCTCTGGGTCCGAATGCGCCCTAGGGACATCCACCTCTCGACTCGCACTGATGATAGCCCGATCGCAGATCAATCTCGAGAAACATCTCGCACTCGCAACCGGTCGAACAAATCATCAATCCTAGGAAGGGGTATCTGTTTAATGGTCACCTTGTTCACCGTCAATCAACACATGCGCATGGCCCCGCCCTTCTTCTTCACGAACAATCTGGCGCTCCTCAGGAGAAACACTAGGCCTAATGAAGCCCTTCTCTAGCAAATCCCTGCCGATCCTTCAACTCTCTTAACTCGGCAGTGCCATTCGTATGGCGGAATGGAAATAGGCAGTATCCGCAACACATCTATACAAAACTCGATCTCCTCTCGGGAGGATACCCGGAGGTCATCCGAAACACGCTTGGGAACTCGCCGACTCTTTGAATCGACGGAAAATCTGGTACGCAGCCTTCAAGATCAAACACCCGAACGAGATGGTAGATATACCCCTTCGCACCATCTTCCTAGCCTCGAGGTAGGAAATAAACCTACCGCCGGCGATACCCGTGCTCCCACTCAACAACCGGCTCCTCAGAACCGAACTGCACTATTCTCTCTCAGTCTACATTGGCGTAGCGAAGCTAGCCAATCCATCCCCATGATCACGCCGGTCAATCATCTCCAACTCTATCAAGTCGGCTGGTCCGACGTCGTAAACGGTCACAGGACAAGCTCTAAATACCCGCCGAGCTACCACCGAATCACCCATCGCGTAGCTACCTCGAAAGGGTCTATGGACTCGTGCTCTATCCCTATCCTACTAGCAACAAGGGAGATATATAGGGACAGTAGAACCCGATCTATCAAAGCATACACATCAAACCCAGAACCGATAAGGTACCGTGACGACATCAGCGAGGCCTCCCGATCCCGCTGGACAAAGCATAAACGCGGTTCGAGGACCGCTAGAATCGACCGAGCCACGGCCGCTGCGCGACTGTGACCCATGAGCACCCCGCCCGGGCGAGTAATCGTAGGAGATGATGAAGCGGCAGCGAACTGAATCGCCGAGCCCTACCACCACGCCCCGGCCTGACAAGCCTCGCAGTGACCTCGCTGGCTACAATCAGAATAAGCTCCAAAAGTAGTACCACACTTCCGTAATGGGATCTACCGCATCGGCCACACCGGGTGGTCGTCGACGAGACTTCGCTACTCGACGCTCAAGCCCCGGGCCCCGGTCCGCTCTTGAAATCGTGGCGTCGAGGCCGGTGCGCAGAGTGCTCGCCGGGCTGGTGCGAATCTAGATCGCCGAGGCCGCCACCACGATAACCACCGTAAGACCCTCCGCCCCGGCCTTCTTCTGGCTGCGTCCACGCCGACCTGCGCTCGCCGCATCAGGCGCGAGCTGCATGCGGGTAATGTCCATACCCGGTGGAGAAACCCCGCACATGACTCGGCCATATAGTCGCTTCAGCCTTGACATAGCGGTGCACCTATCCTCCATATCGCTACCAATGCTGGACATATCGAGCCAATGAATCAAACTCGACATTGTACTCCCGGCAAGGTCGCCCTCTCGCCTCGAGTAAAAATCTATCACCGCGCCTCCTCATCCGCGAGGCAAGAAGTGAGTGAGAAAGCCTCGAGAACTCATCCCAGTAGTCGGGACGCGTGCTCTCCCGGATAACTCCCATGAATCAAACCAATCGATCGCGGTATCACGCAGCTTATGTGAACCAAAGATCACTGACCGGTCTCCGACGCCCGATCACTCTCAAAATCCTTCAAGCCGACGGATGAACTCCGCGGATCATCCTCCGCCTCGATCCATAAAACTCCGCGGGCTACCAAGAAGTCTCGTAGCCTCAAACTCTCGCCTGGGTGAACAACGGCGCGGCCGAGTGCTGAGCTGAATCGAATCGCGTCAGCCTCTCTCGTATCGGGCCACAACTTTAGCCAAAAGCGGGCATCTCCTTGTACCTAACTCCTCCGCCTGCTGTGGGATGGGAGGTGTGGTACGTGGTCTTCGGGGCGGCGGCGTCATAGAACCCGCTGCCTCGGTATAGACTGGCTCGAGCCTCGTGACTGGGTGTCTCGCTAGCGCCTCCTTTGCTTTGCCCTTCGGGCCCGGTTGCCTTACGCGGAGGCATAATCACATAGAAAGGAATACGTTAGAGGGTCCAACCTATAACATGCATTTCTAAAGCACGATCTCGGAATGAGAAGAACGGAAACCAATCCTAAATATCCTATAGCCTCCTGATTATTGGTGTGGTGCACAACACACCGATAATCAAGACTCTACTAGATACGGTCTGTAGACACTTTCCGAGGATTAACTGCTCTGATACCACTTTTGTCACGACCCGCTCCGGGGCCCGTGACTGGTGCCTTACCGGGGCACCCAAGTAGTCATACATCAGAGTAATCAGCGGAAACATAAAGCAAGACATGAAACAGTTTATAAAATAAGACATGATTTTGTGAGAAAACATCGCTTTCGATATATATATAATCATGGTTTAGCAAAGCATCCGATAATCGCATAACATGACTACAGACCTCTAAGGAAATATACAACTATGGCGGACAGGGCCCCGCCATACTCCCGATCGCACAAAAACTAGCTACAACAGGAGATCATACCAAAAGTAGAGCCTCCAAGAGACGGAGCTCCCGACACCAACGTAGAGATCCTAAGGACGCGGATCTAGCACTCGCTTGCCACCTGCGGCATGAACGCAGCCTCGGAAGAGGCGTCACAACAGTACTAAGTATGCGAAATAAAGTACTTAAATGAAAACATATCATTTTTAAAACCAGTTTACAAATATGTGTGAAACAACCAGAAACCGCACATAGTGCCACATCACAAACAAGAGCAACAATAGGTAATCGTACGCCTTGTCTAGGCCGCGAATGATCAAACAGGCCACTCGCCCACATCCTCATTATGCAAGCCTAATCTCGACTCGAGTCCGTGATAGGCCACTCGCACGGGCCCGCATGAGGTATAACCCCATCGAGGGTAGCTACTCCTCGGCATCGCCCCGACTCGTCGCGTGACGCATAGACCGCATGCAGGCATAACCCCGCATACTAACTCGGAACTCGTAGCTCGCATAGGCCCCCGGACCCGCATGAGGTATTCTCGAATCACGGTCCTGCATCACCGAGTCTACCCCGTCGGAGGCGCCTTAACCTCCAGATCATCTCAAGAGGTGAGTGATAGTACACTAACATAACGACTTATCTTTAAACAACATAAGTACAACAAGGATACTCACTTATACAAACGTTATGCGTACTAACACACATAGCAACATGTCATGTCTACTTATCAAACCATCTTATTATTCTTTTCACAATTTCATATAAGTCCATTAGAAATACATAGGCAACTTGTTTCTTTTATCAATCTTAAGTGGTTATACTTAACTTCCCATAAAGCTAGTATAACTCTTAAGCTTCGTTTGAGAAACCAATTAATTCTCTTCGTAAAAAATGGTTCGTAGTCCTTTGAAATGTTTTCATTCTTTATTATTCAGCTTAAGTTTGAGGCATCACAGACGTATTATTCAGCTTAAGCGTGAGGCATTGCCGTAAGTATTATTCAGCTTAAGTCAAAGACATTGCCGTTAGTTATTATTCGCTTAACACGTACGCCTCACCGCACTATATACATATTGTAAAATATCATGCTTTAGGAAGAATCACATACCTTCCTGAAATCCACCAAGCCGAGTATGTCGGTATGTCGCAGAGAATCACCTATAATAGTCACAGATATCTATCAAAGTCTAGACTATTCAGTAGGTCATTCTAAACAGAGGGTCCTCAATTCTACTGAAAGCTCGGGCACAACCCTACCCTGAGCTATATAAGTTCATCGTGAAAACAATCATGTAAGTACAACAGATATTCTTCTTTTATACCCTTCTAAGGTGTTACACTTCAATTCTATTCCTTAACAACCTTCTAAGTATTTATACTTATTCTTATTCTACAACAAGAAGTATTCTCTAATTCAAAAGAGGGTTAGGATTAGTTACCCTGTAAGCCCAATAATATCCTAGAAAAGTCGCACTGAGCAAGGTTTTGCTCTAAGTTGTATGCTCAGGAAACCTTAGAAGTTATTCACAACTTCTACTAAGTACTAAGGTATTTGGGCTAGGGTATTTTGGGCATTATAACAATACAAGAAGGCAACTTTTCTACCAAGGGAGTGGGGTAGGTTTCTGCCAGGCTAGGGGTGGGGTAGCCTCGGCCAAGCTTCTCGAGGGAGGGGTGTGTTGGACGAATTGCTTACAAAGGGAGAGGAAGGATTTTTAGACTTGAAAGCTTTTGTGGACGAAGAACTCTTCATCTCAAGAGGGGTATTTATAGGTCAAGACATGGCCAACCAATGGCCAAGATTTAGCCAAGTGCTAGGCAAGTGTAAGGTCAAGATTAGGGCAAGTGTACCTAGCCAACTTGCACACAAAATATCTAACCAACTTTATGACAATGATGGTCATCCATTCGCCCTATTGCCGCGACAAGTCCACCAATGAGAGGGTGGCAAGTGTCGCCTCTCGCTGGTCCAAAGTGTTACGCCTCTAAAAATCCGCAAAAATTAGAAATGACATAGCCGGAATTTATCCTACGAAAGCTGTGGAAACGTTTCGTCGGAAAACTGTTCGCTTTGTGAGTTGTGCCTAAAAATCGTCCAAGGCCTAACTTTAAGACCAAACTTTTTTTGTACGTATTCCTTTACGTACATACTATGGAAATACGGGGTATAACACTTAGCTTATATGCAGATGGAGGTTTCTACTGGTTTTAATAATACTTTATTAGTCAATACATTTCCCTTTATTAGCGCTGCTGTGGTTTGTTCGATACTTATTCTCATTTCCGAAATCAGTAAAACATTATTCCTTTTACAAACCAAGTACTCATTATGAGGTTTCACACAAAAACTCATATTAATTTACTTAAGTCAAGTCTCTTATCTTTTAAGATCAAGTCTCTTAACTTCTAAAATTAATAAACCATTCTTTTTATCTCTCTTAAGTCGTTATACCTAACTTCCCATAAAGCTAGTATAACTCTTAAGTTTTTAAAACCAAGTATTACTCTTCTTTCAAAAATGTTTCTTAATTCTTTTGAAATACTTCAAGATTTTTATTATTCAGGCTTAAGTCAAAAGACATTGCCGTATAACTACGTTCAGTTAACACACGTACGTCTACCGTACTATATATATATTCTTTTAAAATATCATGCTCAAGAGGATAGGAAGGATCACATACCTCGCGACGATTATCGACTATTAGCAAAACGCTCCACGGCTATAACCCGGCTAGCCTCATCCACCTTTCAAGTAGTACATGCTACTCGCAGATCAATCAACCTATAAGGGTTATACAAGTCTATCAATGCCTAGACTACTCTTGTAGAATATTCTTCTGATGTGATTCCAGTTCAAGTCTATTCTGTAATATCTTTCTATTACAGTTCAATTCTCTTCTATGAATCTTATATTCATTTCTATACAACTACAGTATGTAATTTCCAATTACAATAGAAGGATAGGATTATTTACCCTGTGAAGCCCAAAATTATCCAAGTTTAACGTCGATCCCGAGCAACGCTTAGCTCCTACTCCGGTGCTCCAACCCGCCCAAACAACCCTTAGAAGTTCTACGAAACTTCTTCCTAATACTTCAACCAACCGTGAAGATTTTCCTTAGGGTTTCGCTTAGTAGTGAAGGAAGTATAATGGTATTTCCGGCTTTTAGTATAGGGGTAACCTTGGAATACTACAAGGTATTAGGCTAAGGTATTTTGGTATAGTAACAATACTGGAGAGTATTTCTACCAAGAGGGGGTAGTATTTTGCAGAACAACTAGGCAAGTGGGTGTACCCTGGCCAAGGCCAATAGGAGTGGGTGTACCTCGCCAAGTGGCCTTCTCAAAGGGAGGCTTGACGAACCACTACACTAAGGGAGAGAACTTTCAAGACTTAGAAACTATTTTAGGATGAAGAAGTTCATCAACTAAGGGGTATTTATAGGACAACCAGGGCCAAGATCAAGCCAAGTGGTAGGCAAGTGTAGGGTAGGATTTACCCATGTGTACCTTATCCATCTACCACACCAACTATCACAAATATCCTACCTAACCTAAGACCCCAATTCGCCCACTAGCCGCCCATCACAACGTCCATGCGAGGGTGACACATGTCACCCTCCCGCTGGTCCAAAATGTTTCATCTCTCTAAAAATCCGCAAAAATTAGAAATGACATAGCCGTAATTTTCCCTTCGCAAGTCTTGTAAAACGCTTCATCGAAAAACGATCCTTTCTGCACTTGTGAACAATAATTTTCGGTCCTAGCCTAACTTAAGGCTCAAACTTTTCTACGCACGCCCTCACGCATATACTGGAAAATACGGGTATAGCATTCTCCCTCCTTAGAAACATTCGTCGAATGTTCCTTCTAAGTCTCAAAACAAACATGCGCTGTAATAGTCTTCACCGCTATATTTACGAAAACAATCATGCCACACCGCCGCAATACAACATGCGCAAATACTTACATCCAAGTCCACGAGGATTCACCTCTAACATCACAAAACTCCCACCCAAGGGCTAAAAGATACTCCTTCGACCTTCACTTTACAAACGAAATGATCACTTCTATGTTCTTAACACATGCTCGCTTCTTCCCTTACTGTCAGACTCTTCTCGTACACTCGAACTCTTTCTCATAACTTACTACATTTCATATCGCATCAATTTCAAAAATCTCGGGTTACTACCTCAACTTGATCATCATTAATCGAATACTGACGGATCTCGATACTTTTCTCAACCTAACAACATGAAGGATCGGACATACCGCTTCCTAAGCCGGACATCAAAAGCTAACATATAGGCAACCCGCCTACTCTTCACATGATCCGAAAGGCCCAAAGTAACTCGGGCTAAGTTTCTCGCTTCCCAAACTCGCCACACCCTTTCCGGGGTGGTACTCGAAGACCCACCGCCCACTGAACGCTAAGCGCCGCCGCCGATTATCCGCACGACTTCCGCTGACTCAGCCGCCGATAACCTCTCTGGATAGGCTTCACCTATCCACATCCCGCCAAACAAGTATGAACCACTATTCAACTTTGACAACATCGAACCAATCGATCAAAGACTTACACTACCGCCTACGAGGCTTCGTGGCGATATCCGAATCTGAAATAGTGGTTATAAAAACACTCCTAACCGAGGCAACAATCCTTACAAATACCCCGAAATCCAAACACCGCCCGGCGGCGAACGCGACATCGAGACTCACCCGAGTTCTCAACCCCGCTCGTAAAACTTCGAAAACGAAATAGCCACAACGGGCTTCACCGTCATAAGGTGAAATTAGGCACCTCGTGCGACCTTACAACCTTCCCGATAAATAACATCTCGCATAACTCTCGCCGAGTAAATACCCCGCTCAAGGACAAGACGGGTGACCTCATCGCCCGACCATCGTCGAACGATCCACGAACTCAGACGCTGGTTTACTAAACTGGGCCTAACACCTCGTGACCCTACCACCGGCGGGACCACCCCGAACGACCCACCACAAAACAGTCGCGGGTTGACCCGCGATCGTCCTCAACCCGACTTCGCTATCGCGCAAAACTCTTGTTCCCGATCCTAACGATCTCACTAATCAAGTCACTAAAACCTAGTGGTCTTCTTAGTTCAACTACCCTCTTTCATTCCACACTACTCGTGGACTTATTATACAACTATATTTCACGCACTATGCACTCCGATAAAGTCAAACACATAAAAACATCTTTTACTCGAGATGGTCTTACCTCTAAGGTCCCTACGTATAAAACTCTAAGGCTCACACTTTCTGCCTTTCAATCTTACCCGTTAACTAACCATGATTTCTAATCACAATTAACACTTATGTTATCCGAACATAACACTTAAGATACGCTATCTTATCACACCTACAATCTCTGAGGGTTCAAGAATATACATGTATCTACGCTTCACTTCCCTTTGTCGTTCTAACTAATCCGCCCCATGTAGGCGCATAGCTAGGAAGGTGATTAACTAGCCACCGATCCCGAAGGCGAGTCTCTACATCCGCGCCACCTCTAGTCGGACAATTCCTGCAAAATGGCCCCGCTGGCGTAAGTATAACAAGCTCCACAAAAAGACGACATTCCCGAGGTGATGTCCGCCACATCGCGAACATCGGGAAAACCTTCGTGTATCAGAATCAAGCCCCGGAGCTCGACCAACTCCAGATACTCAAACGCCCCGAACCCGTGGAGGACCACTATGTTCGCGGAGGCGCATATCCGTCTCACGAGGCGATTCGCCTCGAAAGTTACCAAAGCGACCCGCCGATCGGCCTCTTCGCTGATTTTGGTTAACCCGCTGATCTCACGCTGACTGCGCGCATAAGCCCGCATACGTGCCATGCTCAAGCTCGATCAAGAGCTACTCTTGCACATCCTTTCTTTAGATAGTCATCAAGACCCGTGATATATCTGCACTCTATATTCTCCGGTTGCTAAAATCCTAGCTAATGTGTCCATTCCTTTTAATCCATATTCTTTGTTCCTGGCCGTGGGCGAAGGCTCATACATCATGGCCGCAGAGGAATCGGCCGCCGCATTGGCTAAACTTCGTGGCGACGTCGCAGAACTCCCGAATGGCACCACCCTGGTGATGGTTGGGCTGTGCCCTCGTGAACCCTCAGATTTACTCACAGCTCCTCGCTTTGCCTTGCCGCCTGGCGGGTTGCCTTACGCGGAGGCATAACGGTAAGGGAAAGAAATACGTTAGAGGGGTCCAACTTATAACACAACTCTAAGGCACGATCTCAGAGTGAGAAGAATGGAAACCAATCCTAAATATCCTATAGCCTCCTGATTATTGGTGTGGTGCACAACACACCGATAATCAAGACTCTACTAGATACGGTCTGTAGACACTTTCCGAGGATTAACTGCTCTGATACCAATTTTGTCACGACCCGAACCCGGGTCCGTGACTGGTGCCTTACCCGGGCACCCAAGTAGACATACATTAGAGTAATCAACGGAATATAAAAAAAGACATGACATAATATGAAATATGAAACAGTTCATCTGAGAAAACTTGCCTTTCGGCATAAATATATATAACAACTAGAACAGTTACATCCCTTTTTACAACTCTGCCCACAACAGTGTTACAGACCTCTAAGAATGATATGACAACAATGGCGGGACAGGGCCGCGCCATACCCCTGAATGTAAGTACCTACAACGACAGGGGACAATACCACTGATAAGCCTCCGGAGAAACGGAGCTTCCCAAACGCTGAACTGTGACCCTAAGAGCGAGGATCAACGATCGTGTACTTCTACCGCGGCATGAACGCAGCCTCGAGAGTCAAGACAACAGTACCAAGTATGTGAAACGTAGCATCAAGTAAAATCAAAGTATTTAAAACCATTTGCAAATACAACCAGTTCAATCGCATAATGCCACAACATGAACTAGAGCAAGGTAGATAAATCAGAATGTGTCTTTTCTAGGCCGCGAATGATCGAAGCAAGGCTAATCGCCTATAGTATCATTATGCGTGCCTAATCCTCGACATCCCGCAGCCGCATAGGTCACACATGACTTCGCATGAGGTATTCTCGTGACGGGGTAGCTAACCCTGCATTCTCCCGGACTCGCACCGCATAGTCTCAATAGACCGCATAGTCACACGCATCGCATAGGGCATCCTCGCGACGAGATATACACGGAATGATCAAACTCGGAGCATACCGCCGCTCGTGATAGTCACATAGACCGCATAGGCCATATAGACCGCATCAAGGTGTGGCCCTGTATAACAAGTCAAGGGGGTATGTGATATAATAACATAACAGCTTATCGTTAAACAACATAAGCACAACAAGGGGAACCCCTTTACACAAACATCACCAGATACTAACACACGTAGCATCCTAACATGCTTACTTATCAAATCAACAAGAAAGTATTACAAGGCTATCACAAACCAACACAATCAAGTTATTCACACAAGGTACTTTCTACTTTATGTTAACAATTTCGGGTTTTTATCACCAAAGTACTTCATACATTAACTCTTTTAAAAGATCTGTTTCTTTCACAAAAGTCACACAATACCCGTAGTATAAAAATAGAGTGACTATCCTTTTAAGTAAACCAAAACACTTCCCTTTGTAAATCAAGTAACAACATTATTTTCCAAACGTTCAAGTTTGCCTAATTTCAAATGCTCAAGTTTCTCATTTTCGAAAGGTTTCGTAGTTCATAGTTTTAATCACTTAATGATATAATTCTCCTTTAAAACAATTTGAGATACATATGCCTTCTATGTGAGTAGGTTATTCTTGTTCATAATCAATCTTATTTAAGCAGCCATGATCTAGGAAATGTAATATCATTTTGTCTCATCTTAGCTTCTATGCAGATGGAGGTTTCTACTGGTTTTAATAATACTTTTTTAGTAAATACATTTCTTTATTAGCCATTGTGGTTTGTTCGATACTTATTCTCATTTCAAATCAAGAAACATTATTCCTTTTACAAACCAAGTACTCATTACTCACGAATGAGGTTTCACACAAAAACTCATATTAATTTACTTAAGTCAAGTCTCTTATCTTTTAAGATCAAGTCTCTTAACTTCTAAAATTAATAAACCATTCTTTTTATCTCTCTTAAGTCGTTATACCTAACTTCCCATAAAGCTAGTATAACTCTTAAGCTTTTAAAACCAAGTATTACTCTTCTTTCAAAAAGGTTTCTTAATTCTTTTGAAATACTTCAAGATTCTTATTATTCAGGCTTAAGTCAAAAGACATTGCCGTATAACTATGTTCAGTTAACACACGTACGTCTACCGTACTATATATATATTCTTTTAAAATATCATGCTCAAGAGGATAGGAAGGATCACATACCTCGCGACGATTATCGACTATTAGCAAAACGCTCCACGGCTATAACCCGGCTAGCCTCGTCCACCTTTCAAGTAGTACATGCTACTCGCAGATCAATCAACCTATAAGGGTTATACAAGTCTATCAATGCCTAGACTACTCTTGTAGAATATTCTTCTGATGTGATTCCAGTTCAAGTCTATTATGTAATATCTTTCTATTATAGTTCAATTCTCTTCTATGAATCTTATATTCATTTCTATACAACTACAGTATGTAATTTCCAATTACAATAGAAGGATAGGATTATTTACCTCGGTAACCCCAAAATTATCCAAGTTTAATGTCGATCTTGAGCAACGTTTAGCTCCTACTCCGGGTGCTCCAACCTGCTCCAAACAACCCTTAGAAGTTCTACGAAACTTCTTCCTAATACTTCAACCAACTGTGAAGATTTTCCTTAGGGTTTCGTTTAGTAGTGAAGGAAGTATAATGGTATTTCCGGGTTTTTAGTATAGGGGTAACCTTGGAATACTACAAGGTATTAGGCTAAGGTATTTTGGTATAGTAACAATACTGGAGAGTATTTCTACCAAGAGGGTAGTATTTTGCAGAACAACTAGGCAGGGGTGTACCCCTGGCCAAGGCCACTAGGAGAGGGGGTGTACTTCTGGCCATGGCCTTCTCAAAGGGAGGCTTGACGAACCACTACACTAAGGGGGAGAGAACTTTCAAGACTTAGAAACTATTTTAGGATGAAGAAGTTCATCAACTAAGGGGGGGTATTTATAGGACAACCAAGGGCCAAGATCAAGCCAAGTGGTAGGCAAGTGTAGGGTGAGGATTTATCCATGTGTACCTTATCCATCTACCACACCAACTATCACAAATATCCTACCTAACCCAAGACCCCAATTCGTCCACTAGCCGCCCATCACAACGTCCAATGTGAGGGTGACACATGTCACCCTCCCGTTGGTCCAAAATGTTTCATCTCTCAGAAAAATCCGCAAAAATTAGAAATGACATAGCCGTAATTTTCTCTTCGCAAGTCTTGTAAAACGTTTCGTCGAAAAACGATCCTTTTCGGTACTTGTGAACAATAATTTTCGGTCCTAGCCTAACTTAAGGCTCAAAATTTTCTACGTACGTCCTAACGTACATACTCTGGAAAATACGGGGTATAACAGGTATAATGGTCATTTGACCAAAGTTTAGATGACAAAGTCTTGCAAGCTAGAGCTTGATATTGTTGACTAAGTCAAGAGCCACTTGGCTTGATCCCTTTCATCCAAATTTAACATGTGTTGTAATCTAAGCCTTCCATTGTTTTATATAGTACCCTAGTGCAAGACAAGGTCTTCAACACTTAGAAAATATTAGAGAAACTTTGAGCTTAGCCAAGAAGCTCTCAGGTTTGGTCACTTTCTCACTCAAATTTTTTGTAGTTTTGATCCATTAGCCACAAGACTTTAACCCAAGGTCTCTAAGGGTATTGTAAGGATATCTCAATAGAAAGATTTCGGAAAAACGGCGTTTTCACGTTTGTCGCAAGGCGAAAACCTAAGGCATTTTCATAGGTTTTGATTGGAAATGGAAGAGAAGTTGGTTGTGAGCTTCTAAAGGCTTCAAATAGCGGATTGGAGCGTAAAGGAAAGGAGCTAAGAATTGCTAAGGAGCGACATTGAATCTTGGAAATTATAAGGGCTTGTAAAGGTAAAATTCTTGTCGTTTAGTAATTAAGATTACTTATTGTTGTAGCTATGGATATAAGCAAGTATGAGATATATATTATGAAGTTGATAAGTGTTATGGATATTGGAACCCTAATCCGAAAACTAGCATGTTTAACCCTTAAGATTACAATTCAAGTTGATTATTAGTTTAAGTCGTCACATGTTATATAAAGAAGGAATTATAATTGTTAAGTTGTTTATGACTATATAACATGCTAGACCTAAGAAGTTGGATTGAAAAAGAATTGGAAAGAACTTGGTGTTATTGAATAAGTTAGCCGAGAATGACCTTGATTAAGGACTTAGTTGGTATAAAATTGTGGGGCGGAATTTTACACGTATTGTAAGGCGTGTAATCCCATTTGATTGGTTGTTGTATTGGGCCTTAAATGTGGCGTATTTGGTTATTGAATTCGGCCTTGAAAAAGGTGGCAAAGTATGTAGAAACAAAGGAAGTGCTGTCCGATTTTCCGTAGAATTTAGTGACTTTGCACTTAGAATATTCTACGTTCGAAGCTAGAGGTCAATGGACGTATTATGGCCATTATAGGTTGAAGTACTAAGAATAGCGAATTCTACTTGGAGGATGGAATAGCTATCAAGGTTGAAGTACTTCGGAGCATTTTGCTAATTGTCGATAATCGTCGCGAGGTATGTGAACCCCTTCTTTCTTTTGACATGATTCTATGTATGGAATATACATGTAGTACTATTTCATGATTCCTTCTACTCTTAGAAGTTAAGAGGTATGTATGTTGATTTACTCTACGTAAAGGTTATGTCTAAGTTATCCTAAGTCCTTACCAAGTCTTATGGGGGATGTTGGTAAGAGTCGTTAGGAGATATTTGGAGCCAAGTTGACTTGGCTAAGTTACGGCACAAATGAGAATAAGTATCGAACAAGCCACTGCAGCGTTAATAAAGGAAAATGTAATGACAATCAATTAAGTTAAAATGAGTAGAATTCTCCATCTGCATAGAAGCTAAGATAAGACAAAATTGTATTACATTTTCTAGATCATGGCTACTTGATTAAGATCGTTATAAATAAGTATAACTTATTCACAACGCACCAATGTATATGTTACTTAATTTATAAGAATTTACGTATGAAGTTTTAAGACTATGAACCTCAAATTTTTAAAAGGTTAAGGGACTTTATTTTTCAAGTTATGAGACTTGATTCTTAAAGGAAGAAATGAATTGATTTAAAAGTATAGAATACTTGATTTGGAAAATATTGATTTCTTGCCATTCTAAAGTTAAGAAACTTGTTTTCTTAAAAGTTAAGAGACTTGAAGTATTTTGAAAGCTATGTGATTTGATTTGAAAGTATAAGTCTCTTGGTTATAAAAGGAATGAATTTGTCTAAGACATAAAGAGTTATAACGGCTTTATGGGAAGTTGGTTATAACAACTTTATGGAAGATTAAAAGAATGGTTTTCTTCAGTAATGTAAGCAAAGAAATGACTTGAAATAAAGAAGGCCAAATTGTTTTAAAGGTACCAATTGCTTAAGGTTTTTAAGAAAGAAGTCACTTGATTTAGAAGCCGGTAAATGTATTTCTAAAAGGTATTGTGACTTGTCTTGAAAAGCAGATATGACTTGATACTACGGTTGTTAGTATCTTGGAAGTTTTATTTGAAAAAGAGTCATTTTTAAAAGGAGCAGAGGTACGTAGTACGTTGGGTTAAATTCCCGGATTTTATATAACCTTATCGCATCCTAGAAATGGGCCAGGCATTATACCTTTATGGGCAGACTATATGACATTATCGCGTCCCAGAAATGGGCCGGGCAGTATACCTTTATGGGCAGACTATATGACATTATCGCGTCCCAGGAATGGGCCGGGCAAGATACCTTTACGGGCGCACTATATGACATTATCGCGTCCCGTAAATGGGTCGGGCAAGATACCTTTACGGGCGCACTATATGACATTATCGCGCCCCGTAAATGGGCGGGCAGTATAACTTTATGGGCGGACTATATGACATTATCGCGCCCAGGAATGGGCAGCAAGATACCTTTACGGGCAGACTATATGAGATTATCGCGCCGTGAATGGGCCAGCAAAGATACCTTTATGGGCGTACTTACGTGATTTTATCGCGTCCCAGATTGGGCCGGGCAGTATAGGTGTCCCTCCATAAAGGGCCGGATTATGTTATGCAAGGTAAGTAAGTTATATGGTAATGAACTTGACGATTTTCCTAAGTATGTACGTAAGAAAGTGACTATAACTTTTATTGAAAAATGGGAAAAGATAATAAGGTACGATTAAGTTCACGAGATGGTAATGACACGGTAGGATCCGTATGTACCCTTTTTATACTTGCCTCTGTCATTCTTTTGCAGCTTATGATTTGTTTCATCGCACCTTATTTCGCTCCATATTCGATTTTTGTAATCGACCTCCTTGGCCGCGTTCATGTCCGCAGGTTTAGGTACATAGTTGTGGATCCGCGAGCTTAGGATCCTGGTTCAGCATTTTGAGATGGCTCCAATGTTCCGGAGCTTGTCGTCATGGTCAGGTATATTCGTGGTGCAATGGGGCCTTTTCCCATCATAGTATTTGTCCAAATCTTAGAGGTCTGTATTCATCTGTGGGCTGGACTGGTTAGAGTTGTTTTTTTTACATTGTTAAACAATGTAGACCCTTTCGGGAAGTTTTTATTGTCACGCCCCGAAACCCGGGCCCGTGACTGGTGCCTTACCCCGGGCACCTTAGTGATACAACATCAGAGTAATCAGCGGAACATAAAAACATAACATGAGACAACAGAAGTATAAAACAATAATCTGTGAAAACTTGCCTTTCGGCATATATAAACAATCTTTTAAAGAGAACAGTTTAATCCTTTTTACAAACCACACAAGCATTAATACAGACACTCTAAGATTTGTAATAACTATGACGACAGGCCCGCCATACCCCGAATGTAAATAACTACAACGACAGGGGACTATACCACCGACAAGCTTCCGAGAAACGAGCTTTCCCAAATCTTGGCGTGACCTAAGAGCGAGGATCATCGACTGGTGTACCTTTTCCTGCGGCATGAACGCAGCCCCCCGAAGGAGGTCAGTACAACATGTACCAAGTATGTGGCGTAAAGTATCAGAATCGAAATCATAGTAGTCTATATAAAGCAGGAGACATGTATGATAACCAAACTACAGTTCACAACAACTAAGCAGTCATGTCAAGTCAGGGACTCACGCCCTCAAAGTCATCACAATAAGACCGTACGGGGTAAGTACGAAGGCATAGCCGACTACTAAGACCCCCAGTACCACAAATGCCACAAACTGTATCACGAGGGCTCTCTGCATCGCACCACAGATCGGCCGCCATCGCCCGCAGATCAATGTGCGTCTATTCTCGAACTCTCGCGACTCGCATAGGTCACACACGACTTCGCATAAGGTATTCCTCGAATCTCGGTCCTAGACCACCCGAGGTATACCCGCATCGGCGCACTAACCCTCAGTATCCGTCCCGGACTTCGCGGCCGCATAGCCCCTCAAGGACCGTGATAGTCCCTCGTGAGACCGCATAGGAATCCCGCGATCAGGCTAAACACCCGAATGATCACTAATCTCGGAGCATACCGCTGCTCGCATAGTCTCAAGGACGCATAGGCCGATAGACCGCATCAAGGGTGGCAAGCCCTGTATACACAAATCGAGGGTAGGTGATATAATAAGATGCGATGGACTTACCTTTTAACAATGTAAGCCGCAAAGAATGACCCTTACATAACAATCACAAGATACTATCACAAGTAGCATCCTAACATGTTTACTTATCAAATCAACAAGAAAGTATTACAAGGCTATCACAAACCAATACAATCAAGTTGTTCACACAAGGTACTTTCTACTAACAAGTTCGAGTATCTAACCCCAACGCATTTCATACATTAAATCTTTAAAAGATCCGCTCCTATCACATAAGTCACACAATACCCGTAGTATAAAATAGAGTATCGTCTTTTAAGTAAACCAAAACACTTACCTTTGTAAAATCAAGTAACAACATTATTTTCCAACGCTCGAGTTTGCCTAATTTCAAATGTTCCATTCTTATTTTAAAAAGGTTTCGTAGTTCATAGTCTTATTCATTCAAGAATAAAATCCGTTTTATTAACAAATTGAGAAACATAAGCCTTACATGAAAGTAGGTAATTCGTATTTATAACAATCTTATTACAGCAGACATGATCAAGGAAATATCAGTTTGTCTTATCATAGCTTCTATGCAGATGGAAGTTTCTCTTGGTTTTAATCATACTTAATTATTCAAAACATTTCCTTTTGTTAACGCTGCAGTGGTTTGTCGATACGCATCCTGATTTCCAAAATCAGTAAAACATTCTTAAGCCGTTATACCTAACTTCCCATAAAGCTAGTATAACTCTTAAGTTTTCAAAAATACATTACTACACATATTCTTTCAAAATGATTTTTAAACCTTTTGAAATACTTCAAGTTCTTCATTAACACATAACAAGTCAGTTATAATCAAATCGCTTACCTTTCAAAACCACAACCCATTTTCTTACCTACATAAAGTCGTTATAACCAACTTCCCATAAAGCCGTTATAACACTTTATGTTTTACAACAATCAAACACACGTATGCGTCACTGCACTACATAGTTCACACATATCATGCTAGGAGAGATAGGAAGAGGTTCACATACCTCGCGACGAGTATCGACTAATAGCAAAACGCCCAAACAATCGGCTACTCCTTGCCAAGTGGATCATTCCACACGTAGCACTTCAACCTATAAGGCCACAAGGCGCTTTATTAACATCGTAGAACATTACGAGAAAATTCGGCGACACCTCCCCGCCACAGAAATCTCCTCTCTATCGAGGCCGCCACCAAGCCAACCAGGGGTTATACATCTAACCCGAACGGTAAAATTCTACTATACCGTAATACTACACAAGTCTCATCAGAATACCCTATGTAATTACTGATTCGATTGATTCCTTATTCTTCAGCTTAAGTCAAAAGACATCGCCAACAACTACGTTCGCTTCTATATATAGTATACTTCAACTATATATTCTAACAACATGTAATATCCAATTACAATAGGGGGACAAGATAATTACCTCGATAAGCCCATAATTATCCGAGTTTAAAGTCGATCCTTAGCAATGTTTCGCTCCTACACCGGGTGCTCCGTCCCGCTCCAAACAACCCTTAGAAGTTCTAACCAACTTCTACAAAGCACTCCAACTAACCATGGAGATTTTCCTTAGGGTTTCGGTTTTGTGGTGGGAAGTATGATAGTATTTACGGGCTTTATAGATATAACCTTAGAATACTACAAGGTATAAGGCTAAGGTATTTGGGCATTATAACAATACTTTTGAGAGTATTTCAACCAAGGGGTACCACGAGCACACCCCCAGGTAGGGGGGGGGGCTCTCGGCCGAAGGGCCTACTAGGAAGGGGAGAGGGTGCTCTCGGCCACAAGGCCACATGAAAGGGGGAGGGGAGGCTCTTGGACGAGAGTCAACAAGAGGGAGGAGAGGGGTTCTCAAGACTTAGAGATTTGAGGGATGAAGAAGTCTTCAAAGGGAGGGGGGTATTTATAGGGTAAGCAAAGGCCAACCAAGGGCCAAGATCTAGCCAAGTGCTATGCAAGTGTAGGGCCAAGATGTGCCCAAGTGCCCCCTAGTCCCTACTCCACAAATCCCTCACAAAAATATCTCACCAACTGACCTTCAAACGCCCAGGGTGGCCGTCCAACTCCACCAACTTGAGGGTGACAAGTGTCGCCCTCTCGTTGGTCCAAAACATTTCCTCTCTCGGAAAAATCCGCAAAAATAAGAAAAGACATAGCCGGAATTTTCCCCTCGCAAGTTATGTAAAACGTTTCGTCGAAAAACGACTCTAATCGGCACTTGTGCCCAAATGTCATTCTACAAGCCACCTAGGGGGTGACACGTGTCACCCTCCTAATGGCCCAAAATAAAACATCTTCCGAAAATATCCACAATGGCCAAAATCTCGAAAACAAAGTGGGCCCTACAAACCGTAAATTTCACGTGGGCCCCACGTGACCATTTCAGAAAATAAAATTCCATAATTTCTAATATTCCAGAAGTCCGAATACCAAACTGGGAATCCAATTCCCATTAACGAACCTTTTCCTTTACAAAACCGGAAACTTTTCCGTGGAAAAATCACCTCTTTCCTCCTTTCCATCTTTCAGCCGTATTCTCGTGCACGCCCTCGCATACATACCTCGGAACTACGGGGTATAACATTCTCCTCTTAGAAACATTCGTCGAATGTTCCTTCTAAGTCTCAAAACAACTGCTTGTAGATGTAGTCTTCACTACTATACTTACGAGAACAATCTCGCCATACCGGCCCCTAAACAATCACGCAAAAAAATGCTTACCTCCAGTCCACGGGAAACACCTCTAACATCACCAAAATGATACCCTTTTGTCACTTTGCTCGAGGCATTAACCTTCTCAGCGACTCCAACAAATGGTACCGGATCGCACGATCGAAGGTATCGCCGACTCGAACTCTTACTACATTTACGATCTTGCCAAGATTCAAAACTCGGGTTACTATCTCTAACGTGGTCATTATTCTGGGAACACTGGATGGATCTTCGATACTTCGAACATAACAATGGAAGGGCCGGACGTCTCGCCTCCTAAGTCGGACGGCAAATGCTAACCTATAGGCAACCCGCCTATTCTTCACATGAACTCAAAAGGCCCAATGTAACTCAAGCTAAGTTCCTGTTCCTCAAAACTCGTCACACCCTAACCACCGTCTCGGAACAAACTCAACCAACTACCTGAGCCTTGCCAACATCGAACCAATCGACCGGCAACTTGCATTTCTTCCCCTACAAGGCTTCATAAGACGACATCCGATCACTGAAATGGTAGCTTAAACACTCCCCCAACCGGAGACAACGATCCTCACAGCTACCCCCCATCGGCCCGACCACTGGTCGAACGCATCCACGAACTCGTGTTAACTAAATTTGGGCCTAACACCCTCATGACCCTATCACAAGGCGGGACCACCTGACCGACCACCATACAAAGCGGGTTGACCCGCAACGTGGCCTCAACCCGACCCGGCAACGCGCAACACACTAGCTTCCCGGAGGAAAACTCTCACTAATCACGTTACGAAAACCTAGCGGTCTTCTGAGCTCAACTACCCTCTCTCATTTTACGCTACTCAGGGACTTATCCCAAAAACATAGCTCACGTGCACAATGCACTCCTATAAGGGTCAAACATCAACATACGTCTCTTACTCGAGAGGGCCTTACCTGTAAGGTCTCTACGCGTAAAACTCTAAGGCTCACACTTTCTCTATCCCCCAACATCTTACTCGGTTAAACAACCATGATTTCTAATCACAACTAACATACTGCTACCAGAACATAGCACTTAAGGTATACTCACCTTATCACATAAACAAAATTCTAGAGGGTTTAGGATATGCCTGCATCTACTGCTTCACTCCCCTATGTCGTTCTAATCGAACCTGCCCCGTAGGGCGCATAGTTAAGGAAGGTGACGAACTACCCACCCCAGATCAAGACAAAATCCTTCTACTAGGTCACCTATTCGACATATGGCCCTGACGGCCACAGGTACAACAAGTATCAATAAAAAAAAGACGACATTCCCCGGGATGACGTCTGTCACTCAGTGAATCGAAAACCCTGGAGTCCTGACCAACTCCTGCATACCCCGAACGTACTGAATCCCGTGGGGGACCTCTTTGCACTGGCGGATGTGCATAATCTAATCTGCTGGTGAGGCGACTTGCCTCGAAGTTACCAAAGGACCTAGCTGCTCTGGCCCCCTTCTGATGTCCTTCGTTAACCCGTCGATCTCTACGTTTCTCGGTCTGCTGCGTATAAGCCCGTTCATAGGCCATGCTCACGCCTAGCTGAAGAATTACTCTTGTACAACCCTCTCTTTAGATAGTCATCAAGACTCGCGGTACATCGGTATATTCTCTGGTAGCCACATCCATAGCTAGTAATGGTCGTCTCTGCAATCTATATTCTCTGTTCCCAATCGTGGGCGAAGGTTCAAATATCATGGCGCAGTAGGAATCTGCCGCCGTGCTAAACTCACGGGGCTAGTGACGAGCATAACTCCCGAACAAAACACCGCCTGGTGGTAATGGGCTGTGCCCACGCAACCCTCCGAACTCAACTCGCACTCGCCGGTGCGCTTGCCTCCGGGCGGGTTGCCCTACGCGAGGCATAACGATAAGGAAAGAATTTCGTCGGAGGGTCCAACTTTCAACACCGCCTAAGGCACGATCTCGAGTGAGAAGAATAGAAACCATCCTAAATATCCTATAGCCTCCTGATTATTGGCGTGGTGCACAACACCGATAATCAAGACTCTACTGGATACGGCCTGTAGACACTTTCCGAGGATTAACTGCTCTGATACCACTCTGTCACGCCCCGAAACCCGGGCCCGTGACTGGTGCCTTACCCCGGGCACCTTAGTGATACAACATCAGAGTAATCAGCGGAACATAAAAACATAACATGAGACAACAGAAGTATAAAACAATAATCTGTGAAAACTTGCCTTTCGGCATATATAAAC
This sequence comes from Przewalskia tangutica, assembly GCA_029844215.1. Taxonomy (NCBI): domain Eukaryota; kingdom Viridiplantae; phylum Streptophyta; class Magnoliopsida; order Solanales; family Solanaceae; genus Przewalskia; species Przewalskia tangutica. Next base: position 70,859 of record JAQGDG010000518.1, on the reverse strand, counting down.
AATCTTTTAAAGAGAACAGTTTAATCCTTTTTACAAACCCTGCCCACAACAGTACTACAGACCTCTAAGATTTGCAACAACTATGACGGGACAGGGCCCAGCCATACCCCTGAATGTAAATACCTACAACGACAGTGGACTATACCACCGCGAGCTTCCGAGAAACGGGCTTTCCCAAATCTTCAGTGACCCTAGAGCGAGGATCATCGACTGGTGTACCTTTTCCTTCGGCATGAACGCAGCCCGAGAGTCGATGCAACATGTACCAAGTATGTGAAATCAGAAAGTATCATGGCGAAATCATAGTAGTCTATTTAAAGCAGGAGTCATGTATGATATCCTATCTACAGTTCACAACAACTAAGCACTCATGTCAAGTCATGGACTCACTCCCTCAAAGTCAGCACAATTCGACCGTACGGGGTAAGTACGAAGGCTTAGCCGACTACTAAGACCCCCAGTACCACAAATGCCACAAACTGTATCACGAGGTCTCTCTAGACCGCACCACAGATCGAAGGCGGCCCGCCCGGTGATCAATGTGCGCGTCTATTCTGGAACTCTCGCAGCCTCGCATAGGTCACACATGCACCGCATAAGGTATTCCTCGAATCCTCGGTCCTAGACCACCCGAGGTATACCCCGTCGGCGGCCTAACCTCAGATCCGTCCCGGACTTCCGACTCGCATAGCCCTCAAGGACGCGTAGTCCTCGAGAGACCGTAGGGAATCCCGCGTCAGGCTAAACACCCGAATGATCGATCAATCTCGGAGCATACCGCGGCTCGCATAGTCTCAAGGACGCATAGATAGTATAGACGCATCAAGGGTGGCAAGCCTCTGTATACACTGATCGAGGGTAGGTGATATAATAACTGATGGACTTACCTTTTAACAATGTAAGCACGCAAGAATGACCCCCTTACATAACAATCACAAGATACTAACACAAGTAGCATCCTAACATGTTTACTTATCAAATCAACAAGAAAGTATTACAAGGCTATCACAAACCAATACAATCAAGTTGTTCACACAAGGTACTTTCTACTAACAAGTTCGAGTATCTAACCCCAACGTACTTCATACATTAAATCTTTAAAAGATCCGTTCCTATCACATAAGTCACACAATACCCGTAGTATAAAATAGAGTGACTGTCTTTTTAAGTAAACCAAAACACTTACCTTTGTAAAATCAAGTAACAACATTATTTTCCAACGTTCGAGTTTGCCTAATTTCAAATGTTCCAGTTTCTTATTTTAAAAAGGTTTCGTAGTTCATAGTCTTATTCATTCAAGAATAAAATCCTTTTTATTAACCAATTGAGAAACATAAGCCTTACATGTAAGTAGGTTATTCTTATTTATAACAATCTTATTACAGCAGCCATGATCTAGGAAATATCATTTTGTCTTATCTTAGCTTCTGCGGATGGAAGTTTCTCGGTTTTAATCATACTTAATTATTCAAAACATTTCCTTTTGTTAACGCTGCAGTGGTTTGTCGATACGCATCCTGATTTCCAAAATCAGTAAAACATTCTTAAGCCGTTATACCTAACTTCCCATAAAGCTAGTATAACTCTTAAGTATTCAAAAATACATTACTACACATATTCTTTCAAAATGATTTTTAAACCTTTTGAAATACTTCAAGTTCTTCATTAACACATAACAAGTCGATTATAATCAAATCGATTACCTTCGAAAACCACAACCCATTTTCTTACCTACATAAAGTATTATAACCAACTTCCCATAAAGCCGTTATAACACTTTATGTTTTAACAATCAAACACGTATGCGTCACCGTACTACATAGTTCACACATATCATGCTAGGAGAGATAGGAAGAGGTTCACATACCTCGCGACGAGTATCGACTAATAGCAAACGCTCAAACAACGGCTACTCCTTAAGCCAAGTGGATCATTCCACACGTAGCACTTCAACCTATAAGGCCACGCGCGCTTATTAACATCGTAGAACATTCTAGAAAATTCGGCACCTCACACAGCGTAAATCTCCTCTCTATCGAGGCTACCAAGCCAACCAGGGGGGGGGGTTTATAAATCTAACCCGAACGGGTAAAATTCTACTATCGTGTAATACACAAGTCTCATCTGATCTATGTAATTACTGATTCGATTCCTTATTCTTCAGCTTAAGTCAAAAGACATTGCCAACAACTACGTTGATTACATATATAGTATACTTCAACTATATATTCTAACAACATGTAATATCCAATTACAATAGGGGACAAGATAATTACCTCGATAAGCCCATAATTATCCGAGTTTAAAGTCGATCCTAGCAATGTTTCGCTCACTGGGTGCTCAGTCGCTCAAACAACCTTAGAAGTTCTAACCAACTACAAAGCACTCCAACTAACCATGGAGATTTTCCTTAGGGTTTCGGTTTTGTGATTGTGGGAAGTATGATAGTATTTCGGGCTTTTCAGATAGATATAACCTTAGAATACTACAAGGTATAAGGCTAAGGTATTTGGGCATTATAACAATACTTTGAGAGTATTTCTCAACCATGGTACCCGAGAACACCCAGGTAGGGGGTGCTCTCGGCCGAAGAACTACTAGGAAGGAGAGGGTGCTCTCGGCCACAAGGCCACATGAAAGGGGGAGGGGAGGCTCTTGGACGAGAGTCAACAAGAGGAGGAGAGGGGTTCTCAAGACTTAGAGATTTGAGGGATGAAGAAGTCTTCAAAGGGAGGGGGGTATTTATAGGGTAAGCAAAGGCCAACCAAGGGCCAAGATCTAGCCAAGTGCTATGCAAGTGTAGGGCCAAGATGTGCCCAGTGCCCCTAGTCCCTACTCCACAAATCCTCACAAAAATATCTCATGACTTGACCGCTTCAAACGTCCAGGGTGGTAGTCTACTCCACCAAATTGAGGGTGAAAAGTGTCGCCCTCTCGTTGGTCCAAAACTTTTCATTTCTCGGAAAAAATCCGCAAAAATAAGAAAAGACATAGCCGGAATTTTCCCCTCGCAATTTATGTAAAACGTTTCGTCGAAACACGACTCTAATCGGCACTTGTGCCCAAATGTCATTCTACGAGCCACACAGGGGTGACACGTGTCACCCTCTAATGGCCCAAAATAAAACATCTTAGAAAATATCCACAATGGCCAAAATCTCGAAAACAAAGTGGGCCCTACAGCAGTAAATTTCACCGTGGGCCCACGTGACCATTCAGAAAATAAAATTCCATAATTCTCTAATATTCGGGAAGTCCGAATACCAAATCTGGGAATCCAATTCCCATTAACGAACCTTTTCCTTTACAAAACGGAAACTTTTCCGTGGAAAAATCACCTCTTTCCTCCTTTCCAATCTTTCAGCCATTATTCTCAAATGCGTCGCCCTCGCATACATACCCTGGAACTACGGGGTATAACATTTATGTTATGGCAGCCTTATCGGCTTGGCCTTAGTTTTTGATAAAAAAAAAAGAAGTGTTATTTATCTTCCGCAGTTTATCATGTTGTATGAATAGAAGGGTGCCCAGGTAGGGCACCAGTCGCGGCCCGGGGTCGGGTCGTGACAAAAGTGGTATCGTGAGCGATTAGTCCTCGGAAAGTGTCTACTGCCGTGTCAGTAGAGTCTTGATTATCGGTGTGTTGTGCACCACATCTATAATCGTGAGGCTGCAGGACATTTAGGATTGGTTTCCATTCTTCTCACTCGAGATCGTGCGATGAAATGGGTTGTTAAGTCGTCTCCCCTAACGAGTTATGTTGATTGCGACTACGAGTAAAGCGTGATGACCGGGAAGGACTATGTGGATTGCGTATCCAGGTTGGTAATGATTATAGTATAGTTGGTATTGTGACATACATCTATACGGAGTTATGTATGAGGGTCAGACGCGTGTTGCCTAGAATGATTTTAGATTACCAGGAGTTGGTAAAGACTAACTAGATACCGGGAAGGTATGGAACAGTTAATGAATTCTCGCCAAGGTCTTGTGTTTTATTTTGAGATAATTGGGAAAGGATGAGCTGTCTGATAGGGCAGTGAACCCTTAAGAAGTCATGTTAAGAAACTTAATGGAATACCATGTTAATATATTAAGCTGCGTGGTAGACTTAAGAGAATGGTACGGATGAGGTCCGTATAGAGTAAGTAATGGTTGTTGTGATCGAGAAAACATGGTTATGGTATTATGAGAAGTTTTTGTACCCGTTTACGGGGGGACTGATAAGGTAGGCTTGGAGCATGGAAATTGCGAGCCTAAGAGTATTAATGACCGCCGAGACCTTAGGTATATATAAGGCCTTGTCGGGCAATATGATTTTATTCAGACTAAGGTAAGAGTTAAGTGCGACGGTGCGACGGTGGGACGGGGTGAGGACCTATTGCGGGTCGCCCCATAGCCTGAAATGGAGTGGGATCAGTTGGTAGTAGTTTCGCTACGTGACAGGGTCACGAGAGTGCAAGGCCCAAGTCTAGTTAATTGTTTTACGGGTTCGTGGACGCGTTCCACCTTTCCAGTCGTGAGCAGAAATGGCCTTATGTTGTTTAATAGAGTGACTCCAAAATATTGGAGGCCAGAATCGGTATGGGGGTTATGTATGTATGCTAGTATGAGTTGGAAGTACGGAAAGAGTGAGACCGATGAAAGATAACAAGCATCACGACGACCACAGTGCGGCGGTGCCACTACAGGCACCCTTCTAATCATACAACATAATAAACTGCGGAAGCTAAATAACACACTTGTTTTTAAACTAAAAACCAAGGCCAAGCCGATAAGGCTGACATAATCATAAAAATTACCCGAAAGGGTCTACACTGTTTAACAATGTAAAAACAACTCAGCGATCCAACCCGGATGAATACGGACCTCTAAGATTTGAACAATTACTATGACGACAAGGCCCCGTACTTCGAATGTACATAGCCATGACAACTCCGAACATTGGAGCCATCTCAAAATCTTGAACCAGGATCCTAAGCTCATGGATCCACAATACCTAAACTGCGGACATTTAACGCGGCCAGAAAGTCGATAACAAAAGTGCAGAATATGGAGCGAAAAATAAGGTCTGATAAACAAATCATAGTACAAAAGAATAGCGGGCAAGTATAAAAAGGGTACATACCAGATCCTACCGTGTCATTACCACCTCGTGAACTTAATCGTACCTTATTATCATTTCCCATTTTTCAATAAAAGTTATAGTCACTTTCTTACGTATATACTTAGGAAAAATCGTCAAGTTCATTAACATATAACTTACTTATCTTTCATAACATAATCCGGCCCTTTATGGAGGACGCGTATACTACCCAACTCGGGACGCGATCAAGTCACACAAATATCAAAGCGTGCGTGGAATTCCTTCCTCACGGCCGATTTATGACATAAATCATACTCGTGTGGCGCGTGGCATCCTACCTCACTGTCGGCGTACATATACAATACATATATATATACCTCCGCGTGGAATCCTCCATCATGGCGGCCGTAGGTGTAACATATAACGGTGACACGCCGTGGCATCCTACCTCATTGTCGTCTGCATTATACAATACATATATATATATATAGCGCGGCCGCATGCCCCGGAATCCCTCATCGTATAAGCATGGCCATAACGTGCCCTCGGCATCCCTCATCGTAGGTGCAGTTCTTCATGGGGAGCTAGCCCATGGAATAAGAATATAACATGCCCCCGAAATCCCTCATCGTAGGTACATGTATTCATGGGGAGCTAGCCCATGGAGTAATAGTCGTACATAGCATGGTCGCATGCCCCGGAATCCCTCATCGTATAAGCATGGCCATGGGTAATAAAACAAATCCGGGAATCTAACCCGCCTCCTGGTCACATGCCGGAATCCCACCGTATAAGCATGTCCAGGATCAATCATAATGGAAGCATACCCGTGGAATCCCACATCACGTCGATGCGTCGAGTAAACTTACAACAAGGTAGGCCCTCGGTGAGTCACGATAACGTAAACATATAATACTTGCACTCAAAGCTATCACAAGCAAACATAGGCAAGTTCATTAAAACTTTAGACTTCCATTTTTATAAACTCATGGCACTTTCGTTTCACACATAAAAATCCGGGAATTTAACTCAAAGTACTACGCACCTCTACTCCTTTAAAATGACTCTGTTTCAAATAAAACTTCCAAGATACTAATAACCGTAGTATCAAGTCATATATACTTTTCAAGACAAGTCACAATACCTTTTAGAAATACAATTATAGGTTCTAAATCACGTGACTTCTTTCTTTAAAACCTTAAGCAATTGGTACCTTTAAAGCAATTTGCCCTTCTTTATTTCAAGTCATTTCTTTGCTTACATTACTGAAGAAAACCATTCTTTTAATCTTCCATAAAGTTGTTATAACCAACTTCCCATAAAGCCGTTATAACTCTTTATGTCTTAGACAATTTCATTCCTTTTATAACCAAGAGACTTATACTTTCAAATCGAATTACATAGCTTTCAAAATACTTCAAGTCTCTTAACTTTTAAGAAAACCAGTTTCTTAAACTTAGAATGGCAAGAAATCAATACTTTCCAAATCAAGTATTCTATGCTTTTAAATCAATTCATTTCTTCCTTTAAGAGTCAAGTCCCATAACTTGAAAAATAAAGTCTCTTAACCTTTTAAGAATTTGAGGTTCATAGTCTTAAAACCTCATACGTAAATTCTTATAAATTAAGTAACATATACCTTGGTGCGTTGTGAATAAGTTATACTTATTTATAACGATCTTAATCAAGTAGCCATGATCTAGAAAATGTAATACAATTTTTGTCTTATCTTAGCTTCTATGCAGATGGAGAATTCTACTTGTTTTAACTTAATTGATTGTCATTACATTTTCCTTTATTAACGCTGCAGTGGCTTGTTCGATACTTATTCTCATTTGTGCCGTAACTTAGCCAAGTCAACTTGGCTCCAAAATACCTCCTAACGACTCTTACCAACATCCCCCATAAGACTTGGTAAGAACTTAGGATAACTTAGACATAACCCTTACGTAGAGTAAATCAACATACATACCTCTTAACTTCTAAGAGTAGAAGGAATCATGAAATAATACCACATGTATATTCCATACATAGAATCAAGTCAAAAGAAGGAAGAGGTTCACATACCTCGCGACGATTATCGACAAATAGCAAAATGCTCCAAAGTACTTCAACCTTGATAGCTATTCCATCCTTCAAGTAGAATACGCTATACTTAGTACTTGTCACGACCCGAACCCGGGCCCGTGACTGGTGCCTTACCCCGGGCACCCTAGTGATACAACATCAGAGAAAATCAGCGGAAATAAAAACATGAACATGAATTAAGAGAAAAGATAAATAAACAGGCTAACCAAAACAGTTGCCTTCATCAAATATACATAAATACCCGAACAGTTATCCTTTTTACAAACCACACTTGCAAGTACTCTGCACCTTAAGATTTTACAACCTCTATGACGGAGGGGCCGCCATACCACGAATGTATAAGCATCTGGACTCGGGTAACATACCAAAAGATAAGCCTCCGAGGAACGGAGCTTTCAATACTGTTGAAAGGTGATCCTAAAAGCGGGATCGACAATGATGTACCTTTTACTGCGGCATGAACGGCCCGAAGGAGGTCGATCAGGTACCAAGTATGTGAAATCGTAAAAATCGTAAATGAAATCATAATAGTCTATATAAAGCGGAGACATGTATGATAACCAAACTACGATTCACAACATAGAAGCGATATGTCAAGTCGTGGACTCACGCCTAAAAGTCATCCTCATGCGTGGAACTCCTTCCTCACCGCCGTGATCTAGGTACAAATCATGTGATACGTATAACGGATCTCGGCCCATCTTATGGACCCAATATAGAAAAGGGTGGAATACATTCTGCTCATCCTACGAACCTAGTCGAGTGGAACACATTCGGATGAACGGTAGTCAAGTGAAATACATTCCCGGATGAACCGGTCCTCAAGTGAAATACATTCCCGGATGAACCGGTCCTCAAGTGAAATACATTCCCGGATGAACCGGTCCTCAAGTGAAATACATTCCCGGATGAACCGGTAGTCGAGTGAAATACATTCCCGGATGAACCGGTAATCAAGTGATATACATTCCCGGATGACCCGGTAGTCGAGTAGAACACAATACTTACACAACAAGGCTATCACACGTAACATGGTCAAGTTTCATAACAACAAGTATAAGCAAGTTACACGACTCAAGGTACTTTCATTTTATATCAAAGTCGGATTTTAACCTTAAAGTACTACGTCCGTTAAATTCCTTTTAAGATCCATTTCTTTTACAAAGGTCACCCGATACGTAGTATAAAAATAGAGTGACTAACATTGTTAAGTAAACCAAAATGCTTCCTTTGTAAAATCAAGTAACAACCTTATTTTCCAAACGCTCAAGTTTGCCTAATTTCAATGCTCAAGTTTCTCATTTTAGAAAAAGGTTTCGTCGTTCATAGTTTTAGTCCTATAAAACATAAGTCTCCTTGAAACGGATTGAGAAACCTATGTCTTATAAGTGAGTAGGCTATTCATGGTTAGAATCAATCTTATTAAGCGACCATGATCTAGGAAATGTAATATCATTTTGTCTCATCTTAGCTTCTATGCGGATGGAGGTTTCTACCGGTTTTAATAATACTTTAGTCAATACATTTTCCTTTTATTAACGCCGCAGTTGGTTTGTCGATACACATTCGGATTTCCGAAATCAGTAAAACATTCTTAAGCCGTTATACCTAACTTCCCATAAAGCTAGTATAACTCTTAAGCTTTCAAAACCCAAGTAATACTCATTCTTTCAAAACGATTCATAAATCTTTTGAAATGCTTCAAGTTTTTTATTAACACATATCAAGCCGCTTATTATTCAAATCGCTTACCTTTTAAAAACCACAAAGTATGTGCTTATCCACATAAAGCTATTATAACCAACTTCCCATAAAGCCGTTATAACACTTTATGTTTTACATCAATCAAATACATTTAGCACATGTACGTCTACCGTACTACATAGTTCACACATATCATGCTAGAAAAGATAGGAAGAGGTTCACATACCTCGCGACGATTATTGACTAATAGCAAAACGCTCCAAGTACCTCAAACCGTCGGCGACACTCTACCAAGCAGATCACTCCACACGCGATTACAACCTATAGAGGCCATAAAGCGCCTATTAATACCTTTAGATCCCGACGTAGAATATTCTACGAAAATTCAAAGACTCTCCCGCAACAACAGAAATCTCCTCCTCTCTATCGAGGCCTACCAAGCCAACCAGGGGGTTAACACGTCCGACCGGACGTGTACAATTCTACTACACAAAGAATGCTACACAAGTTCATGAATACACCCTATGTAATTACGCTTCTCTTATTAAATTCAGCTTAAGTCGCAAGACATTGCGTAAGTATTATTCAGCTTAAGTCAAAAGACATTGCCGCATAATTACAATGTTCAGTTCTATATATAGTATACTTCAACTATATATTCCTACAACATGTAATTTCCAATTACAAATGTATGTCAAGAATGTTTACCTCGATAAGCCCAAAATTATCCGAGTTTATATGTCGCTCTCGAACAAGGTTTAGCTCCTACTCCGTGCGCCCAAAACGCTCCAAGAAACCCTTAGAAGTGTCTACACAACTTCTACTTAATACTTCAACTACGGGTGAAGATTTTTCCTTAGGGTTTCGTTTAGTGGCTAAAGGAAAGTATAATAGTATTTTCCAAGCCAGAAAAGTGGTACTTTGGAAAGTACTACAAGGTATTTGGCTAAAGTATTTTGGGCATTATAACGATACTTGTAGAATACATTTCTACCAAGGGGGTAGTATTTTGACTAGCACAACTAGGCAGTGGGTTGTTTCGGCCAGAGCCACTAGGCAAGTGGTGGCTCGAGGGCCTTCAAGAGGGAGAGGGGTGGTGTTTGGACGAGAACAAGGTTGAGGGAGAGGAGGGATTTTCAAGACTTAGACAATTTTTGGATGAAGAAGTTCATCAACTAAGTGGGTATTTATAGGTCAAGTGAAGGCCAACCAATGGCCAAGATGAAGACAAGTGTGGTGCAAGTGTAGGGCTAGATTTAAGCCAAGTGCACCTTATCCATCTACCACAACAACTTGCACAAAATATCCTACCTAACCCCACTCACCAATTCGTCCAAATTGCCGTCCCACTCCATCCAATGAGGGTGACACTTGTCACCCTCCGTTGGTCCAAAATGTTTCGCCTCTCTAAAAATCCAAAAATTATAAACGACATAGCGGAAATTCCCTACGAAGTCGTGGAAAACGCTTTCGAAAAAACGACTCAAACGGTGTTGTGCACAAAAAGAATTCGCCAAGCCTAAAGAAGTTCGAAAATTTCTACGCACGCCCCCACGCATATACCGGAAATACGGGTATAACATTCTCCTCTCTTAGAAACATTCGTCCCGAATGTTCCTTCTCAAGACGATAACGATAAAGTTCTTCTAATAAGTTGCCAACGCCACAATCGCCACTAAACAACATATGCACGCAAATACTTATATCCAAGTCCACGAAAACACCTCTAACATCACAAACTTTTGTCACTTTGTCGCGAGGTTCTAGTGTCACTCCGCGACCCAACAAACGATGCGATCGCACGCGATTCCCGAGGTCTAAAATATACATCCTTCGCACCTTCTCCCTTTACAAGAAATGATCGATCTATGCTCGCAATACATGCCGCCTCTACCCTTACTCGTCAGACTTTCTCGAACTCTTGAACTCTTTAGCATAATGCATCACACTTTAGTTTCCAAACTTGAGTCACTACCTCCCAACTTGGTCATCCTATTAGCCTCGATCTTCCTTAAGGCTATTCCCGCCTTCACGATCTACGGTTGAACGATCCACGAACTCACACGATGGTCATCAAAACTGGGCCTAGCACCGTGACCCTACCACCTGGCGACCACCCGTAGTGACCCCACCTCATTCGCCACGTTGACACGCAACACGCCTCAACCCGACCCTCCGCCACGCCAACTCTCTTGTTTCGATCCGAACAACCTTGCTAAATCACGTCATGAAAGATACCACTTTCATTTACCCAACCAGAGACTTATCACACAATATTTTCTAGGCATAAAATGCACTCGACAAGGATCACTCGCAAAATCTTGTACTCAAGACGCCTTACATCTAAGGTCTCAACCGTAATATTCTAAGGTTCATCATTTTCTCACCCTCAGCTTACCCTTTTTCCCCAACTGTGTTCCTAAATCACATTTTAGCACAAAGCTATCCGAACATAACACTTAACACATTAACATAACATCAAAACATACAAGCCTCTAGATGGTTATGATATACTGGCTACCGCTCCACTCTAATCATAAGCGCCTCCAGTAGGCGTAGAAGGCGATGAACCCGCCATCGATCCGCAGGTCGCGCCAAGCCGTATTCTCCTATAAGCACGCCTTCGCATGGCTCGACGCCGCAGTGAAACAAGCACCAGTAAAAAGACGACATTCCCCGGGATGATGTTTGCCACATCGTGCACACTGAGGGGGACATGAATCCCGCTGGCTAGCACTCACGTATATGTTATACCCCGTATTTCCAGAGTATGTACGTAAGGGAATACGTACGAAAGTCTTGCCTTAAAAGATAAGCCTTGGACGTTTTATTTTGTACACAACTCACTAAAAGAATCGTTTTCCGACGAAACGTTTCCACACTTTCAGAGTAAATTCCGCTATGCCATTTCTTATTTTTATGATTTTTCCGAGAGACGAAACATTTTGGACCAACGGGAGGGCAACACTGCACCCTCCCATTGATGGACTTGAATCGTCCATTGGACGAAAATGGAGAAACATTGGCACGTTTTTTGTGCCATGGCACAAGTCAAGGAGTTGGTAGGATATTTGTGTTTAGTTAATCCTCACCCTACACTTGCCTTGCACTTGTCTTCATCTTGGCCATTGGTTGGCCAAGGCTTGAGCTATAAATACCCCCCTTTGATGAAGAGTTCTTCATCCCCAAAGTTATCTTCCAAGTCTAAAAATCCTCTCCTCTCCTTTGTAGCCATTTCGTCCCAAACACCTCCTCCCCTTGTGAAGGTGGCCTTGCCGAATACCCCTAGCCTAGCCAAAAATCTACCCCCCCTCCCTTGGTAGAAAAGTTACCTTCTTGTATCGTTATAATGCCCAAAATACCCTAGCCCAAATACCTTAGTACTTAGTAGAAGTTGTGAAGAACTTCTAAGGTTCTTGGAGCATACAACTTAGAGCAAAACCTTGCTCAGCGCGACTTTTCTAGGATATTATTGGGCTTACCGAGGTAATAATCCTAACCCTCTTTTGAATTAGAGAATTCTTCTTTGTTATAGTATAAGAATAAGTATAAATACTTAGAAGTATATCACGTAATAGAATTGAAGTGTTAATCACTTAGAAGGGTTTAAAAGAAGAATAATCAAATCAGATTTACATAGGACTGTTTTCAAAGAGACTTATATAGCTCACGGTAGGGAAGTGCTGCCCGACTTACCGTAGAGAATTATGAACCCTCTGCTTAGAATGACCTTGCAGTAGTCTTTAATAGATATCTGTGACTATTATAGGCGACTCTCTGCGACATATTCAACTTAAGTGTGGTTTTCACGAGAAGGTATGTGATTCTTCCTAAAGCATGATATTTTACAATATAACTACGAATGCCTCACGCTTAAGCTCGAATAATACTTACGGAATGCCTCACGCTTAAGCTCAATAATAAAGAATCGAGAACATTTCAAAAGACTCATGAATCATATTAATGTAAGAGAACTAATTGGTTTTTAAAATGAAGCTTAAGAGTTATACTAGCTTTATGGGAAGTAAGTATAACCACTTAAGATTTATAAAAGAAACAAGTTTGCCTATGTGTTTATAATGACTTATATTGTGAAAAGAATAATAAAGATGGTTTGATAAGTAGACATGATATGATGCTATGTGTGTTAGTATCTTGTAACGCTTGTATAGGTGAGTATCCTTGTTGTGCTTATATTGTTTAAAGATAAGTTGTTATGTTAGTATACTATCACCACCTCGAGATGATACCGGGGTTGTCGCCTCCGACGCGGGTAGACTCAGCGGTCCGGGACCATGATTCGAGAATACCTCATGCGGTCCAGGGGCCTATGCGAGCTACGAGTTCCGTGTTAGTATGCGGGTTATGCCTCACGCGTCTGTGTGGCCATGCGACAATGCGAGTCGGGTGCGACGCCGAGGAGTAGCTACCCTCGATGCGGGTTATACCTCACGCGCCCACGTGGTGGCCTATGCGACCGAGTTCAGGATTAGGCTTGCAGAATGATGATATGGGCGAGTGGCCTGCTTTCGATCATTCGCACTAGACAAGACTCATTACGCTTACCTATTGTTCTTGTTTGTGATGTGGCACTATGCGGTTTCTGGTTGTTTCATACATATTTGTAAACCGGTTTTAAAATGATATGTTTCATTTAAGTACTTTACGCCGCATACTTAGTACCGTTGTAGATCGACCTCCTTCGGGGCCGCGCTCATGCCGCAGTAAGGGCAAGCAGTGTGTTAGATCCGCATTCCTAGGATCTCTACGTTGGTGTCGGGAGCTCCATCTCTTCCGAGGCTCTACTTTTGGTATGATCTCCCGTTGTAGATAGTTTTGTCTGCCAGTGGTATGGCGGCCCCGTCCCGCCATAGTTGTATATTCCTTAGAGGTCAGAGTCATGTTGTACAAAGGTCGGATGTAATCGCTGAACTATGATATATATATATGCCGAAAGGCGTGTTTTCTCACATAAACCGTGGTCTTATTTTATAAACTGTTTCATGTCTTGTTTTATATTTCCGCCGATTTCTCCGATGTATGACTACTTGGGTGCCGGTAAGGCACTACCACGCCCTAACGGGTCGTGACAAAAGTGGTATCGAGCGCTTAATCCTCGGAAAGTGTCTACTGCATCAGTATCTAGTAGAGTCTTGATTATCGGTGTTGTGCACCACACCAATAATCGTGAGGCTATAGGATATTTAGGATTGGTTTCCATTTTTCTCATTCGAGATCGTGCTTTAGCCGTGTTATAGGTTGGACCCTCTAACGTATTCCTTTCCTCGCTGATTATGCCTCCACGTAAGGCAACCCGCCTGAAGGCAAGGCAGAAGCGAGTCGCTAGCAGACACCCAGAGTCACGAGGGCTCGTGCCCGCCTATACCGTAGACGGCGAGTTCTATGACGCCGCCCCAAAGAAGGACCACAGCACCCACACCTCCCGTCCCACACCGGGCGGAGGAGTTAGGGTACAAGGAGATGGCCCGACTATTGGCAAAGTTGTGGCCCGACACGAGGAGAGGCGACGCGGCGCCCAGCCCAGCCTCCAGCCCACTGCACTGTTCACCCGAGGCAGAGAGTTTGAGGCTACGAGACTTCTTGAGTCAGAGCCCACGGAGTTTTACGGGTCGAGGCCGGAGGATGATCCGCAGGAGTTCATCCGTCAGCTACAGAGGATTTTGAGAGTGATCAGGGCGTCGGAGACCGAGTCCGTGATCTTTGGTTCACATAGGCTGCGTGATACCGCAGTCGATTGGTTTGATTCATGGGAGTTATCCCGGGGAGAGCACGCGTCCCCAGCTACTTGGGATGAGTTCTCAGAGGCTTTCCTCACTCACTTCTTGCCTCCACAGATGAGGAGGGCGCGGGCTGATAGATTTTTGCTGCTGAGGCAGAGAGGACGCACCGTCAGGGAGTACAATGTCGAGTTTGATTCTTTGGCTCGATATGTCCCAGCATTGGTAGCAGATATGGAGGATAGGGTGCACCGCTACGTCACCGGGCTAGATGACTATATGACCGAAGTCACGTATGCGGGGTTTCCACCGGTATGACATTACCCGCACGCAGCTCACGCCTGATGCGAGGAGCGCAGGTCGACGAGTGGATGCGACAAAGAAGGTTAAGGCCAGGACGGGAGGGTCTTCTGGTGGTTATCGTGGTGGGCGGCCTCAACAGCAGTCTAGATTCGCACCACGCACCGTGAGCACTCCCGCACCGCCTCAAGACCCAGAGTTTTCGAGGGCGCCGGCCCGAGCTCGCACGCCCGCAGTAGCAGATCGCCGATCGGGACCACCCCCCCAGTGTGGCCGATGCGGGGGATCCCATTACGGGAAGTGTGGTACTACTTATGGATCTTGTTACAGTTGTGGCCAGCAGGGTCACTTTGGCGGATCGTCCGATCGGGCCACGTACGCGGTAGGCCCACCTTCGTTCTGCGGGCCGCTTCATCATCTCCTACGATTACTCGCCGAGGGCGGTGCTCATGGGTCGCAGGTCGCGCAGAGGTCGTGGCTCGTGTCGATTCTAGCGGTCCTCGAACCGCATTTACGCTTTGTCGGTAACCGACAGATCGTGAGGCCTCACCGATGTCGCCACTGTACCTTATCGCTTCGGGTTTGATGTGTATGCTTTGATAGATCCGGTTCTACTGGCCCTATATATCTCCCTTGTTGCTAGTAGGATAGGGATAGAGCCCGAGTCCATAGACCCTTTCGAGGTAGCTACGCCTGGGTGATTCTGGTAGCTCGGCGGGTATATAGAGCTTGTCCCGTGACCATTTACGTCGTCGGACCTAGCCGACTTGATAGAGTTGGAGATGATTGACTTCGACGTGATCATGGGGATGGATTGGCTAGCCTCTTGCTATGCCAATGTAGACCGCAGAGAGAGTAGTGCGGTTCGGTTCGAGGAGCCATTGTTGAGTGGGAAGGAGCAGACGCCGGTGGTAGGTTTATTTCCTACCTCAAGGCTAGGAAGATGGTGCGAGAAGGGTATATCTACCATCTAGTTCGAGTGTTTGATATCGAGGTCGCGGTACCAGATTTTCGCCGCCTCGTAGTCACGAGTTCCCGACGTGTTCTGCATGACCTCCGGTATCCCTCCCGAGAGGGAGATTGAGTTTTGTATTGACATATTGCGGATACTCGCCTATTTCCATTCCGCCATACGTAATGGCACCGCCGAGTTGAGAGTGAAGGACCACCGAGGGATTTGGCCGGAGAAGGGCTTCATTAGGCGAGTGTTTCCCGGGGCGCCAGATTGTTCGTGAAGAAGAAGGACGGACGCCGCGCATGTGTGTTGATTACGAGCGGTGAACAAGGTGACCATTAAGAATGTATACCCTTCCCGTGATTGATGATTTGTTCGACCTGCCAGTGCGCGAGATGTTTCTCCAAGATTGATCTGCGTCGCTATCATCGTTCGTGTCGAGAGGTGGATGTCCCTAGGATCGCATTCCGATCTTGACGCATTATGAGTTCGTGGTCATGTCTTTGGGTTGACCAATGCTCGCGGTATTCATGGATTTGATGAACCGAGTGTTCAAACCATTTTTGGACACGCTTGTGATAGTGTTCATCGATGATATCTTGGTTTATTCTCGCCAGAGCGAGCACGCGAGCATTTGGCGATCGTGGCCGACGCTTCTCCAGACCAGCAGGTTACGCCAAGTTTTCCAAATGTGAGTTTTGGTTGACTTGATGGCGTTTCTTGGGCATATTGTCGGCTGATGGCATTCGAGTTGATACGCCAAGATCGGCGATCAGACTTGGCCGAGACCTACTACTCCGGCGAGGTTCGCAGCTTTACGGGCCTTGCAGTTATTATCGGCGGTTCGTGGAGAAGTTTGCTTTATCTTCGCACCATTGACTAGGCCGACTCGAAGGCGCCAAGTTTCGGATGGTGATGCTTGTGGAGCGTGGTTTCGATTCTTGAAAGAGAGATTGACGATCGCCCGTTCTTACTCTCCTGCAGGTCGGATGGTTATGTCGTGTATTGTGATGTCGGGCATCGGGTTGGGATGTGTGTTGATGCAAAGATGGCGAGTTATAGCATATGCATCCCGACACAAGAAACACGAGGAACTACCCCACCCATGATTTGAGTCGCTGGTGATTCACGCCAAGATCCTGAGGCACTATTTGTATGGGGTTCACGTGGATATTTATACGCACCACAAGAGCCTCGATATCTTCACCAGAGGAGTGAACTTACGCAGACGGTGGTTAGAGTTGCTTAAGGATTACGATGTTGATATCCCGTACCACCCGGGAAGGCCAATGTTGTGGCGATGCCTTAGTCGTAGGTCACGGGGAGCCTATCGATGTGCGGCTAGAGAGGAGGGACATGGTTCGTGATTTGCATCGCCAGCGAGCCTTGGTGTCCGCTTGATTGATTCCGATAGCAGGGGTTAGGGTTCGTGAGGTTGCCGAAGTCTTCCATCATCGAGGAGGTGAAGAGGCAACGATTCGAGGATCCGGCTTTGATTCGATATCGCGATACGCCTCTTCGTGAGGGCGGTCCTTTCGAGGTAGCACGATGGGGTGCTAAGGTTTGAGGGCGTCAGTGTGTTCCAGATGTTTCAGGACTTGGAGCAGGTTCTGGGGAAGCACACTGCGCGTTACTCTATCCATCCGGTCGACCAAGATGTACCACGACCTTAGATCTGTATTGGTGGGATGGCTTGAAGAGGACATTGCAGAGTTCGTAGCTCGCCCGTGTTGTCGCAGTGAAGGTAGAGCACCAGAGGCCCGTGGTTTGTTACGCATTTATTGAGATCCCGACCGAAGTGGGAGGTAATCAACATGGACTTCATCACGTGATTACCTCGCACTCGCAGGAGACATGATTCTATATGGGTTATCGTCGACGGTGACGAAATCAGCCCACTTTCTTCCCGCTCGGACGACCTTTCTACCGAGGATTATGCCGCACTTTACATCCGAGAGATCGCCGATCGCATGGAGTCCCTAGTTCGATCATATCGCATGCAGGAGCCCGGTTCTGGCTAACTTCGGAGGTCCTTCCGCAGGGTTTAGGGACGCAGTGAGCTCGAGCATCGCATTTCATCCGCATGACGGACAGCAGAGCGCACTATCCGCACTCTCGAGGATATGTCGCGAGCCCGTGTATTGACTTCAAGTGGTAGTTGGGAGGATCATTTGCCTCTAGTTGAGTTTGCTTATAATAATAGCTACCACTCCAAAGATTCAGATGGCGCCTTATGAGGCCTTGTATGGGAGGAAGTGCAGATCGCCTATAGGTTGGTTCGATGTGGGCGAGTGCGGCTAGTGGGACCAGATTTGGTGCAGCAGCGATGGATAAGGTGAAACTTATCCGAGAGCGGCTATTGACACTCGTAGTCGCATGTAAGTCGATGCAGATCATCGTCGTCGACATCTTGAGTTCGAGGTTCATGATTGGGTTTTCCTAGTGTCACCCATGGCGGTGTGATGAGATTCGGAAGAAGGGAAACTCACCCAAGGTACATCGGGCCATTTCAGATTGTCCGCAGTGGTAGGCAAGGTTGCCTACGAGTTGATCCGCCGTCCGATCCGAGGCAAGCGCATCCGTGTTTCACGATCTACGCCGAGGAGATGTATCGGATCCATCTGTGGTACACCCGATTGACGATGTCCAGTGACCGAGGGGTTATCGTATGAGGAGATTCCCATAGCGATAATCGATCGTCGTTAGGCGTCCGCGACCAAGGACGTGGCTTCCACAAAGTCTTGTGGCGAACGAGCTCGCGGAGGAGATGACATGGGAAGCCGAGGAGGACATGAGGCGGAAGTATCCTCACCTATTCCCACACCTCCGGTAAATTCACTTTCCTACTTACAAATTTTCGTTATCGTTTACGCCATGTGTTGCTCTGTGGCCGTGTGTGGCATTTACAATCGCTTAAGCTTCTTCGATAATCGTTTGGGAAGGAACATTCGGACGAATGTTTCTAAGGAGGAGAATGTTATACCGTATTTCCAGAGTATGTACGTAAGGAATACGACGAAAGTCTTGCCTTAAAAGATAAGCCTTGACGCTTTATTTTGTACACAACTCACTAAAAGAATCGCTTTCCGACAAACGCTTTCCACGCCTTTCAGAGTAAATTCCGCTATGCCATTTCTTATTTTTGGCGGATTTTTCCGAGAGACGAAACATTTTGGACCAACGGAGGGCAACACTTGGCACCTCCCATTGATGGACTTGAATCGCCCATTGACGAAAATGGAGAAACATTGGCACGTTTTTGTGCCACGGCACAAGTCAAGGAGTTGGTAGGATATTTGTGTTTAGTTAATCCTCACCCTACACTTGCCTTGCACTTGTCTTCATCTTGGCCATTGGTTGGCCAAGGCTTGAGCTATAAATACCCCTTTGATGAAGAGTTCTTCATCCACAAAGTTATCTTCCAAGTCTAAAAATCCTCTCCTCTCCTTGTAGCCATTTCGTCCCAAACACCTCCCTCCCCGTGAAGGTGGCCTTGGCCGAATACCCCTAGCCTAGCCAAAAATCTACCCCCCTCCCTTGGTAGAAAAGTTACCTGCTTGTATCGTTATAATGCCCAAAATACCCTAGCCCAAATACCTTAGTACTGAGTAGAAGTTGTGAAGAACTTCTAAGGTTCTGGAGCATACAACTTAGAGCAAAACCTTGCTCAGCGACTTTTCTAGGATATTATTGGGCTTACCGAGGTAATAATCCTAACCTCTTTTGAATTAGAGAATTTCTTTGTTATAGTATAAGAATAAGTATAAATACTTAGAAGTATATCACGTAATAGAATTGAAGTGTTAATCACTTAGAAGGGTTTAAAAGAAGAATAATCAAATCAGATTTACATAGGACTGTTTTCACAAGAGACTTATATAGCTCGCGGGTAGGGAAGTCTGCCCGACTTACCGTAATTATGAACCTCTGTTTAGAATGACCTTCAGAGTAGTCTTTAATAGATATCTGTGACTATTATAGGCTGACTCTCTGCGCGCGACATATTCAACTTGGCAGGTGGTTTTCGCTGAGAAGGTATGTGATTCTTCCTAAAGCATGATATTTTACAATATAACTACGGCAATGCCTCACGGCTTAAGCTGAATAATACTTACTAATGCCTCACGGCTTAAGCCTGAATAATAAAGAACTGAGAACATTTCAAAAGACTACTGAATCATATTAACAGAAGAGAACTAATTGGTTTTTAAAACAGAAGCTTAAGAGTTATACTAGCTTTATGGGAAGTAAGTATAACCACTTAAGATTTATAAAAGAAACAAGTTTGCCTATGTGTTTATAACAGACTTATATTGTGAAAAGAATAATAAAGATGGTTTGATAAGTAGACATGATATGATGCTATGTGTGTTAGTATCTTGTAACGTTTGTATAGGCGAGTATCCTTGTTATGCTTATATTGTTTAAAGATAAGTTGTTATGTTAGTATACTATCACTCACCTCTTGAGATGATACCGGGTTGCCGCCTCCGATGCGGGTAGACTCAGCGATGCGGGACCATGATTCGAGAATACCTACGCGGGTCCAGGGGGCCTATGCGGAGCTACGAGTTCCAGTTAGTATGCGGGTTATGCCTCACGCGGCCTGTGGCCATGCGGACAACGAGTCCAGACGATGCCGAGGAGTACCCTCGACGCGGGTTATACCTCACGCGCCCACGTGGGTGGCCTATGCGACTCGAGTTCAGATTAGCTTGCAATGATGATATGGGCGAGTGGCCCTGCTTTCGATCATTCGCCTTCAGACAAGACTCATTACGCTTACCTATTGTTGCTCTTGTTTGTGATGTGGCACTATGCGCGGTTTCCTGGTTGTTTCATACATATTTGTAAACTGGTTTTAAAATGATATGTTTCATTTAAGTACTTTACGCGCATACTTAGTACTGTTATCGACCTCCTTGGGCTGCGTTCATGCCGCAGTGGGCAAGCAGGTGTTAGATCCGCATTCCTAGGATCTCTACGTTGGTGTCGGGAGCTCCATCTCTTCCGGAGGCTCTACTTTTGGTATGATCTCCTGTAGAGATAGTTTTGTATCCAGGTATGGCGGGCCCGTCCCGCCATAGTTGTATATTCCTTAGTCATGTTATGCGATGTTGTCGGATGTAACTGCTGAACTATGATATATATATATGCCGAAAGGCGGTGTTTTCTCACATAAACTGTGTCTTATTTTATAAACTGTTTCATGTCTTGTTTTATATTTCCGCTGATTTCTCTGATGTATGACTACTTGGGTGCCTCTTGCAAGGCACGCCACGGCCCCGAACGGTCGTGACAGATACTGTGAACTGAAGCCCGGAGCTCGACTAGCCTCGAATACCTCGAACGCCCCAAGATCCGAGGGGACCACTCATCGTGGAGGTACATAACTAGATCACGCTGGCGGTCCGCCTCGAAAGTTACCAAAGGACCTGCTGCTCGCCCTCTTCTCGATCTCGGCCATTCCGCCGACCTTCCGTGCCTCACATCCTAGTGCATGAGCTTGCATGCGGGCAATGTCCATGCCCGCCAAGAGCTACACCCGCATAAGCCTCGCCAAGTAATCGCCCAGCCCGTGACGTAGCGGTGTACTCGCCTCCATATCCATTACGGGAACATACCGAGCACGACCGCCAAGAATCGGGCCATCTCTTGTACTTATCTCATCCGCCCAGTGCCGGGACCGAGGCTCGTATCAGAGTCTCAGCCACCGCCGCGCTCTAAACTCATCTTTGGCAAGGCCGCGAAACCCGGGCTTGAAGTACTTTCTCGTATCGACCGCTCGCGCTGCATTCTCTCAGATCTCACTAACTCCTCGACGCTTGCCTATCTGGGCTCGCTGCCTTACGCGAGGCATAATCGTAAAGGAAAGGAATACGCCGAGGAGTCCAATTTATCACACACTTCTAAGGCACGATCTCGTAATGAGAAGGATGGAAACTAATCCTAAATGTCTCGCACTCTCGACATAGATGTGGTGCACAACACACCGATAATCAAGACTCTACTAGACACGGTTCAGACACTTTCCGAGGACTAACTCGCTCGATACTTTTGTCACGACCCAACCCGGCCCGTGGATCGTGCCTTACCGGGCACCCTAGTGATACAACATCGAGAAAATCATGGAAATAAAAACATGAACATGAATTAAGAGAAAAGATAAATAAACAAAGCAACCAAAACAGCTTGCCTTCATCAAATATACATAAATACCCTAACGCTTATCCTTTTACAAACCCCGCCACAATACAAAGGCATGCACTCTAAGATTTTACAACCTCTATGACGACAGTGGCTCGCCATACCCCGAATGTATAAGCATCTATGCACTGTGGTAACATACCAAAAGATAAGCCTCAAGGAACGAGCTTTCCAATACGCTGAAAGGTGATCCTAAAAGCTGGATCGACACCGATGTACCTTTTACTCGCAGATGAACGCAGCCCGGCGAGGTCGCATAACAGTACCAAGTATGTGAAATCAGAAATATCAGAAATGAAATCATAATAGTCTATATAAAGCAGAGACATGTATGATAACCAAACTACGCTCACAACATAGAAGAAATATGTCAAGTCGTGACTCACGCCTAAAAGTCATCCTCACGCCCGTGGAACTCCTTCCTCACCGCCGAGCCTAGGTACAAATCATGTGATACGTATAATGCATCTCGCCCATCTTATGGACCCAATATAGAAAAGGTGGAATACATTCCTGCTCATCCTATGAACCTGAGTCGAGTGGAACACATTCCTGATGAACCGGTAGTCAAGTGAAATACATTCTGATGAACCTGGCCTCAAGTGAAATACATTCCTGATGAACCTGGTCCTCAAGTGAAATACATTCTCGGATGAACCGTCCTCAAGTGAAATACATTCCTGATGAACCTAGAGTCGAGTGAAATACATTCCCTGATGAACCAGAATCAAGTGATATACATTCCTGATGACCCAGAGTCGAGTAGAACACAATACTTACACAACAAGGCTATCACACGTAACATGGTCAAGTTTCATAACAACAAGTATAAGCAAGTTACACACGACTCAAGGTACTTTCATTTTATATCAAAGTCCGATTTTAACCTTAAAGTACTACGTCCGTTAAATTCCTTTTAAGATCCATTTCTTTTACAAAGGTCACCCGATACCCGTAGTATAAAAATAGAGTGACTAACATTGTTAAGTAAACCAAAATGCTTCCCTTTGTAAAATCAAGTAACAACCTTATTTTCCAAACGCTCAAGTTTGCCTAATTTCAATGCTCAAGTTTCTCATTTTAGAAAAAGGTTTCAGTAGTTCATAGTTTTAGTCCTTTAAAACATAATTCTCCTTTAAACGCTTTGAGAAACCTATGTCTTATAAGTGAGTAGGCTATTCTTGTTTATAATCAATCTTATTAAGCACCATGATCTAGGAAATGTAATATCATTTTGTCTCATCTTAGCTTCTATGCAGATGAGGTTTCTACCGGTTTTAATAATACTTTAGTCAATACATTTTCCTTTTATTAACGCTGCAGTTGGTTTGTCGATACACATTCCGATTTCAAATCAAGAAACATTCTAAGCCGTTATACCTAACTTCCCATAAAGCTAGTATAACTCTTAAGCTTTCAAAACCTAAGTAATACTCATTCTTTCAAAACGATTCATAAATCTTTTGAAATGCTTCAAGTTTTTTATTAACACATATCAAGCCGCTTATTATTCAAATCGATTACCTTTTAAAAACCACAAAGTATGTGCTTATCCACATAAAGCTATTATAACCAACTTCCCATAAAGCCGTTATAACACTTTATGTTTTACATCAATCAAATACATTTAGCACATGACGCTCACCGTACTACATAGTTCACACATATCATGCTAGAAAAGATAGGAAGAGGTTCACATACCGCGACGATTATCGACTAATAGCAAAACGCCCAAGTACCTCAAACCGCTTACGACACTCTCACCAAGGTATCACCCACACGCAGATTACAACCTATAGAGGCCATAAAGCGCACTATTAATACCTTTAGATCCCGACGAGAATATTCTACGTAAAATTCAAAGACTCTCCCCGCAACAACAGAAATCTCCTCCTCTATCGAGGCCGCTACCAAGCCAACTGGTGGTTAACACGCCTGACCGGACGTGTACAATTCTACTACACAAAGAATGCTACATAAGTCTACTGTAATACACCCTATGTAATTACAGTCATTCTCTTATTAAATTCAAAGCTTAAGTCGCAAGACATTGCCGTAAGTATTATTCAGGCTTAAGTCAAAAGACATTGCCGCATAATTACAATGTTCAGTTCTATATATAGTATACTTCAACTATATATTCCTACAACATGTAATTTCCAATTACAAATGTAAGGTCAAGAATGTTTACCTCGATAAGCCCAAAATTATCCGAGTTTATACGTCGCTCTGAACAAGGTTTAGCTCCTACTCCGTGCGCTCCAAAACGCCCAAGAAACCCTTGAAGTTGTCTACACAACTTCTACTTAATACTTCAACTACGGTGAAGATTTTTCCTTAGGGTTTCGTTTAGTGGCTAAAGGAAAGTATAATAGTATTTTCCAAGCCAGAAAAGTGGTACTTTGGAAAGTACTACAAGGTATTTGGCTAAAGTATTTTGGGCATTATAACGATACTTGTAGAATACATTTCTACCAAGGGTAGTATTTTGACTAGCACAACTAGGCTAGGGGTTGCTCTCGCCAGAGCCACTAGGCGCAGTGGGGCTCACGAGGGCCTTCAAGAGGGGGAGAGGTGGTGTTTGGACGAGAACAAGGTTGAGGAGAGGAGGGATTTTCAAGACTTAGACAATTTTTGGATGAAGAAGTTCATCAACCAAGGGGTATTTATAGGTCAAGTGAAGGCCAACCAATGGCCAAGATGAAGACAAGTGTGGTGCAAGTGTAGGGCTAGATTTAAGCCAAGTGCACCTTATCCATCTACCACAACAACTTGCACAAAATATCCTACCTAACCCCACTCACCAATTCGTCCAAATTGCCGTCCCACTCCATCCAATGTGAGGTGACACTTGTCACCCTCCCGCTGGTCCAAAATGTTTCGCCTCTCGGAAAAATCCGCAAAAATTATAAACGACATAGCCGGAAATTCCCTACGAAAGTCGTGGAAAACGTTTCGTCGAAAAACGACTCAAACCGGGTGTTGTGCACAAAAAGAATTCGGCCAAGCCTAAAGAAGTTCGAAAATTTCTACGTACGTCCCCCACGTACATACTCTGGAAATACGGGGTATAACAGTACTTCAACCTATAATGGCCATAATACGTCCATTAACCTTTTAGCTTCAACGTAGAATATTCTAGGTGCAAAGTCACTAAATTCTACGGAAAATCGGACAACACTTCCTTTGTTTCTACATACTTTGCCACCTTTTTCAAGGCCGAATTCAATAACCAAACACGCCACATTTAAGGCCCAACAATTCAGCTAACCAAAGGGGATTACACGCCTTAATCAGGACGTGTAAAATTCCGCCCCACAAATTAATACGAAACTAGTTCCATATTTAAAGCCATTCTTGACTAAACATATACAACAATCACAAAGTCCTTTTCCAATTATTTTTCAATCCAACTTCTTAGGTCTAACATGTTATATTGTCATAAACAACTTAACAATTATAATTCCTTCCTCATATAACATGTGACGATTAAACTAATAATCCAATTGAATTGAAATCTCAAGGCTAAACATACTAGTTTTTGGATTAGGGTTCCAATATCCATAACACTTATCAACTTCATAATATATATATCTCATACTTGCTAATATCCATGGCTACAACAATAAGTAATCTTAATTACTAAAACGACAAGAATTATACCTTTACAAGCCCTTATAATTTCCAAGATTCAAAGTCGCTCCTTAGCAATTCATAGCTCCTTTCCTTTATGCTCCAATCCGCTATTTGAAGCCTTTAGAAGCTCACAACCAACTTCTCTTCCATTTCCAAACAAAACCTATGAAAATGCCTTAGGTTTTCGCTCATGACTAACGTGAAAACGCCTGCTTTTTCAAATCTTTCTATTGAGATATCCTTACAATACCCTTAGGGACCTTGGGTTAAAGTCTTGTGAATAAAGAACCAAAATTGCAAAATTTTGTCTTCCAAAAGACCACAAAGCCGAGAGCAACATTAAGTGTACAAAGCTTTCTCAATTTTTTTCTAAGTGTTGAAGACAAGTCTTGCTACTAGTAGTGTATATATAAAACAATGGAGGGTCAAGATATTCACATATGGGTGGCTAGGATGAAAAGCACTGGATCATACACAAGCTGGCAAGTCGACTTTGGTCAATAATATCACGCTAGCAAGACTAATCTTCTTCAATGGTCAATGACCATTTTAACCTTTCAAATTTCGTCCAACACCATGTGGGGTGCCACGTGTCGCCTCCCATTCGTCCCATAAAATTCGTAATCCTCGGGCCCCACAAAACGTAAATTTCAGGTGGGCCCCACGTGACCAAATCTGCATAAATAAATTTCCATAATGATAATACATTCCATAATCCTCAATTAATGCATATTGAGAATCTAATTCTCACCAACGAACATTTTTCCTTTCCGACGTTTCTAAGATTTTCCGTTTAAAAACAATTCTTCCTTTCGCACTTTTCAAGTCTTGTGTTCCTTACATACATTCTCTTAAACATGACCTTGAACTACGGGGTGTAACATTCTTCCCCCCTTAGAAAAATTCGTCCTCGAATGTTCTTTCGGAGTCCAATCTAATTAAAGCGCGCCATAGTCTCCTTTTACTACACCCTTCTTACAACATATGCCACTCATGGCCACATAACAATACTTATACTAATATGTCAACATTGGCACTCACGAAGCCAACTAGTCCATACTCATAATGATCTCAAAGTCTGTTGTAATCATCTCTATTAGGTCTACTAGGGTCTGACCACTATATCATCACCGGGCAAATCTCATATACCCGCCATCTACCACCCCACACACTCACGGTGTAGTTACCTTGAAAGGTTCTTATGGATTCACTCATTCCTTTACACTTGGTTGTTATCTTTCTTACTGGTCGCATTCTTCCGCATTTCCAACTCATACTAGCATTCATACATAACTTCCATACCGATTCTGCCCCAATCTGAGTCACCCTATAAAACAATATAAGGCCATTTCCGCCCCATGACTGGAAACCTGGAACGCGCCCACGAACCCAGAAACAATTAACTAGACTTGGGCCTTGCACCCTCGTGACCCTGTCACGTAGCGGAACTACTACCAACCGATCCCACTCTATTCCAAGCTATGGGGCGACCCGCAATAGGTACTCACCCCGCCCCACCGTCGCACTTAACTTTTACCTTAGTCTGAATAAAATCATATTGCCCGAGAAGGCCTTATAAATACCTACGGTCTTTGCGGTCATCAATATTCTTAGGCTCGCAATTTCCATGCTCCAAGCCTACCTTACCAGTCCCCCCTGTAAACGGGTACAATAACTTCTCATAATACCATAATCGTGTCGTCTTGATCACATCAACCCTTACTTACTCTATACGGACCTCATCCGTACAATCCTCTTAAGCCTACTACACAACTTAATCTATTAACATGACATTCCGTTAAGTTCCTTAACATGGCTTCTTAAGGGTTCACTACCCTATCAGACAACTCATCCTTTCCCAATTATCTCAAAATAAAACATATGATCTTGGCAAGAATTCATTAACTGTTCCATACCTTCCCGGTATCTAGTTAGTCTTTACCAACTCCTGGTAATCTAAAATCATTCTAGGAAACACGCGTCTGACCCTCATACATAACTTCGTATAGATGTATGTCACAATACCAACTATACTATAATCATTACCAACCTGGATATGCAATCCACGCAGTCCTTCCTGGGTCACTGCTGCCTTTCTCGTAGCTGCAATCAAGATAACTCGTTAGGGAGAGACGACCCCAACAACACAACTCTATCGCACAATCTCAGAGTGAGAAGAATGGAAACCAATCCTAAATGTCCTGCAGGCTCTTGATTATAGATGTGGTGCACAACACACCGATAATCAAGACTCTACTAGACACGGTCTGTAGACACTTTCCGAGGACTAACTGCTCTGATGCCACTTTTGTCACGACTGACTTCGGCCATGATCGGTGCCCTACCCGGGCACCCTTCTAATCATACAACATAATAAATCATGAAGCTAAATAACACACTTTTTTTAAACTAAAACCAAGGCCAAGCCGATAAGGTCCGCATAATCATAAAAATTACCCGAAAGTGGTCTACACATTAACAATGTAAAAACAACTCTAGCCACCCAAATCACAAATGAATACTGCACTCTAAGATTTAAACACCATTACTATGACGACAAGGCCCCGCTGCACTTCGAATGTACATAGCCATGACAACTCCTAACATCGAGCCATCTCAAAATGTCAATCAGATCCTAAGCTCACGGATCCACAATCAGGTACCTAAACTCGCGGACATTTAACGCAGCCTGAAGGTGGTCAATACAACAAAAATTTAATATGGAACGGAAAATAAGGGACAGTAAACACATCATAACTGTACAAAAGAATGACAGGGGCAAGTATAAAAGGGTACATACCAGATCCTACGGTGTCATTACCATCTCGTGAACTTAATCGCACTTATTATCATTTCCCATTTTTCAATAAAAGTTATAGTCACTTTCTTACGCATACTTAGGAAAAATCGCAAGTTCATTACCATATAACTTACTTATCTTTCATAACATAATCCGACTTTTACGAGGGACGATATACTACCCGCCTAACTGGGACGCGATCAAGTCACACAAATATCAAAGCGCGTCTGGAATTACTTCTCACCGCCATAGCTTTATGACATAAATCATACTACGTGACGCGCCTGCGGCATCCTACCTCACCGTCGCATACATATACAATACATATATATGTACCTCCTTCCCGTGATTCCTCCATCATCGCGGCAAAGTAGGTGTAACATATAACCAGTGACACGCCTGGCATCCTACCTCATTGTCACAGACACGTATACAATACATATATATATATATATATATATATATATATATAACGCGCCGCATGCCCTAATCCTCATCGTATAAGCATGGCCATAACGTGCCCTCGACATCCCTCATCGTAGGTGCAGGTCTTCATGGGGAGCTAGCCCATGGAATAAGAATATAACATGCCCCCGGAATCCCTCATCGTAGGTACATGTCTTCATGAGGAGCTAGCCCATGGAGTAATAGTCGTACATAGCATGGTCGCATGCCCCGGAATCCCTCATCGTATAAGCATGGCCATGGGTAATAAAACAAATCCGGGAATCTAACCCGCCTCCTGGTCACATGCCCCAGAATCCCACATCGTATAAGCATGTCCAAGGATCAATCATAATGGAAGAATACCCGTGGAATCCAACATCACTGTCGGTACGTCCAAGTAAACTTACAACAAGACAACCGGCTCTCCAACTGAGAGTCACGACAACGTAAACATATAATACTTGCACTCAAAGCTATCACAAGCAAACATAGGCAAGTTCATTAAACCTTTAGTCTTCCATTTTTATAAACTCATGGCACTTTCGTTTCACACATAAAAATCTGGAAATTTAACTCAAAGTACTACGCACCTCTACTCCTTTAAAATGACTCTTTTTCAAATAAAACTTCCAAGATACTAATAACCGTAGTATCAAGTCATATATACTTTTCAAGACAAGTCACAATACCTTTTAGAAATACAATTATAGGCTTCTAAATCACGTGACTTCTTTTTTTAAAACCTTAAGCAATTGGTACCTTTAAAGCAATTTGCCCTTCTTTATTTCAAGTCATTTCTTTTCTTACATTACTGAAGAAAACCATTCTTTTAATCTTCCATAAAGTTGTTATAACCAACTTCCCATAAAGCCGTTATAACTCTTTATGTCTTAGACAATTTCATTCCTTTTATAACCAAGAGACTTATACTTTCAAATCGAATTACATAGCTTTCAAAATACTTCAAGTCTCTTAACTTTTAAGAAAACCAGTTTCTTAAAGTTAGAATGGCAAGAAATCAATACTTTCCAAATCAAGTATTCTATGCTTTTAAATCAATTCATTTCTTCCTTTAAGAATCAAGTCCCATAACTTGAAAAATATAGTCTCTTAACCTTTAAAGAATTTGAGGTTCATAGTCTTAAAACCTCATACGTAAATTCTTATAAATTAAGTAACATATACCTTGGTGCGTTGTGAATAAGTTATACTTATTTATAACGATCTTAATCAAGTAGCCATGATCTAGAAAATGTAATACAATTTTTGTCTTATCTTAGCTTCTATGCAGATGGAGAATTCTACTTGTTTTAACTTAATTGATTGTCATTACATTTTCCTTTATTAACGCTGCAGTGGCTTGTTCGATACTTATTCTCATTTGTGCCGTAACTTAGCCCACCAACTCGCTCCAAAATACCTCCTAACGACTCTTACCAACATCCCCATAAGACTTGGTAAGAACTTAGGATAACTTAGACATAACCCTTACGTAGAGTAAATCAACATACATACCTCTTAACTTCTAAGAGTAGAAGGAATCATGAAATAATACCACATATATATTCCATACATAGAATCATGTCAAAAGAAGGAAGAGGTTCACATACCTCGCGACGATTATCGACAAATAACAAAATGCTCCAAAGTACTTCAACCTTGATAGTTATTCCATCCTTCAAGTAGAATACGCTATACTTAGTACTTCAACCTATAATGTCCATAATACGTCCATTAACCTTTAGCTTCAACGTAGAATATTCTAGGTGCAAAGTCACTAAATTCTACGGAAAATCGGACAAAGACTTCCTTTGTTTCTACATACTTTGCCACCTTTTCAAGGCGAATTCAATAACCAAACACGCCACATTTAAGGCCCAACAATTCAGATAACTAAAGGGATTACACGCCTTAATCAGACGCAAAATTCCTCCCACAAATTAATACGAAACTAGTTCCATATTTAAAGCCATTCTTGACTAAACATATACAACAATCACAAAGTCCTTTTCCAATTCTTTTTCAATCCAACTTCTTAGGTCTAACATGTTATATTGTCATAACAACTTAACAATTATAATTCCTTCCTTATATAACATGTGATGATTAAACTAATAATCCAATTGAATTGAAATCTCAAGGCTAAACATACTAGTTTTCGGATTAGGGTTCCAATATCCATAACACTTATCAACTTCATAATATATATATCTCATACTTGCTAATATCCATGGCTACAACAATAAGTAATCTTAATTACTAAAACGACAAGAATTATACCTTTACAAGCCCTTATAATTTCCAAGATTCAAAGTCGCTCCTTAGCAATTCATAGCTCCTTTTCTTTATGCTCCAATCCGCTATTTGAAGCCTTAGAAGCTCACAACCAACTTCTCTTCTATTTCCAAACAAAACCTATGAAAATGCCTTAGGTTTTCGCCTTGCGACTAACGTGAAAACGCCGTTTTTCCGAAATCTTTCTATTGAGATATCCTTACAATACCCTTAGGGACCTTGGGTTAAAGTCTTGTGAATAAAGAACCAAAATAGCAAAATTTTGTCTTCCAAAAGACCACAAAGCCGAGAGCAACATTAAGTGTACAAAGCTTTCTCAATTTTTTTCTAAGTGTTGAAGACAAGTCTTGCTACTAGTAGTTTATATATAAAACAATGGAGGGTCAAGATATTCACATATGGGTGTCTAGGATGAAAAGAACTTGGATCATACACAAGTGGCAAGTTGACTTTGGTCAATAATATCATGCTAGAAAGACTAATCTTCTTCAATGGTCAATGACCATTTTAACCTTGCAAATTTCATCCAACACCATGTGGGGGGTGCCATGTGTCGCCCTCCAATTCGTCCATAAAATTCCGTAACCCTCGTGGGCCCCACAAAACGTAAAATTCCTCGGGTGGGCCCCACGTGACCAAATCCGTACAAATAAATTTCCATAATGATAATACATTCCATAATCCTCAATTAATGCATTTTGAGAATCTAATTCTCACCAACGAACATTTTTCCTTTCCGACGTTCGGAAGATTTTCCGTCGGAAAAACAATTCTTCCTTTCGTACCCTTTTCAAGTCTTGTGTTCCTTACATACATTCTCTTAAACATGACCTTGAACTACGGGGTGTAACAACAACCAAGTGTAAAGGAATAGAGCCTGAATCCGTAAGAACCTTTCGAGGTAACTACACCGCGAGTGTTTGGGGTGGTAATGGCGGGTATACGAGATTTGCTTGGATTGATACACCGCCGACTCTAGTAGACCTAGTAGAGATGTTTATGACAGACTTTAAGGTCATTATGAGTATGGACTAGTTGACCTCGTGAGTGCCAAGGTTGACATTTAGTATAAGTATTGTTATGTGTCCATGAGTGACATATGTTGTATGAAGGGTGTAGTAAAAGGATACTATGTTGCTATATAATTAGATTGTACTCAGAAATAACATTCGGGGTCTAATGTTTTTAAGGTGGGAAGAATTTTACACCCCTTAAGTCCAGGACATGTATAAGAGAATGTAAGTAAGGAACACAAGACTTGAAAAGGGTACGAAAGGAAGAATTGTTTTTCCGACGGAAAAACAATTCTTCCGAACGTCGGAAAGGAGAAATGTTCGTTGATGAGAATTGGATTCTCAAAATGCCTTATTTGAAGAGTATGGAATGTATTAACATTTTGGAAATTTATTTTTTACGGATGTGGTCACGTGGGGCCCAAATGAGAATTTTACGTTGCCATGGCCCACGAGGGTTACAAAATTTTATGGAAGAATGGGAGGGCGACACGTGGCACCCCCCACATGGGTCTTGGACGAAATTGAGACAAGGGTATAATGGTCATTTTACCAAAGTTTAGATGACAAAGTCTTGCAAGCTAGAGCTTGATATTGTTGACTAAGTCAAGAGCCACTTGGCTTGATCCCTTTCATCCAAATTTAACATGTGTTGTAATCTAAGCCTTCCATTGTGTTTTATATAGTACCCTAGTGCAAAACAAGGTCTTCAACACTTAGAAAATATTAGAGAAACTTTGAGCTTAGCCAAGAAGCTCCTGCCTGGGTCACTTTCTCACTCAAAATTTTTGTAGTTTTTTTTTTTTTTTTTAGGTAAATGCAAATATTATTACTAATAACGAAAAGAAAATTGGCTACAATCAGTCATTGAGGGATCTCAAGCCTCAACGTAATGTAAACAAGAAAAGGGGGAGGAGAGGGGTTGTCACTCAAATGTGCCATTACAAGAGGGGATAAAATCATAGAGAACTCTATAAGATGTTGTTTTGATTCTTGCAATGACCTCCTCTGCCGGAAAGCTTGTGCCTTCAAAGAGCAACGTGTTTCTTGCCCTCCAAATCTCATATACCACTATGCAAAAAGTAAGCAAAATAGCTTTGGCTCGGATGCTTTTCCCGCGGTGATCTTTCTTAATCCACTTAAGGGAGCTTTCAGCAATTGTCATTTCTCTTCTAATGCCCAACCAATCTTTTATGCTCTTCCAAATCAAGCGTGAAGGGCAAGTAAAGAAGAGGTGTTCCCTTGTTTCATTAGCTTGCTTGCGTAACCCGCAAGACTTATCCTCCAAGTTGAGATATGAAATAGTATCCTTTGTAGCTAACCGCTCGCAATTTAGCCACACAGTGAAAGAGAATTTGGGGGAGGAATGAAGCCTTTCCAAATTTGTGACATCCAAGGCTTTTTAACATGCGGAGTGCGCAAGATATCATACACGAGGCTGGAATCAAATTTTCCGTTGTTACAACACTTTGTAAAGCCATCAATCGCATCACCATGGCTACCAAAGATAGAAACAAATTTGTCGCGGATCCCACAAATCCTTTTGAATAAGGGGGAGTCCCTAGGACGTACCTCATAGTCCCAAATTGTTATACCTCTCAAATAGTGGCTATTGATCCATTGGACCCATAGAGAATCTGCATCCGTGTGAGTTTGCCAAATAGTCCTAGATAGCAAGGCATGGTTCCATTCCTTGATGTTCATTAGACCCAAGCCTCCTTCAGATTGAGGCAAACAAATGACATCCCAAGCGACTCTTGGTGGTTTCCCTCCCCATAAGAACTGAATACAAGCAGACCGTACCTTGTTGATAATAGTGGCCGGGATAGGAAGTTCCCGGAACCAAAAACTCTCAACCCCTTGGACAACCGACCTGATTAGTTCCAGCTTACCCGCATAAGATAGGGTGTGATGCCCCCATTTCTGAATGTAATTCGAAATTGCGCAAGTGAATGGAGCAAATTGGTCCACCGAGACTGAAATTGGGGACAAAGGGATCCCCAAGTATTGTACCGGAAAGCTACCAATGGCGAATCCAACTCTGGACAATATCAAGTCACGAACTGTAATATGCACTCCCGCTAAGTAGACAGAGGATTTAGACGGGTTAAGAGTTAGCCCTGAGACAGCCTCCAACTCTTCCGCATAATTCATAAGAATCCCAACTGAAGATATATCTCCTTTGGCAAA
Organism: Przewalskia tangutica; assembly: GCA_029844215.1. Lineage (NCBI taxonomy): Eukaryota > Viridiplantae > Streptophyta > Magnoliopsida > Solanales > Solanaceae > Przewalskia > Przewalskia tangutica. The sequence continues at coordinate 36,400 of JAQGDG010000518.1, read as the reverse complement.
AAGCATGAGGTCGTCCGCAAATGCAAGATGAGTAATGCCCAATCTCTTGCACTTTGGAAAATATGAGAAGGCTCTTGCCTCAGCCTTCATTTTAAGCATCCTTGAGAGGTATTCCATGCACAAGATAAAGAGAGTAGGGGACATAGGATCACCTTGTCTTAGTCCGCGCTTTCCTTTGAAGTATCCATGTAGCTCACCGTTGATAGAAAGGGAGAAGGAGGTTGAGCTAACACATTCCATGATCCAACTTATAAATCTGTCTGGAAATTTTAGACTTCTTAGTACCAATTCAAGGAAACTCCAAGAGACTGTATCAAATGCTTTCCGAAGGTCCACCATAAGCATACATCTTGGTGAGACTCTGGCTCTATTAAAACCTCTCACAAGCTCCTGTGCCACATATACGTTGTCCATCATGTTTCTCCCTTTCACAAAAGCCCCTTGGGATTTGTCAATGAGAGAAGGAAGAATCAATGCCATTCTGTTAGCTAGAATCTTTGTGATGATCTTATAGACCACATTAGTCAATCCGATGGGCCTAAAATCATTTACCTTAGGATCATGATCAGTCTTCGGTAGTAGGGTAATGATGGTATGATTCACCTGCTTCAAAAGAACTCCAAAGAGAGAAGAACTCTCGACACTTCTTACAACATCACGGCCCACATCTCTCCATCTATTTTTGAAGAAGGCAATTAATAACCATCCGGTCCAGTGCCTTGTCATTGCCTATATCGAAAGAGCTTCCCAAATCTCTTTTGGGGTGATGAAATGCAAAGTCAGAATCTCTCCTCTTCACTTAGCTTCGGGCCATAGTTGAACACTTCAGGATCGAAGTTGGTAGTAGATCGGGATGTACCTAATAGATCCTTGTAAAATTCAACAAGAAACTTCCTAACTTCTCCTGGTGATGTAGTGATAGTACCATTGGATTTAACAAGAAAGTTGATTGAGTTCCTGACATTACTCCTCTTGATCAGGCTATGAAAGTATTTGGAGCATCTATCACTTCCAATCAAGTGTTTCTGCCTTTACTTCTGTCTTATGAAGTGTCTTTCTGCTTCCAGTGTTATACCTCGTATTTCCAGAGTATGTACGTGAGGGCGTACGTATATAAATTTAAGCCTTAAGGATTGGCAAGGATCGAAATTTGGGCACAAGTGCCAAAAAGAATCGTTTTTCGACGAAACGTTTTACTAAACTTGCGAAGGGAAAATTCCGGCTATGTCATTTATTATTTTTGCGGATTTTTCCGAGAGACGAAACATTTTGGACCAACGGGAGGGTGACATGTGTCACCCTCACATTGGAGAGAGTGTGGGCGGTAATGGACGAAAGGGAGCAATGGGTTAGGTAGGATATTTTGTGCAAGTTGGTGTGGTAGATGGATAAGGTCCACATGGTTAAATCTTGACCCTACACTTGCATGGAACTTGGCTTGATCTTGGCCATTGGTTGGCCATTGCTTGACCTATAAATACCCCCCTAAGTTGATGAACTTCTTCATCCTAAAATCATTTTCCAAGTCTAAAAATCCTCCTTTGAGTGTTCGTCCCAAAGCCCCCTTGATAAGCTTTGGCCTTGAGGGTCCCCCCCTAGCCTAGTTGTTCTCGTATAATACACCCCCCCCCTTGGTAGAGAAATACTCTCCAAGTATTGTTATAATGCCCAAATACCTTGACCCATATACCTTGTAGTACTTTCCAAAGTTACCTCTATACGTAGAGTCTTAAATACTATTATACTTTCCTTTAGCCACTAAACGAAACCCTAAGGAAAACCTTCATAGTCGGTTGAAGTGTTAAGTAGAAGGCGTAGAACTTCTTAGGTTGTTCGGAGCGGGTTGGAGCAAGACGGAGTAGAGCTTAACGCTGCTCGTGAGCGACATTAAACTTGGATAATTTTGGGCTCATCGAGGTAAATACTATCGCCCTTCTATTGTAATTGCAAATTACATACAGGCTTTGTATAGAAATGAATATAAGATACATAGAAGAGACTTGAACTGAACTAGAAAGATATTACGTAATAGACTTGAATCAAATCACATCAAGAATTAAGTAGAAGATTAAATCAGACTTACATAGGATCAGATTTACGAGATCGATAACCTTTATCGGTTGAATGTTCGCGAGTAGCACGTGCTACTTGGAAGGTGGACAAGGCTAGCCGGTTATAGCCGTGGAGCGTTTTGCTTATAGTCGATAATCGCCGCGAGGTATGTGATTCTTCCTATACTCGAGCATGATATTTTAAAGGAATATATATAGTACGGTAGACGTACGTGTGTTAACAGAACGTAGCTGTACGGCAATGTCTTTTGACTTAAGCCTGAATAATAAGAACCTTGAATGTATTTTAAAAGAATTAAGAAACCTTTTTTGGAAAGAAGAGTAATACTTGGTTTTGAAAACATAAGAGTTATACTAGCTTTATGGGAAGTTAGGTATAACGTCTTAAGAGAGATAAAGAGAATGGTTTACTGATTTTTAGAAGTTAAGAGACTTAATCTTAAAAGATAAGAGACTTGACTTAATATGGATGTTTGTGTGAAACCTCATTCGTGAGTAATGAGTACTTGGTTTTTAAAAGGGAATAATGTTTTACTGATTTCGGGAATCGTAATGCGATCGACAAATCACGCAGCTGCTAATAAAGGAAAATGTATTGAATAAAAAAGTATTATTAAAACCAAGAGAAACCTCCATCCGCATGAAGCTAAGATGAGACAAAATGATATTACATTTCCTAGATCATGGCTGCTTAATAAGATTGATTATGAACAAGAATAACCTACACTCATATAAGGCATATGTTTCTCAGATTGTTTTAAAGAGAATTATATTCTTAAATGATTAAGACTATGAACTATGAAACTTTTCTAAAATAAAGAGACCTGAGTAATTGAAATTAGGCAAACTGGAACTTTAGGGGAATGAATGTTGTTGAAAAGGAAAGTGTTTTGGTTTACCTAAAAATGTGAGTCACTCTATTTTTATACTACGGGTATCGGGTGACCTTTATAAAAGGAATGGATCTCTTTAAAAGGAATTTAACGTACGTAGCACTTTAGGGTTAAAACCCGGACTTTGATATAACATGGAAGTACCTTGAGTTGTGTATAACTTGCCTATACTTGTTGTTGTATAACTTGCCTATGCTTGTTGTTGTGTAACTCGCCTATGCTTGTTGTGATAGCCTTTGTTGTGCAAGAATTGTGTTTCTATACTACCGCTCTCGATGGAGGCCGATTGACTTGCTGAGAGCTTACTTGGACGCATCGCGACGGAAGATTCCACGGTATGCTTCCATTATTATTGTTACATGGGCATGTCGCACCACGCAGACTCGGGGCATGTGGCCAGCGCAGGGTTGATTACCCGATATATGGTTATTATTGTTACACGGGCGTGTTCGCACCGGCGCACTCCGGGCATGGCTACGCGCAGGTTGACCACCCAAAGATATTGTTGTTGATGTTACATGGACATGTCGCACCGGCGCACTCCGGGCATGTGGCATGCGGCATTGTATTATTGTTGCATCATGACATGTCGCACCGGCGCAATCCGGGCATGCGCCATGATGCGAACATGATTGATGTTGTGGGCGTGAGACCCATAATTATATATCGAGTGATGACTTTGAGGCGTGAGTCCTCGATTTGATCGCTTATGTTGCGCATCAGATTTTGGTTATCATACATGTCTCCCGCTTTATATAGATCGTTATGATTTAATCGCAGATTTTCGCCACATACTGCAATTGTATCGACCTCCTTCGGGGCTGCGCTCATGCCGCAGTAGAGTACACCAGAGTTGATCCTCGCCATAGGATCACGTCAACAGATTGGAAGCTCCGCTTTCTCCGAGGCTTATTCTTCGGTATGTTCCCCGAGTTGCAGGTTCTTGTACATTCGTGGTATGGCGGGCCTGCCCCGTCATGGTGGTTGTAAATCTTAGAGGTCTGTGAGTACTTGCAGTGTGGTTGTAAAAAGGATTAAACTGTTTTTTATGTATTTATATACGTAAGGCAACCGCTTTGGCCTGTTTATATATAATATCTCTTGCTTCATGTCTTGTTTTTATGTTCCGCTGATTTTCTCTGATGTATGACTACTTGGGTGCCCGGGTAAGGCACCAGTCACGGGCCCAGGTTCGGGTCGTGACATCCAGTAAGGTGTTTGCTCTAGCTCTTGAGGACTTAACCTTGGCTTTTAGCTCCTCGTCAAAAGGATTTTCCATGTGTTCATTGATAGCCTCCTTAAACTCCATGTTTGCCCCTTTTGCTCTTTGTTCAATACCCCCAAAGTCACTTATGTTCAATGCCCTTAATGGTTGCTTCAAGGCTTTCAATTTTGAGGCTAGGACGACCGAAAGCTTCCCAATATGTCTTGTCTCCAACATGAAGTCATTATGTCCTCGAAGGTCAAAGGGTGAAAGCCACATATTCATGAACTTGAAAGGACGTTTCCCAACATTATAGGATGCACAACCGTGGCTATCACAGACAATGGTCCGAGACAGTTCCATAGGCAAGAAATTGGCCGTGCATTCCAGTGGTCAAATCACTCCAATTTTGATTCATCAACACTTATCAAGCTCGACCAAATCGAACCATTTGTCCAAGTGTATGAACCGGAAGAAGAGTGTCTTCTAGTCCATGAGAATTCCCGAAATCTCCAAGATCCTAAGTGCATAAGGCGTGAGAGGACGACCCCGCCTTATCATGTGGGTAGCAATAAGTGTTGAAATCTCCCATAATCATCCAAGGCTTAGTGATGCCAATGCCTGCCGAGTAAGGTGACGCCAAAGCTTCCTTCTGTCTGAGATGCTATAAACTGGGTACACAAAGGTGACAAGAAGGAAACTTGTGTTATATTGCAACTTGCCTGGACATGGATATGCTGAGAGTCCATTCCAAGCACTTCGCAATGCACTCGTAGGATCCCATAGTAATAGCATTCTTCCGCCATTAATGAGTTCCAAATTGGATCAAAAGTTCCAAGCTTTGAATCTTAGTAGAGAAAGACTGGCCCTTGCTCTAGATAGTTTAGTTTCCAATAGACAAATCATAGCCGCATCATCTGCTTTTGTGATACTACACACTAGAGCTTGCGTGGCTGCCCTATCCCTTTGTCCGCAAAGACCACGGACATTCCAACAAAGTATTTTCATTAGGAAACAAAGGAGGTTTTGTTAGCACCTCCGCGCTTTCTGCCTTCGCCTTTCCACTGCCTTTCGGCACATTCTTCTTAGACAAAACTTCTTTCCATCCATCTTCTTTGTTGCTGGAAGCCATAGCATGTGGTACACCAAGCTATGTTCCCGCTCAAAGCTAACGTTACGGACACAAGTTGAGCCTTTCCGTAGCACCCTTGTATGTTTCTCCATCCAACGGCGTGGCGGGTTCATAGGCACCCCAGAATCAGAATGTTTTGACTCATAACTCATCCTAACATGTTGTGCACTGCCATGGTGAGAATTAGGCAGTGAGGACCTTGCTTGAGATTCCCGCAAACTTGATGGACCAGAATGACCCAAAACCGGAGGACCGCAGACGCGACGCTTCTCCCAAACTTCCGTACTGCGAGGTGTTGTGTGCTCACTTTCTTCAATGTCCATCAAGTTATCAGCATCTGCGGGATGTTGAGAAGTTGGTGGATGAGGGGGAGGAGGGTTGGTTCCACCCGTACCTCTGTTGACCTCCAAACAAGTAGAATCTTTCTTATTGTTAGGGGGTACCTCAGTATTGTGATTTTTTGGAGCTTCTTCATTGTTGATATCATCCCTCAGCTTCCTACACTTCAAGTGGTTGTGTCCAAAAGCCGCACAATGATAGCAAAAGTCCGGGTAATTCTCATAGTTTACCCTTTGAGTATACCTTCTGTTATCGGGGAGTTTGACGACAAATTCCATTATTGGCTCCTTGCTGACATCCACTTCTACTAGACATGGCTCCAAATTTTTGTAGTTTTGATCCATTAGCCACAAGACTTTAACCCAAGGTCCCTAAGGGTATTGTAAGTGTCACGACCCGATCCCGGGCCCGTGACTGGTGCCTTACCCCGGGCACCCTAGTGATACAACATCAGAGAAAAACCAGCGGAAATAAAAACTCATGAAAGAAAGCAGTGAAATAAGAAAACAGGCTAACCCAAACGGTTACCTTTTTGTACATAAATGAAAACTTGAACAGTTACATCCCTTACACACTCGCCACACAACAAACATGCACTTCTAAGAATTTTGAAACCATAATGACGGACAGGCCCCGCCATGCCCTCAATAAACAAAAGTCTACTACTTCAGGAACTGCACTACAGGACAAGCTTCCGAGATATGGAGCTTTCCGAGAACCGAACAATGATCCTAAGAGTGTGGATCGCCAGTTATGTACCTCAACTCGCAGATGAACGCACTCAAGGAGGTCAAGACAACAGTACCAAGTATGTGAAATCAAAAATATCAGAAATGAAATCATAATAGTCTATATAAAGCGAGACATGTATGATAACCAAACTACAAGACCACAACATATAAGAAGTCATATCAAGATAGGACTCATGCCCGTGAAATCATCACTCAAATACAACCCGAATTTAACCCGCACAACGGCCGCTTGCCCAGATCTCACCTCAGATAAACACGGCCCTCGAACCGCCCTAGGGCCCATACTGTGGACCATCCAACGTGGTGATGCCCAAAGGAGATAACAAGATAACAATCCTCGTGGAAGATACCGTGGGCCACCCAACGTGTCGGTAAGTCCAAACAACTAACAAAACAATACTCATCATGGAAGCATACCCGTGGCTACCCAACGTGTCAAGATGTCCAATCAAATAACAAGATACTACTTCATCAGGAAGCATACCCGGCTACCCAACGTGTCAAGATGTCCAATCAAATAACAAGATACTACTCGCCAGGAAGCATACCCGGGCTACCCAACGCGTCAAGATGTCCAATCAAATAACAAGATACTACTCAATGTGGAAGCATACCCGGCTACCCAACGTGTCAAGATGTCCAATCAAATAACAATAATAACACCCTAATGGAAGCATACCCGGCCTCCAACGTGTCAAGATGTCCATCAAGAATCGATATAGTGGATGCATACCCGTGGGCTACCCAACGTGTCAGTATGTCCATCAATCAACTAGATAGCCGGCCCTCCAACGAGAGACGTGGTAGCACAGAAATACAACACTTGCACAACAAAAGCTATCACAACAAGCATAGGCTTCAACGATTTTCATTTCATGTCAACAATTCCGGGTTTCAACCCCAAAATACTACATACTTTCATAATCAAGCCACTTATGTTTTTCCATTCACAAAGAGTTCAATATTTGAAAACAAGTTGCTTCTCTTTTTCCAAAAAATTAAGTTACCATTCTAAATCCAATAATGAATCCATTTCTTTATTTTCCATAAAGTCGTTATAACTAACTTCCCATAAAGCTATTATAACACTTTATGTTTTAAAACAATACTGCATAAAACCATGACTTTCTTTTAAAACAAAACACTTCAAATTCTTAAGTCTCCTTTCTTTTAGAAATCGAGTTCCTTACTTTGGAATTCTTAAGAAGATCGAAACTTGATTACAATAATTCTTATTAGAGCAGCCATGATCTAGGAAATGTAATACAATTTTGTCTTATCTTAGCTTCTATGCAGATGGAGGTTTCTACTGGTTTTAATATGATTAATTGTCATTACCTTTTTCCTTTATTAACGCTGCATTGGCTTGTTCGATTCTTATTCTAAATTCATGTAACATTATTCTTTTAAAAACCAAGTACTCATTTCTCACGAATGAGGTTTCACACTTTTCAACACCAATTAAGTCAATTACAAGTCAAGTCTCTTATCTTTTGAAATCAACAAACCATTCTTTTACCTACATAAAGTGGTTATAATAAACTTCCCATAAAGTCGTTATAACACTTTATGTTTTAAACCAACCAATTACAACTATAAGCCCCATGACCAAGAGGGCTTATTCTTTAACAACCAAGTACCCATTACTAACGAATGGGAGTTTACTACTTTTTCACACAATCAAGACCTTTACACTTCATATCAAGTCAAGGCACAAAAGGGAAATTTAATTCCTTTAACACACGCAAGGCCTACCGCACTATATATTTCACAAATAGTCATGGAAGCGGATAGGAAGAATCACATACCGTAACGATTATCGACGGCTAGCAAAATGCTCCACAAGATTTTCCCCTTAAGTAGGATATGCTACCGTAGTACTTCAATCCTATAAGGGTCATAAAACGCCTATCAATCTCTAGCTTCAACGAATAACTAAGTGCAAGGTCCCTACATTCTACGGAAAGTCTGACAACACTTCCTTTGTTTCTACTTACTATGCCACCTCTTTCAAGGCCGAATTTCAATAACCAACACCACATTTAAGGCACACAATTCAAATTTAACCACAAAGGGGATTACACGCTTTACAGACGCCAGAAATTCCGCCCCACAATGATACAATAATAAACCAATAATTTCCATGCCATTCTTGGCCAACAATAAACCAATCCTAAACCCCTTTCCAACTCTTTTCCAACCCAAGTTCTTAGGTCTAACATGATATCTAGCCCTAGACATCTTCAACAACTACAATCCCCCTTTACAACATGCGACGACCAAATTAGTAACCAAATTGAAGTTATCAACTTAAGGCTAACATGCCCATTTCAGTTTTCAACAAGACAACAAGATCCAAATCTATTCAAATATAACAGCCTCAGGCTCAATTCTAAACTACTAAAATATAATAAATTTCAGTGCTCATTTCTAAACTACTATAACAAGTATAACTCATATCCAAGAGAAGGGGAAACTCTTACCTTTGGAGAAACCCACAAAAGCCCCTTTCTTCCACTTCTTTTCCGTCAAACTCATCTACCAGCGCTCCCCACAAGTTTACCCACACTTTTCCTTCTTGCCTCCGCTCCAACAATTTCCTCTTAGGCTAGGTTTCCTTCAAAAATCAAGAGAGAAGGGAGAGGATTTTCTTGGGAGGGTTTCCAAATGAAATGGCCAAGTCTTCCAAGACTTGGCCCTAAAATAGGGCCCTTTTCCTGGTCAAAAGGATGGGAGGGACACTTGTCCCCCTCCCATGGGTCCTTTTCGAAAATATCCCCTGATTTCAGCCTTTACCGCAGAAAATCCGCTTGGCGCGCGCGCCACGGCCACAAGGCCTCCACTCGTAAAATAATTTCCCGCATTCCGGCGCCCTACCAGATTCGGCCATGGCACTGCAACCCTCGCGAACCCCAAGACAACCGCGCCGCGACCAGATTCGGCCACAGCTGCACTTCAACCGAAACCACTGCTTTGCCTGACTGCGCACCAAACTTGAAACTTCCATAACTTTTGACTCCGATGTCCTATCGACGAATGGTTTGTTGCGTTAGGAACTAGATTTAACGAACTACACACTAGGCTCTTTAAACACCTTGAAATTCTTAACAACTGGGGTACAACACTCCAAGGTAAACTCAAAATCCATCCAACACATGTTTGTCAACTTATCTATCAACTTTCAAATCTTACATTCCTTGGTATGTTCTTATCTTAACTCCTTGAATTTACGGGGTGTAACAGTAAGGATATCTCAATAGAAAGATTTCAGAAAAACGGCGTTTTCACGTTAGTCGCAAGGCGAAAACCTAAGGCATTTTCATAGGTTTTGATTGGAAATGGAAGAGAAGTTGGTTGTGAGCTTCTAAAGGCTTCAAATAGCGGATTGGAGCGTAAAGGAAAGGAGCTAAGAATTGCTAAGGAGCGACATTGAATCTTGGAAATTATAAGGGCTTGTAAAGGTAAAATTCTTGTCGTTTAGTTATTAAGATTACTTATTGTTGTAGCTATGGATATTAGAAAGTATGAGATATATATTATGAAGTTGATAAGTGTTATGGATATTGGAACCCTAATCCGAAAACTAGCATGTTTAACCCTTAAGATTACAATTCAAGTTGATTATTAGTTTAAGTCGCCACATGTTATATAATGTTACACTCAGAATTGCAAGACATTTTTATAAGAACGCACGTAAGAACTAAAAATGTTAAAGATTTGAGAATAGTAAAATTTATCTAATTTTGGAAATTGTCGGAAAACGAAATATTGCGACGAATGGGAGGGCGACACGTGTCACCCCCCCTTAGTTGGTCTTGGACGAAATGGACCATGGGTGACATGGTCATTTGACCAATATAGATATGAGTAAGTCTTGCTAGACTAGAGCTTGATAACATTGACTAAATCAAGGCCACTTGGCTTGATCTTTTATTAAAATACATCCAAGCCACCCAATTGTTCTCATATTAACCCTCCATGTTGTTAATTAAACATACTAGTAGCAAGGCTAGTTCCCACACTTAAACAAAATTTCAAGAAAACTTGAAGAACACTAGAGGTTGCTCTCGGATTTGAGGGTTTTTGCAAGACAAGAATTTCGTTTGTTGTCCAATAAGCTCCACGTATTTCATACAGATAAGAATAGAAATTATTAATCACTAAGTGGAGGGGACACGTTAGTGCCATACGTGTAAGAACAAAAATGACCAAAAGGTTGTTGCATATTTGTTATAACTTAAGAACTTATGTAAACCAACACATTTCTAAAATAGAAATCTTTTTTAAAAAGAATTTCTTCACTGTTTCGTGACTACTCCATATAAATTTAGTTCTTGGATTCAACATCAAATAGAGGTCCATATCCACATTCTGGAATAATTGCAGCAACGTTCTCTTCATCTTCTTTACATTTAGGAAGTAAATCAATTTAGTTTACGTCTCCTTGCCCTTTGGAAGATCAAGTATATCTATCATCATATATAGACATTCGAAGATTGAGGACTTAGCAAGTGGATTGAACCGAAGAGGTATGTGAAACTTTCTTATCTCTTGAGCATGAATAGTTGTAAATATATAGTACGGTAGACGTACGAGATTTTTGACAATCAAATCCATTTGATATCCTTGGATTATTTTAAGAATGTACAAGTTGGTTGAGTTAGGGACTTAACTCACTTGTTTAAAAATATTAAGGATATCTTAGTTTCTAAAAGTTAAGAGACTTAAAGTATTTTAAAAGTATATGATACTTGGTTTTGAAAGTATAAGTTTCTTGGATATAAAGAAGAATGTATTTGTCTAAAGTATAAAGCTAGTATAACGGCTTTATGAGAAGTTGATTATAATAGCTTTATGGAAAGTTAAAAAGAGTGGTTTACTCTAAGTAATGTAAGTATGATAAATGACTTGAAATAATGAAAGACAAATTGATTTTGAGGCATCAATTGCTTAAGGTTTTAAAAGAAAGAAGTCACTTGATCTAGAAGCCTATAAATGTATTTCTAAAAGGTATTGTGACTTGTCTTGAAAAGTAGATATGACTTGATACTACGGTTATTAGTATCTTGGAAGTTTTATATGAAAAAGAGTCATTTTAAAAGAATAGAAGTACGTAGTACTTTGGGTTAAATTCCCGAATTTTATAATGACATGTTAGTGCCTTAAGTAAACTAAAATGAGAGTGTATATGAATAAGACTAATAAGAATTTAGGGGGATTTCTTAACTTGCTTATTTATTGTATGATAAGCCGGTAGTGCTTATGTTATGTATGATAAGCCGGTAGGGCTTATGTTATGTATGATGGCCGGTTGAGCTAGGGTAAGAGTATAAATGAGGGGTTTCCAAAACGTTATACCACCTTCTCCAGGGTAAGAGTATAAATGAGGGGTAAACCCCCAAGACGTTATACCACCTGTTCCGTGGATTTGCTACCCATGATGCGAGGAATACCTCATGCGAGTCCTTATGGGCTTACGCGGTGAAATAGTCCCACGCGGCGGTACACCTATGCGAGGAATACCTCACGCGGGTCCACAGGACCTATGGGTGAAATAGTCCCGCGAGTAGGATCGCTTATCGATACTACGCGAGACCGCTTTGATCACGAGCCTCCTATTTTACGCAAAGAAAGTATATACTTGTTTACTCATCATAGTAAGGCACAGCATCGCTATATGAGTTATCATACATGTCTCCCGCTTTATTTTAGACTTATGATTTCACTACAAGATTTCACATATTTGGTACATGTTGTATCGACCTCTTTCGGGGCCGCTCATGCCGCAGTAGAGCATAAAGTCTTGATCCTCACTATTAGGATCATCGATTCTGGCTGAGAATCTCCATTACTCGAGGCTTATCCCCGGTATTGTCGATTGTTGCACATTCGGGGTATGGCGGGCCCCGTCCCACATCGTTGTTATTCTTAGAGGTATGTAGTCATGTCAGTGGTTTGGGTCAGAAGAAAGAATTGTGACTGATGTTTATTATGTATGTTTTACGGAAGGTGGCCTTATCGGCTAGCCTGTTGATGTTTATGTCTAAGTGTTTTATGAATTGTGTATGTTCCGCTGCTATTCTCTGATGTATACCTGTGAGGGGTGCCCAGGTAGGGCACCAGTCGCGGGCCCGGGGTCGGGTCGTGACATATAAAGAAGGAATTATAATTGTTAAGTTGTTTATGACTATATAACATGTTAGACCTAAGAAGTTGGATTGAAAAAGAATTGGAAAGAACTTGGTGTTATTGAATAAGTTAGCCGAGAATGACCTTGATTAAGGACTTAGTTGGTATTAATTGTGGGGCGGAATTTTACACATATTGTAAGGCGTGTAATCCCCTTTGATTGGTTGTTGTATTGGGCCTTAAATGTGGCGTGTTTGGTTATTGAATTCGGCCTTGAAAAAGGTGGCAAAGTATGTAGAAACAAAGGAAGTGCTGTCCGATTTTCCGTAGAATTTAGTGACTTTGCACTTAGAATATTCTACGTTCGAAGCTAGAGGTTAATGGACGTATTATGGCCATTATAGGTTGAAGTACTAAGAATAGCGAATTCTACTTGGAGGATGGAATAGCTATCAAGGTTGAAGTACTTCGGAGCATTTTGCTAATTGTCGATAATCGTCGCGAGGTATGTGAACCCCTTCTTTCTTTTGACATGATTCTATGTATGGAATATACATGTATTACTATTTCATGATTCCTTCTACTCTTAGAAGTTAAGAGGTATGTATGTTGATTTACTCTACGTAAAGGTTATGTCTAAGTTATCCTAAGTCCTTACCAAGTCTTATGGGGGATGTTGGTAAGAGTCGTTAGAGATATTCGAGCCAAATTGACTTGGCTAAGTTACGCACAAATGAGAATAAGTATCGAACAAGCCATCGCAGTTAATAAATGAAAGTGTAATGACAATCAATTAAGTTAAAATGAGTAGAATTCTCCATCTGCATAGAAGCTAAGATAAGACAAAATTGTATTACATTTTCTAGATCATGGCTACTTGATTAAGATCGTTATAAATAAGTATAACTTATTCACAACGCACTCAATGTATATGTTACTTAATTTATAAGAATTTATTTATGAAGTTTTAAGACTATGAACCTCAAATTTTTAAAAGGTTAAGGACTTTATTTTTCAAGTTATGGACTTGATTCTTAAAGGAAGAAATGAATTGATTTAAAAGTATAGAATACTTGATTTGGAAAATATTGATTTCTGCCATTCTAAAGTTAAGAAACTTGTTTTCTTAAAAGTTAAGAGACTTGAAGTATTTTGAAAGCTATGTGATTTGATTTGAAAGTATAAGTCTCTTGGTTATAAAAGGAATGAATTTGTCTAAGACATAAAGAGTTATAACGACTTTATGGGAAGTTGGTTATAACAACTTTATGGAAGATTAAAAGAATGGTTTTCTTCAGTAATGTAAGCAAAGAAATGACTTGAAATAAAGAAGGGCAAATTGTTTTAAAGGTACCAATTGCTTAAGGTTTTTAAGAAAGAAGTCACTTGATTTAGAAGCCGGTAAATGTATTTCTAAAAGGTATTGTGACTTGTCTTGAAAAGCAGATATGACTTGATACTACAGTTGTTAGTATCTTGGAAGTTTTATTTGAAAAAGAGTCATTTTTAAAAGGAGCAGAGGTACGTAGTACGTTGGGTTAAATTCCCGGATTTTATATGACCTTATCGCGTCCCAGAAATGGGTCGGGCAGTATACCCTTATGGGCGCAACTATATGACATTATCGCATCCCGCAAATGGGCCGCAAGATACCTTTACGGGCGACTATATGACATTATCGCCCCGTAAATGGGTCGCAAGATACCTTTACGGGCGCACTATATGACATTATCGCCCCGCAAATGGGCCGGCAAGATACCTTTACGGGCGCACTATATGACATTAACGCGCCCGTAAATGGGCCGGGCAAGATACCTTACGGGCATACTATATGACATTATCGCGTCCCAGGAATGGGCCGGGCAGTATACCTTTATGGGCAGACTTATGTGACTTTATCGCGTCCCAGATTGGGCCGGGCAGTATAGGCGTCCCTCCATAAAGGGCCGGATTATGTTATGCAAGGTAAGTAAGTTATATGGTAATGAACTTGACGATTTTCCTAAGTATGTACGTAAGAAAGTGACTATAACTTTTATTGAAAAATGGGAAAAGATAATAAGGTACGATTAAGTTCACGAGATGGTAATGACACGGTAGGATCTGGTATGTACCATTTTTTATACTTGCCTCTGTCATTCTTTTGTACAGTTATGATTTGTTTATCGACCTTATTTCGCTTTCATATTCTGCACTTTTGTAATCGACCTCCTTCGGGCCGCGCTCATGTCCGCAGTTTAGGTACGCTGTGGATCCGCGAGCTTAGGATCCCGGTTCAAAGATTTTGAGATGGCTCCAATGTTCCGAGCTTGTCGTCATGGTTATGTATATTCGTGGGTACGCGGGCCTTGTCCCGTCATAGTATTTGTCCAAATCTTAGAGGTCCGTATTCATCCGCAATGGATCGTTAGAGTTGTTTTTTTTTACATTGTTAAACAGTGTAGACCCTTTCGGGAAGTTTTTATGTTATGGCAGCCTTATCGGCTTGGCCTTAATTTTTGATAAAAGAAAAAAAAAAGGAGTGTTATTTATCTTCCGCAGTTTATCATGTTGTATGAATAGAAGGGTGCCCAGGTAGGACACCAGTCGCGGCCCGGGGTCGGGTCGTGACAATAAGTGTCTTGATTTTCCAAATGAGGATTTAAAAATGAAAGGTATGAGAGTGCCTTGGTATTTCTAAAAAAGAAGGCACGGTATTGCCTTGATTTTTCTAAAAGGAATGCATGGTATTGCCTTGGAGTTTCTAAAAGGAAGGCATGGTATTGCCTTGGTGTTTCTAAAAGGAAATGCATGATAGTTCCTTGGGTTTTCTAAAAGGAAGGTATGATAGTGCCTTGGTTTTTCTAAAATGAAGGTTCCTTTTAATGGTTTTATTGAGAGTCCAATGATGATTTAAATTACACAAGGTTGCTCATGATACCTATTCATGCTAGTGTTATTATTCCAGTTTACCGCGTCCCAGAATGGGCCAGGCAGTATACCTTGGTTGGGTAGTTTGGGCAGTAGATGACTTTACCGTGTCCCAGAATGGGCCGTGCAGTATACCTTGGTTGGGCAGTGTACTTTATATGACTTTACCGTGTCCTAGAATGGGTCGGGCAGTATACCCTGGTTGGGAAGTGTATGACCTTACCGTGTCCCAGAATGGGCCGGGCAGTATACTTTGGTTATGCAGTGTACTTTATATGACTTTACCGTGTCCCAGAATAGGCCGGGCAGTATGCCTTGAATGGGAAGTTTATGTGTCACGACCCGACCCCGGGCCCGCGACTGGTGCCCTACCTGGGCACCCCTTTCAGGTATACATCAGAGAATAGCAACGGAACATACACAACACATATAAATACTTAGACAATAAACAACAACAGGCTAGCCGATAAGACCACCTTCCTTAAAATATACATAATCCAAAAATAAATTAGTACATCTCTGTTCTTAAAACTCAATCCACAAATATGACTATAGACCTCTAAGAATAACAACTGTGGTAGGACAGGGCCCCGCCAAACCCCTGAATGTACATAAAACTACAACATCAGGGAAAACCGTACCAAAAGACAAGCCTCCGGAGAAATGGAGCTTCTGACACCTGATCAGTGATCCTAAGAATGAGGATCCACCACCTACTTACCCCTACCTGCGGCATGAACGCAGCCCCCCGAGGAAAAGGGTCAGTACACAATATGTACCAAGTATGTAAAACTGGAAAATACTGCAATTTACATCATAAGTCTAAAATAAAGCTGGAGACATGTATGATAATCAAATTACAGTACACTGTGCCTTACTAACTGTTACACCCCGTAGTTCCAGGGTATGTATGTGGGGACGTACGTACGAGAATACGACATTTAAATTAAAAGGAAGAAAGATGTGATTTTTCGATGGAAAAGTTTCCGGATTTTATGAAGGAAAAAGGTTTATTATTGAGAATTGGATTCTCAACTTTGGTATTTAAGACTTTAAGAATTTTTAAGAATTATGGAATTTTATTTCCGAAATTGGTCACGTGGGGCCCACGGGAGAATTTACGGTTTTGTGGGGCCAACTTTATTTTCGGATTTTTGGCATTACGGATATTTTCAAAAGATGAAATATTTTGGACGAGTAGGGGGGCGACATGTGTCACCCCCATGTGGCCATGTTGGCCGAATGATTGGTGGACAAGTGTTGGACGTTTTTGGTGGACAAGTGGCAAGCCACTTGTCCCATTTTTGTGGTGGACATATGTCTCAAGGTTGTGGTGGACATTTGGTTGGAAGACTCCACTCCCACATGGACCAAATCCTCACCATACACTTGATTTTATCCTAGCCATTGATTTTGTCACGACCCGATCCCGGGCCCGTGACTGGTGCCTTACCCCGGGCACCCTAGTGATACAACATCAGAGAAAACCAGCGGAAAATAAAACTTACACAAGAAACAAGATATATGATCATAAAACAGGCCAACCAGACGGTTACCTTCCAATAAAGTATATATATATATAACTCTTTCAAAACGAACAGTTTAATCCTTTTTACAAACCCTGCCCACAACAAGATTCTGCACTTAAGAGTTTTTATACAACATGACGACAGGCTCCCGCCATACCCCGAATGTACAAAAACCTACAACTCGTGGTAACATACCAAAAGATAAGCCTCCGGAGGACTGAGCTTCCTAACGCCGAACCGTGATCCTAAGAGCGAGGATCAACTACCGATGTACTCCTACCGCGATTTAACGCAGCCTCGGGCGAGGTCAAGACAACAGTACCAAGTATGTGAAATCGAAAATATCGCAGCTTAAATCATAATACTTATATAAAGCGGAGACATGTATGATAACAAAAATACAAGACGCAATCATAAAAGAAGCCAAGTCGTGACTCACGCCTCAATGTCATTACTCAATATAACTACGGGTCTCACGCCACAACATCAATCATGTTTGCATCATGGCCACATGCCTGCACTGCAGACGGTGTAGACATGTCCATGATGCAATAATAACAATGCCGCATGGCCACATGCCTGACGCCTCGCTGTAGACATGTCCATGTAACATCAACAACAATATATCGGGTGATCAACCCCGCCGCACGGCCACACGCCCCGACTGCAGACGGTGTAGACATGTCCATGTAACCACAATAACAATATATCGGTAATCAACCCCGCTGCACGGCCACATGCCCCGACTCGCAGACGGTAGACATGTCCATGATGCAACAATAATAACAATATACCGCACAACCAAAGTGCTATCACAAACAAGCTCAAGCAAATTACCATACTTCTAGACTTTTATAAAAGATCCACTCTTTCTCAAGAAGTCACCTGATATCAACATTTGCACAACAAAGGCTATCACAACAAGCATAAAGTAGTTACACAACAACAAGCATAAAAGTTACACAACAACAAGCATAGGCAAGTTATACACAACTCTGTACTTCCATTTTGTATCCAAGTCCGGTTTTAACCTAAAGTACTACGTACATTAACTCTTTTTAAAGGATCCGTTCCTTTCACAAAAAGTCACATAATACCCGTAGTATAAAATAGAGTGACTATCTTTTTTAAGTAAACCAAAATACTTCCCTTTGTAAAATCAAGTAACAACATTATTTTCCAAACATTCAAGTTTGCCTAATTTCAAATGCTCAAGTTTCTCATTTTAGAAAGGTTTCATAACTCATAGTCTTAATCTCTTTTAAAACAATTGAGTAACATATGTCTTGTACGTGAGCCGTTTATTCTTGTTTACAACAATCTTGTTACAACAGCCATGATCTAGGAAATGTAATACAATTTTGTCTTATCTTAGCTTCTATGCAGATGGAGGTTTCTACTGGTTTTAATAATAATTTGTTATTTGTCAATACACTTTCCTTTATTAGCGCTGCTGTGGTTTGTTCGACACTTATTCTCATTTCCTAAATCAATAAAACATTATTCTTTTTAAACCAAGTACTCATTACTCATGAATGAGGTTTCACAACACTTTTAACAAAATGTTAATTAAGTAAAACAAGTTAAGTCTCTTATCTTTCAAGATCAAGTCTCTAACTTCTACAACCAATAAACTAATCTACCTACATGTAGTCGTTATAACTAACTTCCCATAAAGCTATTATAACACCCTATGTTTTAAACCAACCAACTCATTTAGCACATGTACGCCTACCGCATTACATAGTTTACAAAGCATCATGCTAGAAGGATAGGAAGAGGTTCACATACCTCGCGACGATTATCGATAATAAGCAAAACGCCCACAAGATCAGAATCGCTAGTCGCTTTCCACTCTTCAAGTAGAATACGCTACTCGTAGTACTTCCACCTATAAGGCCACAAACGTCTATTAACTTCTAACCGCACGGTTCCATATTCTACGTAAAATTCAAGAAGACTTCCCCGCAACCGCAGAAATCTCTCCTCTATCGAGGCCGCTACCAAGCCAACCAGGGGGTTATACGCCTAACCGACGTATACAATTCTACTATACAAGAATACCACAAGTCTCTTGTAATACGCCCTATGTAATTACAGCTCGCTTCTCTTTAAATTCAGGCTTAAGTCAAAAGACATTGCCGCAAAGTTATGCTTAGTACTATATATAGTATACCTCAACTATATAATCCTACAATATGTAATTTCCAATTACAATAAGGGGATAAAGATCATTACCTCGATAAGCCCAAAATTATCCAAGATTATATGTCGATCCTGAGCAACGTTTAGCTCCTACTCCGTGCGCTCCAATCCGCTCCAAACAACCCTTAGAAGTTCTAACCAACTTCTACTTAAATACTTCAACCAACTATGAAGATTTCCTTAGGGTTTCGGTTTGAGACTAAAAGGACAAAAGGTAGTATTTCCGGGCTCTACGTATAGAGGTAACTTTTGGAATACTACAAGGTAAAGGCTAAGGTATTTTGGGCATTATAACAATACTTGGAGAGTATTTCTACCAAGATGTGTATTATACTGAAACAACTAGGCTGGGGGACCTCTCGCCAAAGGCCACTAGGAGGGGAGGGGAGGCTCTCGGCCACAAGGCCTCACAAGGGGGAGGAGAGGCTAGGACGAGAACTACACTCAAAGGGAGGAGAGGACTCAAGACTTGGAAGATTTTGGATGAAGAAGTCTTCAAGCCAGGGGTATTTATAGGAAAACCAAAGGCCAACCAATGGCCAAGATCAAGCCATGTGCAAGGCAAGTGTAAGGCCAAGATCAAGCCAAGTGCACCCTAACCCTACTCCACAAAACACTCCGCAAAACAAGGCACAAAACAAGCCACAATTCAAGGCCATTCGCCCAAGGCCAAACCGCCCACTTTAGGCCCACTGAGGGTGACAAGTGTCACCCTCTCGTTGGTCAAAACATTTCGCCTCTCGGAAAAATCCGCAAAAATTAAAAAGGACATAGCCGAATTTTCCTTCGCAAGCTTTGTAAAACGTTTCCGAAAAACGACTCTAACCGTGTTGTGCACAAAATTTGAACCTATGCCAAACTTTAAGTCTCAAATTTTCGTGACGACGCATTTCACGATATACTCGAAATACGGGTATAACATTCTCCCCTCCTTAGAAACATTCGTCCCGAATGTTCCTTCTCAAGACGGATAACGATAAAGTTCCTCTAACAAGTTGCCAATGCCACAACTTCGCCAATAAATAACACACGTTCTCTTCCTTCCTTACTCGCCGTGCCCTCGAACACTTGAACTCTCCCAAGACGCATCATACCTCGCCATCACTTCAGTTTCCAAAACTGTGGAGTCACTACCTCCAAACTTGGTCATCTTACTAGCTTCACTTTTCCGCCAAGGCCATTCCCGGCCTTCACGAACCGATTCTGGTCGAACGCATCCACGAACTCATACGATGGTTAACTAAACTCGAGCCTAGCATCCTCGTGATCTACCACCGCGGGACCACCTCGAATCGACTTCACCACAAACCGGCCGCGGTTGACCCGCCGAACGGTCCTCAACCCGACCCCACCACCGCGCCACACTCTTGTTCCCCGATCCGTAACAATCTTACCTATTCTAGTCATGAAAGCTACCACTTCCATTTTACACAAACCAAGGAATTCCACAATAACTCCACGATACTACGACTGATAAAGGTCAAACATAGAATAAATCTTTTACACAAGACGACCTTACCTCTAAGGTCTTAATCGTGAAATAGTCTAAGGTTCACACTTACCATGCCCCTGTGCTTACCCTCTTCTACACTAACCGCTTTTCTAAATCACATTTTAGCACAAAGCTATCCGAACATAACACTAAACACATCATCATAACACGATACAAAACTCTAGAGGGTTAAGGATATACCCGTCTCTACCGCTTTTCTAATCACACCCACGCAGGCAGTGCCAGCTAGTGAAGGTGATGAACCACCGATCCTGAAGGTCGAGTCAGAACATCCGTGCTACCCTTGGTCTGACAGCCGCAAAATGGCCCCGCTGGCCGCAAAAATAACAAGCTCCTTGGCACCACGACACTCCCGAATGCGGTCTACTACATCGACCACACCGAGGTAGGGGACAGATCCGCCAACACCTACTCCTCGAAACTCAACCTCGAGCCCCGACCGCCCCGAATACTCTGGATGCCTCAAGGTTGTGGAGGGCCACTGCACCGTGGAGGTATAAAACTATCTCACAGGCGGTCCGCCTCGAAAGTCACCAAAGGACCTCGTTGTTCTCGCCTCTTCTCGGGATCTTGGTCATTCCGTCGACCTCTCGCTCTTCACCCCAAGCGCATAAGCTCGCACGCGGGCAATGTTCATGCCCTACGAAGAGCTACACCGAGCAAGCCTCGCCAAGTAATCATCTAACCCGTAACGAATCTGTACTGGCCCTCCATATCGCTACTATAGCGGGGCATAACGAGCCAAGGAGTCGAACTCACATTGTACTCCCGAATCAGACGCCTGCTTCGCCTCAACATCAAAAACTGCTTGGCCCGAGCCCTCTCATCCGCGAGGCAAGAAATGTGCAAGAAATGCCCCAGAACTCGCCCCAAACGGCTGGAAGTGCATTCTCTCCCGGGACAGCTCCCACGAATCAAACTACCGATCGGTATCACGCACCGACGCGAACCTAAGACCACCACTCGGTCTCCGGCTCGATCACTCTACGATCCAGAATCGCTTGGATGAATCGCCGCGGATCATCCACAGGCCTCGACCCGTAGAACTCGGGCGGGCTACATCACAGGAACTCCTGTCGCCACACACTATCCGATCTAGGGTGAACCATCGGCGCTATCGAATCGGCTGGCCCACTATCCTCATGTTCGCCACGACCGCCAATAATCGCTAACTCTTGTAACCCATCTCCTCGCCTGCATCGCTGGACTGGAGGCTCGTATCGTGGTCTCAGCCACCGCCGCGCTCTAAACTCGCTGGCCGGGCGGCGCAAACCTCGCCGTCAAGCATAATCTCGTATTGACCGGCTCGCGCTCGCACTCTTCAGATCTCACTAGCAAAGACTCGATCGCTTTGCCTCTTCGGGCTCGTTGCAAGGCGCGAGGCATAATCGTAAAACGAGATACGCTGAGGGGTCCAACTTACAACACCTCTAAGGCACGATCTCGTAATGAGAAGAATGGAAACCAATCCTAAATGTCCGGCACCTCACGATTATAGATGTGGTGCACAACACATCGATAATCAAGACTTACTAAACGGTCAGACACCTTCCGAGGATCAATCGCTTCGATACCACTTTTGTCACGACCGATCCTGCCCGGATCGTGCCTTACCTCGGCACCCTAGTGATACAACATCGAGAAAACCAATGAAAATAAAAATTACACAAGAAACAAGATATATGATCATAAAACAAAGCCAACTGCATTACCTTCCAATAAAGTATATATATATATGTTATACCGTAGTTCCCGGTATGTATGCGAGGACGCACGCATTTGAGAATACACATGTAAAGATTGGAAAGGAAGAAAGAGGCGATTTCTCCACTAAAAGTTTCCGCTTTTGTGAAGGAAAAGGTTCGTTAACGGGAATTGATTCCCAGATTTGGTATTCTGACTTCTGGAATATTAGAGAATTATGGAATTTTATTTTTGAAATGGTCACGTGGGGCCCACGAGAAATTTACGGTTTTGTGGGGCCCACTTTGTTTTGAGATTTTGGCCATTGTGGATATTTTCTAAGATGTTTTATTTTAATAGGAGGGTGACACGTGTCACCCCCGCCAGTGGCTCGCCGAATGGCATTTGTGCACAACACCCTGCTAGAGTCGTTTTCGACGAAACGTTCTACCTAACTTGCGAAGGGTAAATTACGGCTATGTCATTTAGTATTTTTATGGATTTTTCCGAGAGACGCAAACGTTTTGGACCAACGAGAGGGCTACACTTGGCACCTCTCGCTGGTGGACTTGAAGGCGTTAGGCCGATCGACGAGCAAGTCTTGCTTGATTTTTGTGTAGATATTTTGTGAGGGTTTGGGAGTAGGGACTAGGGCACTTGGGCATATCTTGGCCTTACACTTGCTATACACTTGGCTAGATCTTGGCCATTGGTTGGCCTTGGCTTGTGCTATAAATACCCCTCTCCTTTGATGAACTTCTTCATCCTAAATATTTCCTAAGTGTTAGAATCCTACCCCTCCCTTCCTTATGGTTCTCGTCCCTCCCCCTTGTGGCCGAGAGCACCCCCCCCCCTCTAGGGGTGCTAGCCGAGAGTGTACCCCCCCCTAGCCTAGTTGCTTTCGTATAATACCCAAATTACCTTAGCCGTATACCTTGTAGTATTCTAAGGTTATACCTATACGAAAAGCCCGGAAATACTATTATACTTCCCGTCAGTCACAAAACCGAAACCCTAGGAAAATCTCCATAGTCCGTTGAGTATTGTGTGAGGTTGGTTAGAACTTCTAAGGGTGGTTTAGAGCGAGTGGAGCGCCAGAGTCGAGCTAAACGATTGCCCAGTGATCGACTTTATACTTGGATAATTATGGGCTTACCGAGGTAAATATCTTGTCCTCTATTGTAATTGGAAATTACATGTTGTTAGAATATATAGTTAAAGTATACTATATAGAATCAACGTGGTTAGTTGGCAATGTCTTTTGACTTAAGCTCAAGAATCGAATCAACTATATTATGAGACTTGTGTAGTAGATCGTGAGTAGAATTGTACCCGCTCGTTAGATTATAACCCCTCGGTTGGCTTGGTAGCCGCCGTTAGAGAGGAGTTTTACGCCGTCATGGGAGGCGTCGCGAATTTTCGTAGAATGTTCTACGATAAGATCTTAATATTAATAAGCGCCTTGTGGCCTTATAGGTCAAGTACTACGTGTGGCGCTCTACTTGGCTTTAGGAGTAGATACTGGGAGTACTTGGAGCGTTTTGCTATTAGTCGATACTGCCGCGAGGTATGTGAACCTCTTCCTATCTCTTCTAGCATGATATGTGTGAACTATGTAGTACGGTAGACGACATGTACTAAATGTATTTGATTGGTGTAAAACATAAAGTGTTATAACGCTTTATGGGAAGTTGGTTATAACGGCTTTATGTTGGTAAGAAAATACATGTGGTTTTTAAAAGGTAATCGATTTGAACTATAAATCGCTTGTTATGTGTTAATAAAGAACTTGAAGTATTTCAAAAGAGTTTTGAATCATTTTGAGAGAAGAAGTAATACTTGATTTGTTTTGAAAACTTAAGAGTTATACTAGCTTTATGGAAAGTTAGGTATAACGCCTTAAGAATGTTTTATCGATTTTGGAAATCAGAATGTGTATCGACAAACCACTCGCAGTTAATAAAAGGAAATGTTTTGACAGATTAAGTATTATTAAAACCAAGAGAAACTTCCATCCGCATGAAGCTAAGACGAGACAAAATGATATTTCCTAGATCATGGTCATTGAATAAGATTGTTGTAAACAAGAATATCCTACTCACATATAAGACTTATGTTTCTCGATAGTTTAAAAGAGAATTATATTCTTAAATGAATAAGACTATGAACTACTTAAACCTTTCTAAATAAGAAACATGAACACTTGAAATTAGGCAAACTTGGACGCTTGGAAAATAATGTCATTACTTGAGTTTTACAAAGAGAAGTGTTTTGATTTACTTCAAAAGATATTCACTATATTTTCATATACTACGTATTGTGTGACTTTTGTGAAAGTAACGATCTTTTAAAGAGTTAATGTATGAAGTACTTTGGGATAAAACCCGAACTTGTAGCATATAGTAGAAAGCACCGCGTGTGTATAACTTGATTGTGTTGGTTTGTGATAGCCTTGTAATACCTTCTTGTTGATTTGATAAGTAAACATGCTAGGACGCTACGCAGGTTAGTATCTTGTGATGTTTGTGTAAAGGGGTTTTTCCTTGTTGTGCTTATGTTGTTTAACGATAAGTCGTTATGATAGTATTATACATCACTCATCTCGAGATGATTCCGGGTTGTCGCTCCACGCGGGTAGATCAGCGGGTCGACGGACCTACGATTCGAGACTACCTCACGCGGTCCAGGGGCCTATGCGGAATCGCGAAGTTCCGTTAGACGCGCCTCGTGGTCATGCGCGTCCTGTGGCCATGCGGACGGCGAGTCCAGACGCCGGGAGTAGCTACCTCGACGCGGGTTATACCTCACGCGCCGATCTGATTGGCCTATGTGGAGTCGCGAAAGTTCTGTGGCTAGACGCGCACATTAGATATCGCGGGCAAGTGGTCGCTTTGATCATGCGACGGCTCAGACAGATCTTATGATACGCTCATGACCTTGTTGGTACCTGGCGTTAGTAGTCCGCCATGCCTTCGCATTTACCCCGCACGCGTTGTTATGGCACGTGGGACCTCGTGTTCACGTGTGTTCCTTGGTGCTTTTATATCATAAATCGCCAAGTGAGGAAGGTATTCCACGCATGATTGATGCCGCGGGCGTGAGACCCATTGTTATATTTGAGTGATGACTGAGGCGAGTCCTCGACTTGACACGATCGCTATTATCGTGGAATCGTAGTTTGGTTATCATACATGTCTCGCTTTATAGACTATTATGATTTCATTTACAGATTTTTTGTTTCACATACTTGCACTGGCCAGATCGACTCTCCGGGCCGCTCATGCCGCAGTAAAGGTACACCGCCATCGATCCTCGCCTTAGGGTCACAGTCACGCTGGAAAGCTCCGCTTTCTCCGAGGCTTATCGCCGTATAGTCCTCGTTGTTGTAGGTGTTACATTCGTGGTACGGCGGGCCCCGCCCGCCATTGTTGTCGATTATCATTTCTTAGAGGTCTGTAGTAATCATGCAAGGTGGTTTGTAAAAGGAATAAAACTGTTCATGTAGGAAAAAGTTTTTCTTTATATATATCCCGAAAGGAAAATTTTTCTAAGATTATTGTTTCATATTTCATAATATGTCTTGTACTGTTTTAATTTCCGCTGATTACTCTGATGTTGTATCACTAGGGTGCCCGGTAGGCACTCCACGTCTTAATCTGGTCGTGACAATATAACTCTTTCAAAACGAATGCTTTAATCCTTTTTACAAACCCCGCCACAACAAGATTACTGCACTTAAGAGTTTTTATACAACATGACGACAGGTCCCGCCATACCCTCGAATGTACAAAAACCTACAACTCAGTAACATACCAAAAGATAAGCCTCCGGCGACTGAGCTTCCTAACGCCAACCGTGATCCTAAGAGCGAGGATCAACTACCGATGTACTCCTACCGCGCATTTAACGCAGCCTCAAGCGAGGTCAAGACAACAGTACCAAGTATGTGAAATCAAAATACCGCAGCTTAAATCATAACTATATAAAGCGGAGACATGTATGATAACAAAATACAAGACGCAATCATAAAAGCAAGTCGTGGACTCACGCCTCAATGTCATTACTCAATATAACTACGGGTCTCACGCCCACAACATCAATCATGTTTGCATCATGACCACATGCCCCGAAATTCGTGACGGTAGACATGTCCATGATGCAATAATGATAACAA
Source organism: Przewalskia tangutica (assembly GCA_029844215.1). NCBI lineage: Eukaryota > Viridiplantae > Streptophyta > Magnoliopsida > Solanales > Solanaceae > Przewalskia > Przewalskia tangutica. Next base: position 9,865 of record JAQGDG010000518.1, on the reverse strand, counting down.
TGCCGCATGACCACATGCCCCGACTCGCCGGTGTAGACATGTCCATATAACATCAACAACAATATATCGGGTGATCAACCCCGCCGCACGGCCACACGCCCGACTCGATCCGTAGACATGTCCATGTAACCACAATAACAATATATCGTAATCAACCCCGCTGCACGGCCACATGCCCCAAATTCGTGACGGTGTAGACATGTCCATGATGCAACAATAATAACAATATACCGCATAACCAAAGCTATCACAAACAAGCTCAAGCAAATTACCATACTTCTAGACTTTTATAAAAGATCCACTCTTTCTCAAGAAGTCACCTGACATCAACATTTGCACAACAAAGGCTATCACAACAAGCATAGGCGAAGTTACACAACAACAAGCATAGGCGAGTTACACAACAACAAGCATAGGCAAGTTATACACAACTCAAGGTACTTCCATTTTGTATCCAAGTCCGGTTTTAACCCTAAAGTACTACGACATTAACTCTTTTAAAGGATCCGTCTTTCACAAAAGTCACATAATACCCGTAGTATAAAATAGAGTGACTATCTTTTAAGTAAACTAAAATACTTCCCTTTGTAAAATCAAGTAACAACATTATTTTCCAAACGCTCAAGTTTGCCTAATTTCAAATGCTCAAGTTTCTCATTTTAGAAAGGTTTCATAACTCATAGTCTTAATCTCTTTTAAAACAATTGAGTAACATATGTCTTGTACGTGAGCCGCTTATTCTTGTTTACAACAATCTTGTTACAAAGACCATGATCTAGGAAATGTAATACAATTTTGTCTTATCTTAGCTTCATGCAGATGGAGGTTTCTACCGGTTTTAATAATAATTTGTTATTTGTCAATACACTTTCCTTTATTAGCGCCACGTGGTTTGTTCGACACTTATTCTCATTTCCAAATCAATAAAACATTATTCTTTTTAAAACCAAGTACTCATTACTCATGAATGAGGTTTCACAACACTTTTAACAAAATGTTAATTACTAAGTAAAACAAGTTAAGTCTCTTATCTTTCAAGATCAAGTCTCTTAACTTCTACAACCAATAAACTAATCTTACCTACATAGAGTCGTTATAACTAACTTCCCATAAAGCTATTATAACACCCTATGTTTTAAACCAACCAACTCATTTAGCACACGTACGCTTCACCGCACTACATAGTTTACAAAGCATCATGCTGAAGGATAGGAAGAGGTTCACATACCTCGCGACGATTATCGATAATAAGCAAAACGCCCACAAGATCAGAATCGCTAGCCGCTTTCCACTCTTCAAGTAGAATACGCCACTCGTAGTACTTCCACCTATAAGGCCACAAACGCCTATTAACTTCTAACCGCACGGCCCATATTCTACGTAAAATTCGGCAAAGACTCTCCCGCAAATCCGCGTAAATCTCCTCCTCTATCGAGGCCGCCACCAAGCCAACCGGGGGTTATACGCCTAACCGGACGATACAATTCTACTATACAAGAATACCACAAGTCTATCAGTAATTACGCCCGCTTCTCTTCTTTAAATTCAGCTTAAGTCAAAAGACATTGCCGCAGTTACGCTTAGTACTATATATAGTATACCTCAACTATATAATCCTACAATATGTAATTTCCAATTACAATAAGTGGATAAAGATCATTACCTCGATAAGCCCAAAATTATCCAAGATTATATGTCGATCCCGAGCAACGCTTAGCTCCTACTCCGCGCCCAATCCGCCTCCAAACAACCCTTAAGTTCTAACCAACTTCTACTTAAATACTTCAACCAACTATGAAGATTTCCTTAGGGTTTCTGGCTTGAGACTAAAGGACAAAAGGTAGTATTTCCTGCTCACGATAGAGGTAACTTTGGAATACTACAAGGTAAAGGCTAAGGTATTTTGGGCATTATAACAATACTGAGAGTATTTCTACCAAGAGTGGGTGTATTATACTAAACAACTAGGCTGTGGGGACCTCTACCAAAGGCCACTAGGAGGGGGAGGGGGAGGCTCTCGGCCACAAGGCCTCACAATGGGGGGGGGAGAGGCTAGGACGAGCACGACACTCACAGGGAGGGAGAGGGACGCAAGACGCTAAGATTTTGGACGAAGAAGTCTTCAAGCTTAGTGGTATTTATAGAAAACCAAAGGCCAACCAATGGCCAAGATCAAGCCATGTGCAAGGCAAGTGTAAGGCCAAGATCAAGCCAAGTGCACCCTAACCCTACTCCACAAAACACTCCACAAAACAAGGCACAAAACAAGCCACAATTCAAGGCCATTCGTCCAAGGCCAAACCGCCCACTTTAGGCTGCCCACTGAGGTGACAAGTGTCACCCTCTCGCTGGTCAAAACATTTCGCCTCTCGGAAAAATCCGCAAAAATTAAAAAGGACATAGCCGAATTTTCCTTCGCAAGCTTTGTAAAACGCTTCGCCGAAAAACGACTCTAACCGTGTCAGGCACAAAATTTCGAACCTATGCCAAACTTTAAGTCTCAAATTGTCAGACGACGCCCCACGTATATACTGAAATACGGTATAATATTCTCCTCCTTAGAAACATTCGCCCGAATGTTCCTTCTCAAGACGGATAACGATAAAGTTCCTCTAACAAGTTGCCAATGCCACACAGCCACGAAATAACACACGCTCTCTTCCTTCCTTACTCGCCGTGGCCCTCGAACACTTGAACTCTCCCAAGACGCACCATACCTCGCCATCACTTCGCCCAAAACCGGAGTCACTACCTCCAAACTTGGTCATCTTACTAGCTTCACTTTTCCGCCAAGGCCATTCCCAGCCTTCACGAACCGATTCTGGTTGAACGCATCCACGAACTCATACGATGGTTAACTAAACTGCCTAGCATCCTCGTGACTTACCACTGGCGGGACCACCTCGAACTGACCCCACCACCACCCGCGCAGCGGGTTGACCCGCGAATGGTCCTCACCCCGACCCCACCATCGCTGCCACACTCTTGTTCCCGATCCGAACAATCTATTTATTCAAGTCATGAAAGCTACCACTTCCATTTTACACAACCCAAGGAATTCCCCAATAACTCCACGTATACTACGACTGAGCAAAGGTCAAACATAGAATAAATCTTACACAAGACGACCTTACCTCTAAGGTCTTAATCGTGAAATAGTCTAAGGTTCACACTTACCATGCCCCTGTGCTTACCCTTCTACACTAACCTTTTCTAAATCACATTTTAGCACAAAGCTATCCGACATAACACTAAACACATCATTATAACAAGCATACAAAACTCTAGAGGGTTAAGGATATACCTGCCTCTACCGCTTTAATCACGCCACCGCAGGCGATAGCTAGCGGCGTGATGAACCACCATCGATCTCGGTCGAGTCGTAACATCTGTATACCCTTGGTCGGACAGCCTCGAAATGGCCCCGCTGGCCGCAAAAATAACAAGCTCCTTGGCACCACGACACTTCAAATGCGGCTACCACATCGACTACACCGAGGTAGGGTAATCGATCCGCCAACACCCTACCCTCGAAACTCAACCTCGATCCTCGACCGCCCCCAATACTCGATGCCCCGGCGCGCGAGGCCACTCGCACCGTGGAGGTATAAAACTAGTTCGCCGCTGAGGCGTCCGCCAAAGTCACCAAAGGACCTCGTTGTTCTCGCCTCTTCGCCGATTCGTCATTCCGCCGACCTTCTCCGCTTTCACCCTAAGCGCATAAGCTCGCACGCTGGCAATGTTCATGCCCATCAAGAGCTACACCCGAGCAAGCCTCGCTAAGTAATCATCTAACCCGTGAACGAACGACGTACTCGCCCTCCATATCGCCTACTATAGCGGGGCATAACGAGCCGCGAGTCGAACTCACATCAGACTCGAATCAGACGCCTGCTCGCCTCAACATCAATAACTGCTTGGCCCGAGCCTCTCATCTCGCGAGGCAAGAAATGTGCAAGAAATTTCCCGAGAACTCGCCCCAAACGGCCTGGAAGTGCATTCTCTCCCGACAGCTCCCACGACCAAACTAGCCGATCATGGATCACGCACCGACGCGAATCCTAAGACCACCGACGGTCTCCGCTCGATCACTTACGATCCGTCAGAATCGCTTGATGAACTCCTCGCGATCATCCTCGTGCCTCACCAGAACTCGCGGCTACATCTCGTAAAGTCCTCGTAGCCTCAAACTATCCGATCTAGGTGAACCACCGGCGCATCGAACCGGCCAAGGCCCACTTATCCTCATGTTCGCCACGACTCGCCAATAATCGCAACTCTTGTAACTCCATCTCTCCGCCTGCATCGGGACGAGGCTTAGTATCAGGTCTCAGCAGCCCACCGCCGCGCTCTAAACTCGCTGGGCCGGCGCCGCAAACTCGCCGTCAAGCATAATCTCGCATCGACCGCTCGCGCTGCATTCTCTCAGATTCACTAGCAAAGCACTCACGCTTTGCCCTTCGGGCTCGCTTCTGCGCGAGGCATAATCGTAAAAACGAGATACGCTGTAGGGGTCCAACTTACAACATACCTTCTAAGGCACGATCTCGTAATGAGAAGAATGGAAACCAATCTTAAATGTCCGGCAGCCTCTCGACATAGATGTGGTGCACAACACATCGATAATCAAGACTTACTAGACACGGCTCAGACACCTTCCGAGGATTAATCGCTTCGATACCACTTTTGTCACGACCGATCCTGCCCGCGGATCGTGCCTTACCCCGCACCCTAGTGATACAACATCGAGAAAACCAATGAAAATAAACTTACACAAGAAACAAGATATATGATCATAAAACAAAGCAACTGCATTTACCTTCCAATAAAGTATATATATATAACTCTTTCAAAACGAATGCTTAATCCTTTTTACAAACCCCGCCCACAACAAGATTACATGCACTTAAGAGTTTTTATACAACATGACGGACAGTGTCTCGCCATACCCCAATGTACAAAAACCTACAACCTGTGGTAACATACTAAAAGATAAGCTCCGAGGACTGAGCTTCCCAACGCCGAACCGTGATCCTAAGAGCGAGGATCAACTACCGACATTCTACCGCGGCATGAACGCACTCAAGCGAGGTCAAGACAACAGTACCGTGTTATACCTCAGATTTGCAGAGTGTGACGTAAGTGAATACGCAAAAAGTTTAGCCTTAAAGTTTAGGCTCGACGCTTATTTGGGCACAACTCACAAAGCTTAATAGTTTTCCGACTAAACGCTTCCACGCCTTCGTAGGGTAAATTCCGCCATGCCATTTCTAATTTTTGGCGGATTTTTCCGAGAGACGAAACATTTTGGACCAACGGAGGGCGACACTTGGCACCTCCAATCGTGGATCAATCGCCCATCGACGAATCGGAGAAGCTTGGCACGCTTTTTTGTGCCTTGTGCACAAGTCAAGGAGTTGGTAGGATATTTGCGCGAGTAAATCTTCACCCTACACTTGCCTTGCACTTGTCTTTATCTTGGCCATTGGTTGGCCACTTCGACCTATAAATACCCCCTTAAGATGAAGAGTTCTTCATCCACAAATCTTTCCAAGTCTTGAAAATCCTCTCCTCTCCCTTTGTAGCCTTTTTCATCCAAACACCTCCCCTCCTGGAAGGCCCTGGCCGAATACCCCTCTAGCCTAAGTAGTTTGGCCGAGGCCCCCTAGCCTAGCCAAAACCTACCCCTCCCTTGGTAGAAATGTTGCCTTCTCAGATTGTTATAATGCCCAAAATACCCTAGCCCAAATCCCTTAGTACTTAGTGGTTGTGAAGAACTTCTAAGGTTTCTTGAGCATACAACTTAGAGCAAACCTTGCTCACGCGCGACTTTATCTAGATATTATCGGGCTTACCGAGGTAACTAATCCTAACCTCTTTGAATTGTGAGAATACTTACCGTAGTAGTATAAGAATAAGTATAATACTGAAGAATATTGCAGAATAAAATTGAATCATATCACAAAGTAGGCGGTTTAAAAGAAGAATAATCAAACCGCATTTACATAGACTATTTTCACAAAGAGACTTGAGTAGCTCAACGTAGGGAAGACGCCCAATTTTCCGTAGATATAGAACCCTCTGCTTGTAATGACCTTCAGAGTAGTCTTTGATAGATGTCTCGTGACCATTATAGTCGACTTCTCGCGACATACTCAACTCGCGTGGTTTTCACGGTAAGGTATGTGATTCTTCCTAAAGCATGATATTTTACAATATATATATAGTATAGACGCATACGTGTTAATCGAATAACACTTACTAAGAATGCCTCACGCTTAAGCTCAATAATAAAGAATCAAAACATTTCAAAAGAATATCAATCATTTTTAATGTAAGAGAACTAATTGGTTTTAAATGTGTTTAAGAGTTATACTAGCTTTATGGAAGTTAAGTATAACCACTTAAGAGTGATAAAAGAAACAAAGTTGCTTATGTGTTTATAATGCAATTTATATCGAATCGTGAAAAGAATAATAAGATGGTTTGACAAGTAGACATGATATGATGCTACGCGTGTTAGTGTCTTGTAACGCTTGTTTAGGAGAGTATTCTTGTTGTGCTTATGTTGTTTAAAAATAAGTCGTTATGTTAGTGTACTATCACTCACCTCTTGACATATTACCGGGGTTGCCGCCTCCACGCGGGTAGACTCGCGGTCCGGGACCATGATTCGAGAATACCTCACGCTGGTCCAGGGACCTATGCGAGCTACGGAGTTCCGTGTTAGTGACGCGGTTATACATCATGCAGATATGTGGCCATGCGCGACTACGAGTCCAGGATTTACGCCGAGGAGGAGCCACCCTCGACGCGGGTTATGACCTACGCTGGCCTACATGAGGGCCTACGCGGACTACGGAGTCCGTGATTAGGCTTGCACGGTGATACTACGGCAATTGGCCCCGCTTCGATCATTCGCAGCCTAGAAAAGACTCGCGCTACCTATTGTTACTCTTGTTTATGATGTACTATGCGCGGCCCCTCGGTTGTTTCATACATACTTGCAAAACCGATTTTAAATGATATGTTTTCATTTAAGTATTTTTACGCTTCATATACTTAGTACCCAGTAATCGACTCTTTCGGGCTGCTCATGCCGCAGTAAGGGCAAGTGCTAGATCCACATTCTTAGATCTCTACGCTGGTGCCTGAGCTCCATCTTTTCCGAGGCTCTACTGGGGTATATCTCCTCGTTGTAGATAGTTTTGTATGTGGTATGGCGGGGCCCGGTCCCGCCATAGTTGTATATTCTCCTGAGAGGTCTGTAGTCATGTTGTACAGTATCGGATGTAACTGCTAAAACCATGTTTTTATATATATGCCGAAGGGCGATGTGTTCACATAAATCGTGGTCTTATTTTATAAATCGTTTATGTATTGTTTTATATTTCACGATTACTGATGTATGACTACTTGGTGCCCTGACATGCACCAACCACGCCCCTGAACGGGTCGTGACAAAAGTGGTATCAGAGCGCTTAATCTCTGAAAGTGTCTGCATCGCATCTAGTAGTCTCGATTATCGTGCCGCGCACCACACCAATAATCGTGAGGCTATAAGATATTTAGGATTGGTTTCCATTCTTCTCACTCGAGATCGTGCTTTAGAGCCGTGTAAAGTTGGACCTCTAACGTATTCCTTTCTCAGAATAGCTTATGCCTCCACGCAAGGCAACCCGCCCGTATGGGCAAGGCAATGAGGAGCCGCCAATGACACCGAGAGTTACGAGGGCTCGCCCGGGCCTATACCGCAGACGGCGAAGTTCTATGACGCCGCCCCAAAGAGAGACCACAAGCACCCACACCTCCCGCCCCACACCGGGCGAGGAGTTAGGGTACAAGGAGACGGCCCACCTATTGGCCTGAGTCAGGCTGACACGAGGATAGGCCGACGCGGTTCAGCCTGGGGCCCAGCCCGGCCGACCCGCGTGCACCCGAGGGCGATAGCTTGAGGCTACGAGATTTCGAGTCAGAGCCCGCCGCAGTTTTACGGGTCGAGGCCGAGGATGATCCGCAGGAGTTCATCCGTCACCACAGAGATCACGCGGTGATCAAGGCCTCGCAGACGCAGTCCGTGACCTTCGGCCGCATAGGCCGCGGATACCGCAATGATTGGTTTGATTCACGAGTTATCCCGGGAGAGCACGCGCCCCCGCTACTGGGACGAGTTCTCGAGGCTTTCTCACTCACTTCTTGCCTCCACAGACGGTGAGGGCGCTGGCCGATAGATTTTTACCGCCGAGGCAGAGGACGATTGTCGTGAGTACAATGTCGAGTTTGATTCATCGCTCGAGCATGTCCCAGGCTGGTAGCTAATACGAGGATAGGTGCACCGCCACGCCACCGCTAGACGACTATATGGCCGAAGTCGCAGCGGTGTTTCTCTTCACCGGCATGGACATTACCCGCATGCAGCTCATGCTCGGGATGCGAGGAGCGAGAGACCGCCGACAGCAAAGCAGGTAAAGACCAGACGGCAGGTCTTTTGGTGGCTATCGTGGTGGGCGGCCTCGCAGCTAGCCTAGATTTGCACCACGCCCACTCAGAGCACTCTCGCACCGCCCTCACGATGCCAGATATTCGAGGGCGCACTGTGGCCCCGTGACTTCGTATATCTGCAGAGCAGAGGTTCTGCCGATCGACCACCCCTCGGTGGCCGACGCGTAGATCCCACTTCGGAGTTGCGGTGCTACGGAGTTTGTTTCGCCAGGCCAGCAGGTCACTTGCGAGGAACTGTCCGACCAAGGGCGCGGCCGGCGGTGGGTCACCATAGTTCTTTCGCCGCCCTTCATCCTCGACAGCTACTCGCCGAGGGCAAGGTACCACGACCACAGCCGCGCAGCAGGTCGTGGCGCTGGTCCTGCTTCTAGCGGTCCTCGTAACCGCATTTATGCTTTGTCCACCGACAGATCGTGAGGCCCACCGATGTCGCCACGTACCTTATCGGGCTTCGGCTCACGTGGTATGCTTTGATAGATCCGGTTCTACTGGCCCCATATATCTCCCTTGCTGCTAGTAGGATGTGGATAGAGCATGAGTCCATAGACCCTTTCGAGGTAGCTACGCCAGGTGATTCGCGGTAGCTCGCGGTATATGAGCTTGTCCCGCGACTATTTACAGCCGTCTGACCCAGCCGACTTGACAGAGTCGAGATGATTGACTTCGACGTGATCACGGGACGGATTAGCTAGCTTCTGCCACGCCAATGTAGACCGCAGAGAGAGTAGTACGTTCCAGCTCGGCGAGCCTGGTTCGAGTGGGAGTGAGCACGGTACGCCGGTGGTAGGTTTATTTCCTACCAAGGCTAGGAAGATGGTGCGTGGGTATATCTACCATCTCGTCGTGTGTTTGATATCAAGTCGCGCATCAGATTTTCCATCGGGCCCAAAGTGGTCGAGAGTTCCCGCACGTTCCTGCACGACCTCCCGCATCCTCCCGAGAGGGAGATTGAGTTTTGTATTGACATATTTGCACACTCGCCTATTTCCATTCCGCCATACGTAACGGCACCGCCGAGCCGAGAGAGTCAAGGATCACCAGAGATTTGGTCGAGGCGGCTTCATCAGCCTCAGTATTTCTCCCCGTGAGCGCCGTATTGTTCGTGAAGAAGAAGGACGGACGCCGCGCACGTGTGTTGATTACAGCAACGAACAAGGTGACCATTAAGAACAGATACCCTTCCTGTGATTGATGATTTGTTCGACTGGGGCAACAGTGGTGCGAGATGTTTTCCAAGATCGACCGCGATCGGCTATCATCAAAAGTAGTCGAGAGGTGGATGTCCCTAGGATCGCATTCCGACCTTGACGCATTATGAGTTCGTGGTCATGTCTGGTCGACCAATGCTCCGCGGTATTCATGG